>JAGFNQ010000051.1:162594-263278 GCA_024364735.1 Boesenbergia rotunda | reverse complement strand
TCAAATCCATGAGTATCACTCAAGTATCCCCAGATCAATAACAATCCTCCGAACATCACGAGACATGTATATATCCTCCAATAGGTCGTCAAAAGATAACATATAGTTGAAGATTTCACCAAAAAGTCATACCATATGCTACTAACACTAACAATCTTCCAAACAATCAACCACATAAAGATCATATATCCACTAAATGATCCATCACAAAACTACAAATCCAACAGTCCATATCCCTTAATAGAATCCCCCAAAATACAACACATCGCAGAGATTTGTCAATCTCAATCCACCTCTCAATACCATAACGGTTCATACATCCCGATGCACCATCGAGATTATATAACCACGAACACTCAATCTATGAGTCAAAATACCTCATAGAATCACGTACAATGAACGAGGTGACCAACCATCGGTTCGTAACCCAATATTCTCCGATTCCTTCACTCAAGGTTCAGAAACCTCCGAGTTCCAACTCCATAACATACAGACACACTATCTCTCATGAGTATCTCAATATAATCATGATGTGATTCTTTGCTCCCTGTCAATTATCCTGAATATCTTCCACCCAGAGGTGGTCTAACCTCGTATTTGATTTGCCTCAGTGCAAATCATAAGTGCAAAGGTACCTCCTTGGTTATCCAAACCAAGTACACGCGGTAACCCGTAGGTGTCAAGCAACTAACTCCACACTTCTTCATATCAGCGGAAGCCACCTTTCAAACTGTACCTTTTAGGTCATCAACCAGGTACAGATGATCCACGGTGAAAGTTCCCATAGGATAGGATGTATCCCTCCTCTAGTATCCATGATAGTATATAGCTCATACTAGCCTTCTATATCAGTGTAGGTCATGCACCCTAAACATGCCTTCTAGGTCGCCTAACCAGGCACCAACGACCCAAAGGTCTGAAACTCCTTGAACTAGGGTATGTCAATCATATACTGATCGAGACAACTATTACAAGCAACCCTAGTTCTCGCCCAACTAATAATAGCTAGTACAAGTGCTATAAATAATTAGTTCTAGGAAACATCCAAAATCCTTAACCTCCACTAAGTTTGTCGACATATTCGACCTTAGTTGTCCGATTTAACAATCGGGGCTACTAGAGAATTAACATTCTCTGCTCTAAGGTCTTATCCGCAATGTATCAACAAAACGCTCCCATGAACGAGCACAAGTAGGATAGATTGACAACATGTCAATCCAACTAAAACCAAGTCTACGAATATCTATCCATCCAATATGAATACACGATCCCACCAAGCTGGGAAAGTCTAACAAGTCGTAAATCGAATAGTGAGTACTAAAGGTAGGATAGTTCTAGAAAGATATACCTCTTGCCACTTGGAGATGTCCCGGTGCCGCCAAGTCCCAGAGTATAAAACACGTCGGGAAAGCGACTCCGAAAAATCCGAAATGTACTCGCGTAGACCTCATCTAACCCGAGCTCTGACACCTATCGAGTAGGTATTAGATTTACCTCCGACAAATCCGTAAATCAAATACGCAACGCAAACCTAAATCCACAAGTCCCCAGGTATCCGGAAACCTGGCTCTGATACCAAAATAAATTGTCACGCCCCGAGAGCATTGGAGCCGCTGATCCAATATAAAATCGGACAGCATCTCCCCTGTCCGGCAGACAATTTACACCTACACACAAACCCACTCAGTTTATAAATTGTCCTCAGGCCTCAAAACAGATATATAACATATGGAAATGAACATATCAAAATGCTAAACTCTGTAATACTCACCTGAGTTGCCCCCTGGGCAGGCGCCTAGCAAAACCACAAACACAAAGTCCAACAGAGGACTCAAAAATACAAATATCGTACGAATAAATCCGATACAATCCCTCGGTAACATAACGAATACAAAACATATACTATGCTATTAAAAGAAAACCAAAACCAGCAGAAGCTCCCATCCAAATGGAGTCGTGGGGACCCGGGATCGGCAACTGGGCTCCTCCGGCAAGCTATCAACCTGAAAACAAAAATATTACGACGGGTGGTGAGTCCAAGTGGACTCGCGGGAATATAGATAGATATGCATGACTGAACAAAATAGCTGAATAAGCTATAAAGAAACAACAGGATACAGTCTCAACAGGAATAGCAGAATATGGATAACTGAAAGTAACAACTGACTGTACATACCAGAAATCAGTCTATCCATACCATAAAAGACTCATACCACACGAGCTAGTGCAGGGTCATCAAACCATACCAAAAGTACATCCTGTATGTGCATGTCAAACAAGTGCAGCAAGTAAATGCAGCAAACACAATCAATGCACAAATGCATCATATGCACATGATGCAATGTCATGGACACCCTTGACGCCAATCAAGACACCGAGACAGACGATACTGTGTCGGCCGAGTGGGTAGAGTTGTGACACTGTATGCACCCTGCTATCACTACTCCTGAGTGACCGAGTGGACAGGATGCTGGCGGGGGACCGCCCCCTACCCCATGTATATATGAGGGAGCGTCGCTCTCATCTCCTCTGGTCTATGGGAAGAGAAGAGATCTCCGCCTGCTACCACGCTCCGAAACCACTACCCCTGAGCAGTCAAGCGGAGCAGTACAGAGTAAATGCACACATCCAACGGTATCCACTAACCCATGAGTGGCCGTGTGTGCATATCATGTATCGGAAGACGATAGGCTCAACCACAAGAGAGTCGCTGATCACTGGCATGCAACAGTGCAGGTATGGTGCATGACTCTCACACATGCAACCCCAACCAGGTCATCATACATAACTCAACATAACATGCACAGATCAATCACAGGTATAATAACCTAACCATCATGCATCTAAGTGGACATGCAAGTAATAATAGAATCAATCAATGCAGATATCAGGTAACATGCCACAATAACCCAATCAATTCATATCTAGACACACGTGCAAGTATGACTGGAATCAACCAATGCAAATATCAGGTGACATGCCACAATAACCCAATCAGTCCAGATCTAGACACACGTGCAAGTATGACTGGAATCAACCAATGTAAATATCAGGTGACATGCCACAATAACCCAATCAATCCATATCTAGACACACGTGTAAGTATGACCAGAATCATCCAATGCAGCCATACAATGGTATGCTAATCCCTATCCACAAACTCATGCTCATACCAATGCTATACAGAATCAGATAACAAATAAACGAGACTGTATAGAAGAAAATTTAGATCATATTCAAGGTCAAGCATAAGTATCAAGCAGGATAACAAAACGGTAGCAGATAAAGGTCAATATCAGCCTACTGCATCAATAACAAATATAGTCATGCATAAAGATAAAGTGGATCTACTGAAGACAAGCAAGAAGTACCCGCCTCCAAGAGTAGAAGTCCGTATCAAGGCAGAAAGAACCACCCGTCAATATCCAATCAAACTCCTATATCAAGGATGTATTTAATTAGCTATTATACAAAACGATAATTACGAGCTAATTAATCCCTAACCATACTAGGATTAACCTAATTATTTCCTTTCCATTTAATTACCTCTAATTAAATGAAAGTCTTCTAATTACTCCGCGTAATTAAGATTTAGGATTATGTTTCACTTTAGGTTTAATCCTAAATTCCAATCTATCTATGAATCTAGCCCAAAGTATAGCTCACAGCTAGGAGCAGAATCTAATGAACATGTCCATCTCATAACCTATGTAGATCTTCATGGCAATGGTCATAAGATCAATAATACAATTTACTACAACCTCTAAACACAGAAATCCATTCCCACATATCAAATCAACCTAAACAGGGATTCCCCAAAACAATACAAACTGAAAACACATTGATCCAAGGAATCAAACCTCACAGCAAACCCCAACAGAACTATAAATCAAAGAAAACGCTATAAGGATCATGAATCATATTGCAATTCCCTTTAACGATCCATTGACATCTACTGATCTACAGAACAACAACCAGTCACGGATTTGAGCTCACACCAAACATAATTCTCCAAAGGAACTCACAGTCACAAATAGCACAACATGAACACCCAGACAGAACCATGCCCAAAAGAAAAATAGATTGAAACCTAATGATATACTTACGGCTCGAAATCGAATAGCTAACCCAAGATCACATTACCTGATGCGCCGGTAGGGACGATTCTTGCCCTGATCCAACGAGCTCAGAGTTCGCAAGACGAAAACGCCACCGGGATTCCCTCGTCTCCAATGACTCGCATGAAACCCTGGATCTGTCCTTGTCGATTGAAGCTTCGGATTAGCAGCCACGAAGGGAGATTAGGTCAGAGAGATGAGTGACGATCACTTGTGGCGATTGAGATGAAAGGACGCAAACAATAAGGAAAACCGACCTCTCACCACTGTCGACGGGAGCTAGAGCATCGTCAGATTGCCTCCCGTAAATAGGCGTCGGCTGCGACTAGGGTTCGCCACACCGGAAGAAGAGGAAGGGGATGGCGTCGGCGCTCGATTGGGAGAGGAAGGAGAGAACTGCGGCGGAAAACAGAGCCCTAACCAACTCTTATTTGAGGTCTTTTTGCATTTAAGCCCAACCTTCGTAGTTAATTCAAATTACACCCCTAGATTTGAAAATTTTAGCAAACAACCCCTTTTAAAGGTTTAGTTTTAAATCATTTAAATCCCCTAAACCTCGTCTAGAAGTCCGGAAACCCTAGGACCTTTTCCGAAAAATTTCCCGGAGCGAGATAAAAGTTTCGGATTTAACAGGTCCTGGACCAGTCGACTGATGTCTCGGTGAGTTTGAGTTCCCCTACTGGCAGTCGACTGATCCATTCCCTGTCAACTGCTCAGCTTACAATCTCACTCTCCCTCACCTCGAAGACCCTCCTTCACGTATGCCTTCAAGTACACTCCCTTGGCTTGCCCCTTGAAGTCCTCTTCCACCGGCTATAGCCCCTCGGATGCGCACGCAAGCCCTCGGCTTGCCTCCATGCCACCCTTCACGTGTGCCCTTTGAAGTCCACTTCCCCGGCTTGCCCTTGGAGTCCTCTTCCCTCGGCTCTTGTCCTTCGGATACGTCCTCCATGTGTGACTCACCAAGTCCTGCAAACTCAATCACACATATCAAATAACAAGAATAAACCTAACTTAAACCCTTTGCCCAAACATCAAAACACATGGTCACTCCGGACCATAGATTGCCCCAACACTGCCTTATTCACAGTCCCTCGGATGCACCATTCTTCACCGGACTCAAATCCGTCAAACTAAGTCTATGTGTATCCTACAGAACCTGCACACTCAAATACACATATCAAATACAAAGGTAAACCTAACTTAAACACTTTGCCCAATCATCAAAATACATAGTCCGACGGACCATAGATTGCCTCAACAAATATGATATCTTGATAGAGGTATTTCCTATAAAAAGCCTTGCTCACGCAGGCCAAAAGGGGGGAGGAGATTCTACTCAGAGGAAGGCACATTTATTCATAGGGGAGAGGCTGGAAAACTCTTTACTACTTGTATTGTCATTCTCTTATTTATTGTTTATCGTCTTCCTATGTTTCTATTACTGGAGATATAACTTGAGTATCAGAGTGCAAGGTCGGGGCACCCCCGTTCTCTTTATAGGTACTTCAGGTGACGACCTAGTTCATCACCAGCTCCAACGGCCCCACTTTCCTGGTCATGGCGACTTGGTCTAGATTTCAGCCACATCATCGACAGTCCTTTTTCATCACTTCCAGATAGGATCCACCTTATTTGTAATTTGTCGATCGTGTGCTTGTCTACAAAGATTAATACACAACGGAAAATAAAAGACATAAAGATGTCATAGCGGTGTCATTACTATGCTTTCTCTTTGCCGAACAACTTCCATAGGTGGAGAAATCTCTTATAACATTGCTCTTACAAACAACACAAATTAAATACAGACATAAAGATGAAAATAAATACAATGTGAATAAATTATTTACACAAGTGATCTTTACTTTGCTCACTGTTTGTTGTTGTTTAGACTGTCTCCTGAAAGTCTGAAATGCAGTAGCACAATTATCCTCAAAATGTTGAAGAATCGACTTGTGAAATTCTCCACAAAATCGTCTTTTATAGGTTTCAAATTATGGTTGAATACTCCACAAAACAGTGCACTGCTAGCACCTTCCAGTTGATTATTGAGTCAGAATTTGAATGTTGCTTTGATCTGTCATCCCAATGACTGTATTCAACTCAGCAATAATCGACTGTACTTACATTATAAATTGACTGATGATGATCAATCAAGTTGTTCAATTAAATTTCAAACATTCTATTTTCTCCACGGTGTCATCAGTCGAGTGCACCACTTAGCTGATGTATTAGTTGGCTGCTATTTAACCTAACAATTGATTGATCATACCACAACTGTACTTGAAACCCTCTTAAACCCTGAAGTCATGATTTTGGATCATTAAACAACTAGTAAACCTATAGTAGAAGACTGCTACTTTTGTTTTAACCTTACTAAGACTAAATTCTCATATTGCCTTATATCTGATCGACTTCAACCTATCAACACTTACTTTTCCTAGCATCTGGTCAACCTTCACCTGCCGAAACTTTCTTTGCCTAACATCCAATGCACCTTAATCTGCTAAAAACTTCTCCATTATCTTGCATTCAATCATCCTTGACATACCAGAACTTCACAATTGCTAAACATTTAATTCTACTTTTGTTGTTTGGATTTTCTATCTCATGCTTAACATTCGGTCAACCTTAACCAGTTAAGACTTCACATTTACATGTCTAACATCTAGTACTCCAGGACTTGTTAAGACTTTCATCTATATGCCTAACATTTAATCTTTCATGACCTATTAAGACTTCAGTTAACATTACCAAGTGTCCGATCAAATGTGATCCACTTGGATTTCTCCCCTGTCAACTTGTTGAATCTCTAATTGCCATGTGTACCCAATGTCTAATCAATCTATACCCACTTGGACTTCACCATTGCTAATTCTCTGTTGGACTTTCTGTTGGTGCAGGAAGCACCATATCGAACCTGGTTTTGATATTGGCAAAGGATTCAAAGTTAAGTTTATTTGTGATCTAACGTTGTTCACTGAGTGTGCAGAAAAAGCCCTAGCGAAGGACTGCTAGGCACCTGGCGAAGGACTGCCAGTAACCAAGCCCTAGTGAAGGACTGCTAGGCACCTGGCGAAGGACTGCCAGTATCCAAGTCCTAGCGAAGGACTGCTAGGCACCTGGCGAAGGACTACCAGTATCCAAGCCCTAGCGAAGGACTGCTAGGCACCTGGCGAAGGACTGCCAGCAACCAAGCCCTAGCGAAGGACTGCTAGGCAACTGGCGAAGGACTGCCAGCATCCAAGACCTAGCGAAGGACTGCTAGGCACCAGGCGAAGGACAGTCTGGGACTGAAGACCTAGCGAAGGACTGCTAGGCACCGGGCGAAGGACAGCTCGGCATCCAAGCCCTGGCAAAGGACCGTCAGGCAAAAGTCCAACCAAAGGAGCGGTTGGTAACAGGTAAATTCTCCCGAGAGGAGTAGGTGAGGACGCGTTCCCCGTCGAGGGAACAGTAAGCGTCGGTTCGACCTAGGACTCCATTTTGGAGACCAAAGTCAGAACCAAGACAGCTAAGGCTGTATAAAATAATAATTAATTGTTTTATTTTGTTTTTGGACTAACCCTGGATGCAGGACCGAAGGAATGTGTGTCTGCAACTCAGAGAGCCTCAAAGGAGTGAGGCAGCAGCTGAGCAGGGTGCCCTGAGTGTCCAGGGCGCCCCCAAGGTGAACCAGAACCAAGTGAAGCAACATGGGCTTCAGCTGCTTATTGGGCAGGGCGCCCTCAGCAGCCAAGGCGCCCTCGTCAGCCAGGGCGCCCTCAGCGCCGAAGGCGCCCTCAGATGCCAAGGCGCTTCGCGAAGCCAAACAACTCTATCCAGCCGAGAAGACCGGGTCAACCAGGGCGCCCTCAGCGACTAGGGCGCCCCAGAGGTCAAACCTCATCCCTATTCAGGTGGGATAAAGTTTGACCGAGCTGATTGCGGATCGGGTGACACCTGGCAGAGCGCCCCCGACGTCCAGGGCGCCCTAGGGGCTATAAATAGCACCCCAACGCCCAAGCCTTGAACATCAACTTAATTCCAAAGCTTCCACGCTCTTCTACGCTCGTGCCTTGCTCCAGAAACGCCTCATCTCGAGCCGACGACGTCCCGCTGCCCCGGAAAAGAATTGATACACTCCGGATGTCGGTAACGAAGTGCTTAATATTTTATTATTATTTTATTGCACTCTCTTTGTAATTGAAATCATTGTAACCTATTTGCGCGAATATAGAATTGCCCAAAGTAAACGGTCAGCGACCGTGGTCCTTGGAGTAGGAGTCGACACAGGCTCCGAACCAAGTAAAAATCACTGTGTCTTTGTGCTGTGTCTCGTATTTTTATTTCCGCTGTGCACTTACTCTTAGTTTTCCGAAAAAGAGCGATTTCCGATATTCACCCCCCTCCTCTATCGGCTTTTCACGATCCAACACTTTCAACTATTACACCCTGTTTGGAAAGGAAGGAATAGGAATTCCCATGGGAATTGGAATTCAATTCCATCGTTTGGTAGCAATTTTCAAGAAGGAATTGCTAAGGAATTGAATTCCAATTCCTTTCAAACCCCTCAAAACAAATCACACCTAAACACATGTGATTTGTGAAAGGAATTGAATTCCTTTCACTTAAACAAATTAAATTACCAAATCACCCCCTAACAAAACAAATCAAAATTGCTCCGGCTCTATCCTCGCGGGATAAAATCGTAAAAGTATAATAATTGAATTGAATTGAATTCTCTTTTGACAATTCATTCCAAACATGGGAATTAGAATTCAATTCTGGATGGAATTCAATTCCGGATGGAATTCAATTCCGACCGGAATTGAATTCCAATTCCTTACTTAAATGGATTCCAAATAGGGTGTTAAGTTTCAGTCAGTCGTTATCTACTTTGAATTTACCCTTACCAACTCCCCGTTAGACTTTCAATTGCTAAATATTTGGTCAACCGTGATCTTTCGGACTTCTCTTTATCAAGTATCAGTTCAACCTTAACCTATTTGACTTTTCGCTCAACCATCAAACATCGAAACCTAAAACAAGCTTGGTTAATCTTGATTTGAGATTGATTGCACAAATAATTTCCCCTTTTACTTGATATCTCACATAACCATCAAACACGTTGATCAAATATCAAAACTCAACAATCTCGAGTTTAGTCAATTTGATCAGAGGTCGATTATGTTGGATCGAGAGAAACGATAGAGGGGGGGTGAATATCGTAAAATGCTTTTTGGATGAAAACTAGAGCAAGTACGCAGTGGAATAAAGACAATCGTAAACACAGGTAGTTTTACTTGGTTCGGAGCCTAGGTCGACTCCTACTCCAAGGCCCACGGTCGTTGACCGTTTTCTGCGGGCAATTCTATATGTTCGCAAAAACAGTTTACAGAATTGTATTACAAAATTAGTGCAGTAAATTTAAAAGTAACTCTTCTTTACCGACGTCCGATGTAGATTATATTTTTTGAGCAGCGGGACGTCGTCGGCGCTTGTATCTCGAGTCGGGAGGTTTCCGGAGCACAGCGCGGGGACAGAAGAGCGTGACTGCGTTCGATGAAATCGTTGTTCGAAGCCTTGGGGTCGAGGGCCTATTTATAGCCCCTGGGGGCGCCCGGAACGTCGGGGGCGCCCCCCCACGTGTCGGCCGATCCGCTTCCCTCTCGGTCAGCTCTGATCCCTTAAAACTCGGGATCAGGCTTTGATGGGGGCGCCCGGAACGCTCGGGGCGCTCGGGTTGACCGGGTCTCTTCTTATCCGTTGGCTTCGATGGGATCTGCTTCGTTAGCTTCACCTGGGGGCGCTCGGACCATCCGGGGCGCCCGGGAGCACTGGGCGCGCCCGGGAGCACGGGGGCGCCCTGCTCATGAGCTGCAGAAGCAATTCTTTTGCTTATCTGTTTTGTGTTCACCTTGGGGGCGCCCGGGACACTCCAGGCGCCCTACTCAACCTCTGCCTCACTCCTTTGAGGCTCTCTGAGCTGCAGACACTCGTTCCTTCGGTCCTGCATCCAGGGTTAGTCCAAAACAATATAAAGCAATAATGTGTTAGTTTTATACAGCCTTAGCTGTCTTGGTTCTGACTTTGGGTCTCCAAAATGGAACCCTAGGTCGAACCGACGCCTACTGTTCCCTCGACGGGGAACGCGTCCTCACCAACTCCTCTCGGGAGAATGTACCTGATGCCAACCGGCTCCTCCGATTGGACTTTTGCTTAGCGGTCTGATGAAACCCGAAAATAGACTGTCACGAATGTGGGTCTCAAATTTAGATATTTATAAAAATGCTGGAAACCCTTTTTGCAATCAAAATATGAAAACGTAGTAAAGGGGCCACAGGTCGTATTTTTCCTCGGGACTAGTTGATGTTGTGTGATTCGAGCTCGTGTTTATGTGTCGTTTGTGAATTTCAGGTTTCGAATGTGAATTGGATTTGGTTTCAAATAGAAATGGAAATGCAATGAAAATAGAGGAACTTAGCTAATAAGCCAAACAAAATGATGGTAATCAACAATTCAATCAATGGAAAAATTAATCACCTAGGGCACTTAACCAAATTCGGAAAACAAACCTGATCAATAATGCAAGGTAAATTGCTACAAAGATGAACAAAAACAATGCAGGGAATTTTCAGCAGCAAACAAGCTTAAATGCAATCCATGCTAGCGTTTCCTACTTGATACAAACATGCAAGAGGTAAAGTTTAATGTGTAAAGAAGAAACTGAAGATTGCAGCAGCTACACACTAGCAATTTGAATGCGAAATCAATTAGCTCAGCTTGGAAAGTTAAGCTTCCATTGAAGTGATACACAATTCTGAAGAGAGAAATTCAGAAATAGAATGTGCAGAATTTCATATGCAGAACAAACACAAAACAAACCAAATTCGAATGCAAAATCCAAGGTTCAAATGAGATTCGGAAAAGCTAAAGTTCCCTTGATTCAAACTTCAGAAACATTGAACTGATACAGTGCAAACTAGAACTGATATAGCTGAGTGAAATGGAAACTTACAGCAGCTGGCCGAAACTTAACTGCAGAAGTTGAACTGAAAACTAAACAACTCAAATCAAATGCATTAGCTAACTAAATGTTATCTTAAATTGCAGGCATCCAAATTAGACATAACTGAATTCGCAAGAAACTGCAAAATCAGAAACAAACATGGCACGCAGAAACAACTGATACGCATGGAAAGAGCAGAAGTCAGAATATCCAAATGCAAAGCCAGCTACTTAGTTTAGCTTGATACAAAATCAGTGAGTGTTCACAGCTGCACAATTCATAATCGAATTGAGTACAGAAATAACTGAAGAGTTTCACATGTCATGAATTGGATGCAAATCAAACAAAGCTACTGATGTGAAGTGAATGGATGTGAAGCAAGCAATTAAAGTGCATATTTCAGAAGCTAATGAATGTACAGAAACTGAAAGTGGATTTGCAGATTTGAAACCTGAATTTTCTGAACAAATGGAGTTCAAATCAAGTTGGATTCAATTGCAATGACACACCTGAAACCATGTTTAACTTGGCACCAATCAAATGCTGAGTTCAGAGGAAAAGGGTGTGCAGAAATGAAAGGGCAGAACTAAATGAAGTTACTGCAGAAATTAAGCAATGAAAGCAATAACCACTGCGGAACAATAAAACTGGTTGGGATCGAGGGCAAAATCTATTGTTCAGACAGAATATAAAAGATCTAGAGTCGCTTGACAAAAACTACAGGAACTAATAACCGAAATTGCAGATTGGAAACTAAATTTTTTTCTTTTTCAGAAACAGAAATTGGCACGCAACAATACAGCTGAGTCCAATTTGCAGAAATGGATACCAGGGTTTTGGAAATGAAACAAACTGAAAGGTAAATTCAGAAGAAGAAGCTAAAGACAAGAACTGATATAAAGGAAGAAAGCTGATACGCAATGCTGTAAGTGGAAAACAAACGCTGTAACTAAAAAATTTGATACGCAACTAACAAATTGGCACACAAGCTAAAAACAGGAAATAAACTGTGATTAATTCTAAAGGATTCACTAACAAGCAAATAAATCTACTTAACTTGCAGAATCGAAACTAATTTAAGCAGAAACAATTAAGTAAACAAAACTGAACAGCTAATACAAAAATTTCAGTAAGAACAGAATTCAGAAATAAAACTACAGCTTAAGAATTGAAATTAACTAGCTAAACTACTCCTCAACCCTTCCCTAGCTCAAATCCTCCTTGTTCGTCTCGCAAGGGCTGGCCTCGAACCCGTAAGCTCAGCAAATCATCAAGAAATTGTCTTTGCGATTCAATCCCAGCTCAAACTCTGCCCAATTTGAATTTCCATTCGAATTCTTCAATCTCGTTGCGTCCAAGTGCGATGGTGATTCAGGGATGGTCAGAGCACTCTAGGGAACCCCTCCAGATAGCTCCGGGTGATGTAGATGGAATGCAACTGAGATCGACGACTTCAAACAGCAGAGCCACGGAAACCTCACAATGGCTCTGTTCTTGGGCAATTCTCAAGCTGGAAACTTCACTAGACCTCCTCTTGATGATCAAGAACTTGATCTAAGCAAGAAATTAAGGGGTCACGCCCCTTGGATTGAAGAAATCTACTGAAGAAACGAAGAACAGCTGAAGAAGGGACGTTGCGGCGAAGAAGACGCGACGAAGGGAAGAGCTGTGGAAATTTTCCTTAAGTAATTAGCATTGGACGGCTCAGATTGATTTGAGGAAATCCAACGGCTGATCTTGCTCTGATTTGATCCAAACTTTGATGATGATGATCTGGGGTCAGGATCTGCCTCGTGGTAGCTCGGATCCTCCAGATGTACAACGGATGGTCCAGATCAACCTGATCTTTGAATGGACGATCTAGAGCCCTCCGAGCTTGATCCAACGGTTGATTGAGCTCTGATTGGGATGAAACCTTCAGATCTTGAACAGAGTGCTTGATCAACCCTAACCCTAGCTCGGATTGCTTCAGATGGTCCCGGATGGCTCAGATCTAGCCGCTTTTGAATTGGACGGCCCGGATTAATCCGAAGCTTGATAACTCGATCCGGGTCCACTTCCGACTCAAGTTTGACCCAGTATGCCCTAGGTCCAGGATCCTTTCATTCCTACAAAAATAGATCAAAAATTTAGTGGCCAAATAATCCAAAAATATGCAATTTTGCAATTAAGTCCAAAATAAGGGGAAGTCCTAAGACCTAGGGAAAAATCACAATTAACAAGTAAAACATGGGTCAAACATGGATTTTAGCAATTAAAATAATCAATAAAATGATACTTATCAACTCCCCCACACTTAAGCTTGAGCGTCTCGCGAAACCACTAAGTATGTATCCCTTAGATTTTCTTAAGCATAATTAGAAGCAAATGAAAAGAAATTACCTAAGGTTGTCAATTCTCAAAAATATAAGCTCTATGGATTAGTATCTCGTCCTTAAATCAACAACTTAACCTTTTCATCCATCATGATTCATTGAGATGAATTTAACTCACTAGCCTTTCAAGGAAAATTTTGGTGGCTCTCTCCTTAAGTTCTAAGTTGATGATGGAAGTGGAGCTCACTCAAACACACATGCTTCTTGCACTACCATAGGCTTGCTTGTTATCTAATCTCAACCATTATTCATGATTAGGATCAACATCTACAAAAACCAGTGAAAACATGGAAAATGGTAAGAAATGGAATAAAAGCAAGAAAATAGAAAAATGGATGAAGTGGGAGACTTGGTTGCTCAAGAATGTTTCCAATGTGCTTTGCCCTCTTAACAGTCCTCTAGTGAATTCAAAAGGGTGATGGAGTAAACTTTTTCCTTGCCCTTCAAAAATTCAATGAAAAGTCCTCACTAGTCCCTTTGTGCCAATTGTCTACCTTGCGTGTCATCTTTGCTTCTTTCTTCTCTTTTCTGATTTTTTTTTCTTTCTTTCTCCTTCTCTAGTGAAATCAGAATGATGGTGGAACAAATCTTCAATTTTGGATGAGATTATCTTCACTAATTGCATGGTGCCAAAACTTAAATTGGATGTCACTTGTTTCTATGTTTCCTTGTTTTTCTTTCTTTTCCAAACTGTTTTTTTTTCTGCTCTCCAATCTTCTAATGGAGCTCATTCGGATCAGCATTCATATCAGAGAGCTCGAGACATCAAATAGCAATTAGAGACAAAAATTTGATGCTCCACATATAACCTTCACTAACTCTTGCACATCCCTTTTGATACATGTCCTTCCAAGTTGACACATTTCGATTGCATTCTTTTCTTTTTCTGTTTCAGCTTCAAATTCAGCTCCCCTGAATCAATTTCAAGTCTCTGATTTCTTCACATCAGTTAGCATATAGGAGTAGTTGAGCAAATGGTAGTGGAAAACCTAAACGCTTCACTTGGAATTTTAGAACTACAACTTTTTTTCTGATTTTTCCTGTTCTGATTTAAAACATCCCAGCAGCCACCATTTCTGTTTCTGATCAGCTGTGATGTATTCAACACTCTTTGATGCATTTCCGAATTTTGTTCCCTGATTCACAACCCAGAAAAATCAAATTCAGCCTCAAGTTGACACAAGTTCTGCTCAAAAACTGCACTACCAATCTGATTTTTTTCCGGCTGCAATTTTCAAACAGTCCTTCAAGATATTCATCACTTTGCAGCTTACATGGAATCAGCTTGTATCATTTCAATAGCTATCCTTGCAATTCAGCTCAGAACTTCCGGCTTCTAATTTTTCAGCTTAAGCTCATCACAGAAATTTCTCCATTTTGGCTCAGATTTTGTGCAATTGCGTGCCATATTCTTCCTTCATTTCAGAAATTTCTTCATAAGTGCTCCACTTGATTTTGGGCACTGCATCACTGAATTTCAAAACCGAAATACTTTGTTCTTGTTTAGATTCTTTGCTTAATTTCATCTCTTGACCACTACTTTTCCACTTGGTTCAGAATTTTTTTTTTTCCGAAATGGTGCAGATTTTTTTTTCTTTCTTTCTTTGCTTGCCACTTAAATCTTCAAAATATGATAAGGAAACTAGATCTCCCATTGCTTCCATCCTTCTTGCTCATTCTTGGTACCAACTCACTCAAACTCATGCTTGGCACATGGAATTTGAAGAAATTTTTTTTTTCGACATGAATTGCCTCTTTGATATCAAGTATTTTCCAAAACACTAATCACTCCCCCACACTTAAATCATTGTCCGTCTCGGGCAAAGTAGCATCAAGAAAACATCCCAAGCAAACAAATCCATAGAAAAATGGGGTTAAGAGTAGGAAAATAGAAAGGAAAATTGAGTAAACATGATTAGTGCTAAAAATTGATGTGGAAAGGAAAACAAATGGATTAGCCTTTATAGATGTGATCCGATCATTGAAATATGGTTTTAAAAGAACCTAAGAAAGTTCTAGAGTACAATAACATATGTGTGTCACAAATATAAGGCTAAGTCTCACTAGGCAAAATAATTCATCTCAAGTCCTCAATTAAGAATCTAAAACCAAGCAGTACTCAAGCATCCAAGATTTCATCCATTAGCTCAAACCTTAAGTTTTAACAACCAAATTTAATTTATTTTCAAAAGACTCTAAAATGCTATGGAGATAACCTAGAGGGATACTTTTATTTCTACTAATGCAAGAAAAAGTGACAAAAGAAATAAAAAGGTATTTACAATGACTCCTATTCATTCTATTCTACTCATGCATTTATTAGCAAGGACTCAATTTAAAGGAAAATTCTAGAAGGCATAAAAATGAAACATGCAATAAAAAAATACAAGAAAGAACAATCTCTCCTTTATTTCTGGTGGACGGAGTCTATCCAGAAGTAGCCTCCATCGTGGTAGTGGAGGAACATGGGTGGCTGAGAGAACTTGGACTCCCCCACACTTGAACTTTACAAAAATTTGCTCCGGTGGCCGCAGGCGATTCAGGTACAAGATCCATGTCAGGAATGGAGTGCTATGAATTAGAGTAGAATCAACTCCTCCTTCTTGATGCCTTTTGAAAGTTCTTCCAGGAGGCTGGAGTCTGTTCAGATGGAGCACCCACTCCAAAAGTCTTCTAGACCCTGCAAAACAATGTAATACCTCTCTCAAGCGTGCATGGTAAGAAGAAAATAAAATAATATCAGTCTCTGCATGAAATGTATCCAAAACTGCATCATATCCAATTAAATCAATTCTTGGTGCCTCAATAAATTTTTCACAATTATTTTCTACAAAAAATGCATCCTAAAATTTATCACAAACCATGAATTCAATTTTTGGCACTTCAATAGAAATATCACAACTATTTTCCATCAAGGATGTATCAAGCAATGTATTACAGCCAATGAAATCAATTTTAGGTGCCTCAATGAATTTTTCACAATTATTTTCAGCAGAAGATATATCAAGAGACTCATCACAATAATCAACATCAAGTCTAGGCACTTCTAAAAAATTTTCACATTCAGCATTTTCATGATATGTATTACCACATGCTTTAAATTCAGCAACTTTAACACTAGGTACCTCTAGGGATTTTTCACAATCAAATTCTACAAGAGATGCATCCCTAAGTATATCACAAACAATAAAATCAGTTTGAGATACCTCTATGTAATTTTCAGAAAAATTAGGAGGAGTATTTACCTGATCGTGCTGAAAAATACCTGGAGGTTCCACAAAAGTAGATGTATCCGTGTTTTCCTCCTGGTCAAGTAATTGCTCCACTTCAGGTTCAAGTTCTGGTGGACACTCAACTAAAGCAAGTGATCCTTGGGTCTTGCTTCCACCATGCAAGTCTCTACACTTTCTAGTTCATCCTTTAAATCTTGTGGTGGTCCCTGGGGCTTAGTGCAATCCCCTACACCTATGGAATCATCTCCTATGCATGCTTCTCCTGTAATATCTACAACAACAACATTAGAAAAATTAGGATCATCAATAATACTATCATCACAAAATAAAAGATGAGAATGGTCCTGTGGAGCTTCAGAATCTTCTTCTTGAGCTGAAAAATTTGGAAATGGATTTTGAGTAGGAATCTCCGGAGGAATGCATGCTGTAGGTGCCCTGTTTTTCATAATTTCTTCTTCTTCTTCCACCAAATTTGCAAGATCACTTGAAGAAGGACTTGGACATGCACTAGGGTCACATTGAACTGATATAAAACCAACTCCGGGGCTCTCAGAATTAAGAGTAGTATGAGAAGATAATTGTCCTGATTCTTGGGCTTGCCTTTGTTTCATTTGATGAACTAATTGTTCCAATTGTCTTCCACGGTTTTGAAGCCCTTGTTGTTGTTCTTGAATTTGCTGCAACATCTCTATCATCCTTTGTTGTTGAGCCTCATTCTCATTAGGATTCTCAAAGCCTCCTTGATTAGTGTGGAATTCCTGTTGGACTTGAAATGTAGCATAAGGCTGCTCAAAACTGTAAGTAGGCCTTGAAGTCTGAAATTGAGACTGTGGGGGCCGATCAAATGGTTGAATAGACTGATTAAACTGCTAAAAATTTGGCTGGAATGATGGTTGAAATTGCTGAGAATTGTAGCCCTGGAAATCTTGGATCTGAGGTTGACATTGTTGTGGTGAAAACTGAAATTGAGTGGGCTAGAAATTCTGGTTGCAAGGCTGAAAACTTGGATCGTATGGCTGTGAATGTTGAAAAGGTTGTTGAAAAGTCTGTATAGGTTGAAATTCTTGCTGCCATGGCTGAGGTTGAGGCTGAAATTGATTATTTCCCTGCTGAAAACTTACAAAAGGCTGCTGGAAATTTTGGTTAAGATGCTGAAATTCTTGCTGAAATTGTTGGAATTGCGGTTGGAATTGTTGTGGTGGCTGGAATTGTTGTAGTTGCTGAAATTGGGGCTGAGGTGGCTGATCGAAACTCTGGAATTGTGGCTGCCCATTCTGAATTTGTTGGAAATTTGGTTGATTTGGCTGAAAATTTTGGAAAGGCTGTCGTTGCTGAAATTGTTGAAATTGTGGCTGACAAAGCTGATTTGGTTGTTGAAAATTCGCACAGGAATGTTGGAAATCTTGATTTGGTTGCTGATATTGTTGGAATTGTTGACACAGCTGCTTGTAAGTAGATGAATCACTGTTGGGTCTTAGTTGAGAATTCCAGTGCTTAAACACATTTTTTAACCCCACCAGTGCATCTTTGAGCTCTGTATAGTCCTCTGGTGAAAACATTTTGATCTTACAACCCTGTCACAAAACAAATAAGAAAAATGGCAGCAACCGTATACAAAAGATAAAGCAAAAGAAAATAGAATCAAATGATATGCCCATAAGCACACAAGCAAAAATCAAACAAATCAACTAGTTGCTTCCCCGGCAACGGCGCCAAAAATTTGATGAAACCCGAAAATAGACTGTCACGAATGTGGGTCTCAAATTTAGATATTTATAAAAATGCTGGAAACCCTTTTTGCAATCAAAATATGAAAACGTAGTAAAGGGGCCACAGGTCGTATTTTTCCTCGGGACTAGTTGATGATGTGTGATTCGAGCTCGTGTTTATGTGTCGTTTGTGAATTTCGGGTTTCGAATGTGAATTGGATTTGGTTTCAAATAGAAATGGAAATGCAATGAAAATAGAGGAACTTAGCTAATAAGCTAAACAAAATGATGGTAATCAACAATTCAATCAATGGAAAAATTAATCACCTAGGGCACTTAACCAAATTCGGAAAACAAACCTGATCAATAATGCAAGGTAAATTGCTACAAAGATGAACAAAAACAATGCAGGGAATTTTCAGCAGCAAACAAGCTTAAATGCAATCCATGCTAGCGTTTCCTACTTGATACAAACATGCAAGAGGTAAAGTTTAATGTGTAAAGAAGAAACTGAAGATTGCAGCAGCTACACACTAGCAATTCGAATGCGAAATCAATTAGCTCAGCTTGGAAAGTTAAGCTTCCATTGAAGTGATACACAATTCTGAAGAGAGAAATTCAGAAATAGAATGTGCAGAATTTCATATGCAGAACAAACACAAAACAAACCAAATTCGAATGCAAAATCCAAGGTTCAAATGAGATTCGGAAAAGCTAAAGTTCCCTTGATTCAAACTTCAGAAACATTGAACTGATACAGTGCAAACTAGAACTGATACAGCTGAGTGAAATGGAAACTTACAGCAGCTGGCCGAAACTTAACTGCAGAAGTTGAACTAAAAACTAAACAACTCAAATCAAATGCATTAGCTAACTAAATGTTATCTTAAATTGCAGGCATCCAAATTAGACATAACTGAATTCGCAAGAAACTGCAAAATCAGAAACAAACATGGCACGCAGAAACAACTGATACGCATGGAAAGAGCAGAAGTCAGAATATCCAAATGCAAAGCCAGCTACTTAGTTTAGCTTGATACAAAATCAGTGAGTGTTCACAGCTGCACAATTCATAATCGAATTGAGTACAGAAATAACTGAAGAGTTTCACATGTCATGAATTGGATGCAAATCAAACAAAGCTACTGATGTGAAGTGAATGGATGTGAAGCAAGCAATTAAAGTGCAGATTTCAGAAGCTAATGAATGTACAGAAACTGAAAGTGGATTTGCAGATTTGAAACCTGAATTTTCTGAACAAATGGAGTTCAAATCAAGATGGATTCAATTGCAATGACACACCTGAAACCATGTTTAACTTGGCACCAATCAAATGCTGAGTTCAGAGGAAAAGGGTGTGCAGAAATGAAAGGGCAGAACTAAATGAAGTTACTGCAGAAATTAAGCAATGAAAGCAATAACCACTGCGGAACAATAAAACTGGTTGGGATCGAGGGCACAATCTATTGTTCAGACAGAATATAAAAGATCTAGAGTCGCTTGACAAAAACTGCAGGAACTAATAACCGAAATTGCAGATTGGAAACTAAATTTTTTTCTTTTTCAGAAACAGAAATTGGCACGCAACAATACAGCTGAATCCAATTTGCAGAAATGGATACCAGGGTTTTGGAAATGAAACAAACTGAAAGGTAAATTCAGAAGAAGAAGCTAAAGACAAGAACTGATATAAAGGAAGAAAGCTGATACGCAATGCTGTAAGTGGAAAACAAACGCTGTAACTGAAAAATTTGATACGCAACTAACAAACTGGCACGCAAGCTAAAAACAGGAAATAAACTGTGATTAATTCTAAAGGATTCACTAACAAGCAAATAAATCTACTTAACTTGCAGAATCGAAACTAATTTAAGCAGAAACAATTAAGTAAACAAAACTGAACAGCTAATACAAAAATTTCAGTAAAGAACAGAATTCAGAAATAAAACTACAGCTTAAGAATTGAAATTAACTAGCTAAACTACTCCTCAACCCTTCCCTAGCTCAAATCCTCCTTGTTCGTCTCGCAAGGGCTGGCCTCGAACCCCTAAGCTCAGCAAATCATCAAGAAATTGTCTCTGCGATTCAATCCCAGCTCAAACTCTGCCCAATTTGAATTTCCATTCGAATTCTTCAATCTCGTTGCGTCCAAGTGCGATGGTGATTCAGGGATGGTCAGAGCACTCTAGGGAACCCCTCCAGATAGCTCCGGGTGATGTAGATGGAATGCAACTGAGATCGACGACTTCAAACAGCAGAGCCACGGAAACCTCACAATGGCTCTGTTCTTGGGCAATTCTCAAGCTGGAAACTTCACTAGACCTCCTCTTGATGATCAAGAACTTGATCTAAGCAAGAAATTGAGGGGTCGCGCCCCTTAGATTGAAGAAATCTACTGAAGAAACGAAGAACAGCTGAAGAAGGGACGTTGCGGCGAAGAAGACGCGACGAAGGGAAGAGCTGTGGAAATTTTCCTTAAGTAATTAGCATTGGACGGCTCAGATTGATTTGAGGAAATCCAACGGCTGATCTTGCTCTGATTTGATCCAAACTTTGATGATGATGATCTGGGGTCAGGATCTACCTCGCGGTAGCTCGGATCCTCCAGATATATAACGGATGGTCCAGATCAACCTGATCTTTGAATGGACGATCTAGAGCCCTTCGAGCTTGATCCAACGGTTGATTGAGCTCTGATTGGGATGAAACCTTCAGATCTTGATCAGAGTGCTTGATCAACCCTAACCCTAGCTCGGATTGCTTCAGATAGTCCCGGATGGCTCAGATCTAGCCGCTTTTGAATCGGACGGCCCGGATTAATCCGAAGCTTGATAACTCGATCCGGGTCCACTTCCGACTCAAGTTTGACCCAGTATGTCCTAGGTCCAGGATCCTTTCATGCCTACAAAAATAGATCAAAAATTTAGTGGCCAAATAATCCAAAAATGTATAATTTTGCAATTAAGTCCAAAATAAGAGGAAGTCCTAAAACATAGGGAAAAATCACAATTAAGCAAGTAAAACATGGGTCAAACATGGATTTTAGCAATTAAAATAATCAACAAAATGGTACTTATCATGGTCCTTCGCCAGGTCTTGGATACCAAGCTGTCCTCGCCCGGTGCCTAGCATTCCTTCGCCAGGTCTTCAGTACCAAGCTGTCCTTCGCCTGGTGCCTAGCAGTCCTTCGCTAGGGCTTTGTACTCTGGCATTCCTTCGCTAGTGCCTAGCAGTCCTTCGCAAGGGCTTTGTACTTTGGCATTCCTTTGCCAGTGCCTAGCAGTCCTTCGCTAGGACTTTGTACAATAGCATTCCTTCGCCAGTGCCTAGCAGTCCTTCGCTAGGACTTTGTACCCTGGCATTCCTTTGCCAGTGCTTAGCAATCCTTCGCTAGTGTTGATGCAGTCTGGCTCTGATTGTTGTTTTGGTGTTGACAACGATTTTAGTTTAGGTTGATCATGTTGATTATGATTAAGTCCTGATCGGGGATCAGGCATGGTATGAAAAATCCTAGTCTGGAGGGCTAGGTGATGGAAAATCCTAACCTGGAGGGTTAGGTGTTGAAAATCCTAGTCTGGGAGGCTAGGTGTTTGGAAAAGTCCTAGCTTGGAGGGCTAGGTGTTGGAAAAGTCTTAATTCGGAAGGGTTGGGTGAAAAGTCCTAGCTTGGAGGGCTAGGTGAAAAGTCCTAACTTGGAGGGTTAGGTGCAAATTCCCATCCTGGAGAATTAGGTGAAAAAGTCCTGGCTTGGAGGGTCAGGTGCCTAGCTTGGAGGGCTAGGTTGGATGATGTTCTAACTCGGAAGGGTTGGGTGAAAAGTCCTAGCTTGGAGGGCTAGGTGAAAAGTCCTAGCTTGGAGGGCTATGTGAAAAGTCCTAACTTGGAGGGTTAGGTGCAAATTCCCAACTTGGAGAGTTAGATGGAAAATCCTTAGCTTGGAGGGCTAAGGTGGATGGAAACTTAGCTTGGAGGGCTGAGTTTGAGTCCCTGGATAGGTCTGGTGATCGATCAGGGATTTTGGCACGCTGCTCCTTCGTGGATTAGTCAGGTAACCGATCCAGCGATGACTGATCGGTCGGGCGACCGATCAGGGAGCACACAGTGAGGTTGGGAACCTACTGTGTTGCTCCTGATCGATCTGGTGACCGATCAGGGAGTATGCGTTTCACCCATTGACTGGCTCCTGATCGGTCTGGTGATCGATCAGGGAGCAAGCAGTGAGGTTGAGTTCCCTTGCTGAACTGCTCCTGATCGGTCTGGTGACCGATCAGGATCACCGTGCAGATCGTTCCGGAGAACGATCAAGTGTCGCAGGCACCTCTCTATGATCGACCAGGACGGAGCCTGATCGGTCTGGTCAGGTTCTGATCGGTTTGGTGACCGATCAGGATGCTTCCTGATCGGTCCGGTGACCGATCAGAAGGCTTAGCCTGCGAAACACAGAAATCGCCCAATATAAGGGTGGATCGGTCTGGTGAACGATCCACGACCTGGGATCGATCTGGTGATCGGTCCAGGAGAATCTCAAAGAAATCGCGATTTCTGATTGAGCGTTGGGGACCGATCAGGACGGAGCCTGATCGGTCTGGAACCAGCCTGATCGGTCTGGTGACCGATCAGGAGGCTCTCTGATCGGTCCGGTGACTGATCACTTTAATTCAAATTGCATTGTCAGACGCTCTGATCGCGTCTGAACTCAACCGATTCGCTGCCACTTTTCTCTGATATTTGATATGCTGCTTGATTTGCTGCTCTAATACTCTGAGTGAGTTTCAGGTGACAGGGGAGGATTCAAACACTCAAGGAGAAGTCAAAGAGAGCTTTCCTTGGAGCAGGTTTGTCCATTTTCCCATCTCAGGTTGCAACGACGAGCTGCAGACTGGAGCGGAGACTGGAGCTTGACTGAGGGAAGCTCAGTGAGTCCAGAGATAGCTCAGTTGAGGCTGGCGTTGGCAGATGAGTAGCTGGGAGCTACAGAGATGTTGTCACCTTGTGAAGAATCAAAAGGGCGGTGTATAGCTTCGTGGAAGCAAGTCTTGCGAAAGCAGTGTTCTTGTCGTGCCTTGAGTTCTTCACAACTTGTTGCTGTGTTCTTGCGATCTTCATCACTTTTTGAGCAAGCAATTGAGAAGCAACCATCTTTCACTTGAGCCTTGAAGGAGGGAACAAGAAGCTTGGAGTCCGACAGTGGGAAGACACGGGGAAGGGTTCTTGCGTGAGATCGCCACTGGGTGGAGCTCAAGGAAGCTTGCTGTATTCTTGTCCTTGTCAAGGGTTTGAGTAAGATCTTTCTTGTAGTTTCATTGAGCTTAAACACTTATATTTGATTGAAATGCTGTGGAGAGGTTTCTCCACCGAGAAGGAGGTTGCTGATTTATCTGGTGATCACCGGGGCTTGATCTGCCGACGATCAAGGGATCGCCCACCTTAAGGGCACGCCAAGGAGTAAGGGCAAGTTATCCCCGAACCTTGTAAACCCTCCTGTTAGCGATCTTGGTAGCTGTCGACTGTTAGTTTTCATCTCTGTTTTTGTTTACTGCATTGCTCTGCTATTTTCTTGCCTCTTCCGCTGTGCTGCTGATAGTTTGAGTGCAGAAATATTGCTAAGCTCTTCAAAGGAAAAGTGTTGGCTATATTCACCCCCCCCTTCTCTAGCCATCTCGTTCCCAACAGCTAGGACTTTTCCTGCACACTTGAGTAACATGTTAGATAACATTATACCTTAACTTTTGAACTCTGTTGCCATTATCAAAATACAGGTTTGACTTGGGTGTTTTCTGCACCAACAGATTACACCAACATATATCTCTAGAACTTCATCCATTCCCCAATACTTAGTCAACCTCAATGTATTAGAACTTTCACTTGTCGATCCTTAGATCAATGTTAACTCGCTATAAATTTCAAATGTCAAGTATTTAGTCTTCCATAATCTTCCTAGACTTTCTCCACATGCCAACGATCTAGTCCT
Source organism: Boesenbergia rotunda (assembly GCA_024364735.1). NCBI lineage: Eukaryota > Viridiplantae > Streptophyta > Magnoliopsida > Zingiberales > Zingiberaceae > Boesenbergia > Boesenbergia rotunda. The sequence goes on along the minus strand of JAGFNQ010000051.1, from coordinate 238,881 downwards.
TCTTTACCTACCTAGACTTCCTTCACATGTTAAGCATCCAATCCTCCATAACATGTATGAACTTCCTCTACATGACTGACATTATTTACTGAAGCTGTTAGACTTCCATTGCATGCTTAATATCTAGTCAACATTGACTTATTGAGTCTTTATTACTTATGTAACATCTATTAGTCCGAGTGATGCTTCTAGGGAGGTGAATAGTGATTTGATTCATTCTTGTTCATCAATCGTTTTCTCATCTACAATAGGTTAACACACACAATGAAAAATATAAATGACACACAAAATAGAATAAGCACAACACCTTGATTTTTATGCAGTTCAGAACCCTCAATTCCTACTCCACCGTCTAGCATCCTAGATGTATAACTATTATATTTCTCTTTCTCAGATAACTTTTAGAGATGGAGGAATGTTTTACAATCCTTGTTCTTTACAAGTAACATGTATAAGAAAATAAAAGATACAAATGGAAATAAATTCAATATAAATAAAATAACTTTATGAATGAATCTCACTTTATTGTTGTTTTAGATTGCCTCTTGAAGATTTGAAAATATAACAACACTCTTCTCCAAAACTCCCAAGAACTAACATCGAAATCCTCCACAAAAATATTCTTTTATAGGGTTCATATTAGAGCTAAAAGCTGCCTTAATAGTTGATTGCTTTCTCCCATCGATTGATTGCTCTATTTGTATTCGAATGTTATTGAGCTTTGACTACTCAATGGCTTCTTTCAACTTGGCAAGCATGTCATCATTTGACTACTATGCACCTAATAGCCAACTATTACATAAGTAATCGAATGTGGCAGTGGACTTCAAAATTTCCTATTTTCTCCAACAGTATTATCAGTTAATTAATCATCTTTATCAATCATCTGATGATGATCAATTGAGTTCCCAGATTGACATAGAAATTTTTTGTTCACTACAACAATGTCATCAATTGATTGCTCATGCCTAATAGTCAACTGATATATCACAACCCCTCTTAAACCCCAAATTTGTGATTTAGGAGTTCATTAGTTGATTGTTATTTCATATTCCAACTTTACTAAGGTTGAATTCTTATCTTACCTAATATATTCGATTGAACTCAACCTATAGGACTTTCTTTGCCCAGCATCCAGTTAATCTTGACCTATCGAGACTTTACCATTGCCTAGCATCCATCAATCTTGATCTGCTAGGACTTTACTATTACCTAGTATATGGTCAAGCTTTCGGGACTTCTTAATTGCCTAGTATTCGATCAACCTTGATCAATCAGTACTTCATTATTGCTTAACATCTGGTCAACCTTGACTTACCAAGACTTAAATCATTGTCAAATATTTGATTCTCTTTGACATATTTGAATTTCCTTTCTTATACCTAACATCTAATTCTCCATGACTTATTATGACTTCACTTTTAATATAAGTGTCTAGTCCTCTATAACTCACTTGGACTTCGCCCTGGCCAGCTCCCTATTGAACTTCTAATCACTAAGTGACAGGTCAATCATGACCCACTTGAACTTTTTCACTGTCAAGTATTCGGTCAATCTTAACCTACTTAACTTTTCTCTCAATCATCAAATATATTAGTCAACATAAAAACTTAACTCTAGCAAACTCGAGATTGGTTAACCTTGACTAGAGATGGATTTCTCCAACAACATCCAATCAACTTTGATTTATTGGACTTTTCATTTATTAAGTGTTAAGTTAACCTTGACTTATTTGAACACTTCTATATATCAACTCCCTATTGGATTTCCTTTTTGTCAAATGCCCGTTTAACTTAAACTTATTTGGACTTTCTTCAATGTTAAATATCCAATCAATTTTGGTTTACTTTACATATCATATCCATCATATTGATACATACTGCTCAAACATCAATATACCAAACCTTGATCAATCTGATAGGGAGTAATTGCACTCACAAATCACTCTTGCAATTTACCTAACGACCACTCTTTGATATAAGGTAGAGCAAACCTTTCACAATCCTAGAACGATGTGAAGGTTTACAATTCTCTCCTCTCAATAATAAATATAAATGAAAGCTTAGTTGGACAATACCAAGAACTTATTGAATAAATCCAACTCTTTCAACTTGAGCAATAGGTCTCATTAAAAGCACAAGTATTTCTATTGCATTCCTATAGAAGACAAATAATCTTGAAAGACTTTATAAGAGATGCTCCTATGGCTTTGTTTTGTCTGCCTGTAAATAGTTGGAAAGATCCTTAATTGATTGATTAAGAACAGTAAATATTAAGTACCTAATTGTTAGGACCATGAGAACTAGAGAGGTAGCAGTAAATAGCTAGCTTTGCTTCTTAAATTTTGATTTGCAACGAAAATTGAAGCAAAACATAACAAAATGCTAATACCTTTGATTTATTTGGTATCCTCCTCTTTGAAGCGACTAATCTAAGGGCCCACTCTGAGTTGCCTACTTCCACCAACCCTTTTCCTTCTTGGAACAACTCAAGGCGGAGAAACCTTCTTACAATAGGATTACAACATACTCATAGCTTTCAACAAATGAAATAGCAACAAGAGAGAAGAAATCAAGAGATTATAGGTTTAGCAAAGTTCTCCTTTTCTTGGTTGCTTGAAGATGATGCAGGTGAGAGCTTGAGATTGCAGTTGAGCAAAAAGAGTGCAATGAAATAGTAACTTCTTTTTGTGCCCTAAGCCCCTTTTTTAAACACCTCAAAATCAAGTTATTTTTTTATTTTTTATCGCCACCAATCGATTGATAGAAACAAAAAATCTATCGTTGACCATTTGACTATCCATTGAATGATCATTGACTCCAAATAAAGCTGAGATTATTCCATTTTGAATCACCTATCAATTGGCACTGTCTAATCGATTGGTCAATCGATTTGGCAGCTTCTGTCTAATTTCCTCGTAAAACTTTTACCCTTGGTCCAATTGATTTGGCAGCCTTTTGTGCTCTCAAAGAAGGTCTGCCAATCAATTGCACCAATTGATTGGCAAAGCCCAATCGATCGATCAATCAATTTGGCAACCTTCTATACTCTCAAACAATGATTGTCAATTGATTATACTAATCTATTGTCAATGCCTAATCGATTGGCTAATCGATTTGGGAAGTTATTGTTGTTGGAAACGAGATGGCTAGAGAGGGGGGGTGAATATAGCCAATCACTTTTCACTTGCGATTAACAAGTTTCCTGCACTTAACTTATCAGTAGCACAGCAGCGGAAGAAACAAAAGAAACTGAAAGTGCAGTAAGTTAAAACAGAAATGAGATCACACAAAGACAACTGCCAAGAACGCTAACAAGAGGGTTTACAAGGTTCGGGGATAACTTGCCCCTAGTCCTTGGCGTGCCCTTAAGGTGGGCAATCCCTTGATCGTCGGCAGATCAGGCCCCGATTTCACCGGATATAATGCAACCTCCTTCTCGGTGGAGAAACCTCTCCACAGCGTTTCAATCAGGATAAAGTTTTAAGCACAAAGAAACTACGAGAAAGATCTTACTCAAACATTTAGCAAGGACAAGAACACAGCTAGCTTCCCTGAGCTCCACCCAGTGGCGATCTCACGCAAGAACCCTTCTTCGTGTCTTCCCACTGTCGGACTCCAAGCTACTTGTTCTCTCCTTCAAGCGCTCAAGTAAAGATTGGTTGCTTCTCGATCGCTTGCTCAAAGTGATGACAGCTTCAAGAACGCAGCAAGCATATTGTGGAGAACACTAGGCGCGACAAGAACATAAGTTCCAGAACTCTGCTTCCCCGAAGCCAATTTCCGCCCTTTTTCTCCACACAGCATCAGGTGACAATATCCTCCATAGCCTCCAGCTACCTTGCTGCCAACACCAGCTACCACTGAGCCCTCTCTAGTCTTCCTGAGATCCCCTCAGCCAAGCCCCAGTCTCGGCTCCAGTCTGCAGCTCGGCCGTTGCAACCTGAAATGGAGAATCGGACAAACCTGCTCCAAGGAAAGCCTTCGTTGACCTCTCCTTGAGTGTTTGAATCCTCCCCTGTCACCTGCAGCTTAATCAGACTGTTAGAGCAGCAAATCATACAGTAAATCAAATATCAGAAGCAAACATCAGCGAATCGGATGCGATCAGACGCTCTGACCACGTCTGACAGTGCAATTTGAATTAAAGTGATCGGTCACCGGACCGATCCAGGGCGTGTGGGTCGGTCACCAGACCGATCCACTGCTTCGCTGAGATTCCCAGCTCTCACAGCTATACACGCCTGATCGGTCACCAGACCGATCAGAGTGAAGCCTGATCGGTCACCAGACCGATCAGAATGAAGCCTGATCGGTCACCCAGACCGATCAGGGCAGATGAACAGTGATTTTTTAATCAGATCCAAGATCCCTGATCGGTCACCGGACCGATCTAGGACTTTGATCAGCAAGGGAACTCACTCACCGTCTGCTCCCTGATCGGTCACCAGACCGATCAGGAGCAAGCCAGCAAGGAAGCAGCCTGCTCCCTGATCGGTCACCGGTCCGATCAGGAGCCACACAGTAGATTCCCAATCTCACTGTGCGCTCCCTGATCGGTCCCCAGTCCGGTCAGACATCGCTGGATCGGTCACCAGACCGATCCAGAGACTCAACCCTAGCCCTCCAAGCTAGTGTTTCATCCACCTTAGCCCTCCAAGCCAAGGATTTTTCCATCTAACCCTCCAAGTTGGGAATTTGCACCTAACCCTCCAAGTTAGGACTTTTCACCTAGCCCTCCAAGTTAGGACTTTTCACCCAACCCTTCCGAGTTAGAACATCATCCAACCTAGCCCTCCAAGCTAGGCACCTGACCCTCCAAGTCAGGACTTTTTCACCTAATTCTCCAGGATGGGAATTTGCACCTAACCCTCCAAGTTAGGACTTTTCACCTAACCCTCCAAGCTAGGACTTTTCACCCAACCCTTCCGAATTAGGACTTTTCCAACACCTAGCCCTCCAAGCTAGGACTTTTCAACACCTAGCCTCCCAGACTAGGATTTTTCACACCTAACCCTCCAGGTTAGGATTTTCCAACACCTAGCCCTCCAGACTAGGATTTTCAACACCTAACCCTCCAGATTAGGATTTTCTATACCATGCCTGATCCCCGATCAGGACTTAATCATAATCAATGATCATCCACCTAAACTAAAATCGATGTCAACACCTAAACAACAATCAGGGCAAGACTGCATCAACAATCTCCCCCTTTTTGTTGTTTGACAATCCGATTTTAAGTTTAGGGATCTCAATCAATATTTTTCAACTTTAGAACCATAGGGGAATCCAGATCTTCCACCTACAACATGATCATCCTAAACTTAACCAATCCACACTGTCCCCCTTTGTCGAACATGAAAAGGGTCTAGACGGGCCGCATTCGAATTGTTGAACTAGGTCAATTTGAGAGGAGTTAAGTTTGGGACTTAGTCCCTAGACCTAAGAAGACCTCCATTATTGGAACCAAATGGGTCTTCAAGAACAAATTGAACCATAAGGGAGAAATCATTAGAAACAAGGCACGCTTGGTAGCCAAGGGCTACAGTCAAGTTGAAGGCCTTGATTATGATGAGACCTATGCTCATGTGGCACGTTAGAGTCCATCCGATTGATGCTAGCATTTGCAGCACATCGTGGTTTCAAATTATATCAAATAGACGTCAAATCAGCCTTTCTAAATGGTTTGATTAAAGAAGAGGTCTATGTCGAACAACCTCCGGGGTTTGAGAGTACCGAATTTCCAAACCACGTGTTCAAGCTCAAAAAGGCACTTTATGGCCTTAAACAAGCACCCCGGGCTTGGTATGAGTGGTTGTCGACATTCCTAGTTGAGAAGGGCTTCGTTAGAGGCCAAATAGACCCTACACTATTTCTACGAAGAGATGGTGACAATATATTTATAGCCCAAGTATATGTCGATGACATAATTTGTGGCTCTAACAATAAGGGTTATTTAAATGAGTTCATTGGACACATGGAGAGTGAGTTTGAAATGAGTCTAGTGAGAGAGTTGACTTTCTTCCTTGGACTTGAAATCAAGCAAACCCGAGATGGTATTCATGTGCACCAATCAAAGTATACACAAGAAATGCTTCGAAAATTCAATATGAGTGATTCAAAAGAGGTAACCACTCCCATGGCCACAAACACAAGATTAGACAATGATGAGAGTGGTAAACCGGTTGATTTAACTCAATATCGAAGCATGATAGGTAGTTTGCTATACCTCACAGCTAGTCGACCTGATATTCTTTTCGCTGTGGGTATGTGCGCTAGGTATCAAGTTTGTGCCAAGGAATCTCACTTAATTACTGTTAAGCGAATTTTGAGATACCTCAAGGGCACAATTGGTGTAGGTCTTTGGTACCCCCGTACCGAATCATTTGATTTCATTGGCTACGCGGATTCCGACTACGCTGGATGTAAGTTGGACCGAAAGAGCACAAGTGGGGGTTGCCAATTCTTAGGTTCGTCCTTAGTAAGTTGGTCATGCCGGAAGCAACATTGTGTTGCTCTCTCCACGACCGAGGCAGAATATATCGCCATGGGAGAGAGTGTATCACAATTGTTGTGGATGATACATACTTTAGAGGACTATGGATTGAGTTACAAGGGTGTGCAAGTGTTATGTGATAACATAAGCACAATTAACTTAACCAAGAATCCAGTCCATCATTCTAGGACCAAACATATTGAAGTAAGACACCACTTCATTAGGGATCATGTAGCTAGAGGAGACATTGTACTCTCTTATGTGGAGTCCAAGTCAAACCTAGCTGACATTTTCACTAAACCACTTCCCGAAACCGAATTTAGTTTTCTAAGACGGGAGTTGGGAATGTGTCACGCTTCATGATCTTCAGAATGCATTAAAACCCTTCATGATTATTTCGAAATTGTTGGGAAACAATTGGGTAACCTTGGGAACATCTCACACAAACTATAAGGTTTACTAAAACGTTTTTGTTTGCTAGATATGGGATGAGATGTTAGGATCGACTCAATTCCTCAAAATGTCAATGCATTCCTTGAGAAATTAAGTTGACGAGATAATAATCACGGTGGTGACCAAGTATGGGGAAAACCATTGCATAACATATGTGTATATGGCTCCATGATCATACTTGGACATTCCAATCAAGGAAACTTGATTGGAACATTGGATTTGACTCAAACTTGATTGAATTTGCTTGATTGATTGTTGATTGAGTTTGACTCCATTTGTATGGGTCAAAGTGATTGTTGAACCTATAAGGACCTTTGATTCTTGTTAAGGGATCAATTTTAGTCAGGAAATCATGTCCAAGTTCGATAAACCTCATTAGATCTCGTTGGAAAGTTTCAGAAAATCTGAAACTGAACATTTCAGATCGTATCAGTGAGTATCAGGAACTCTGATCGGTCACCGGACCGATCAGGCATAGGGCTGATCGATCCCTGGACCGATCTGGCTTCTTCCTGTGGTGATCGGTCCACAGACCGATCAGCGAGGCAAGCCGTGACCTTCCGGAATTTGACCAAGTATACTGAGCTAGCCTGGAACGGTCCCCGGACCGATCTGGCACCCTGCTGGGACCGGTCCACGGACCGATCAGGAGGTTCACAGTAAGCCGCCCGAGCCTACTGATCGTGTCCTGATCGATCAGCCGACCGATCAGGATCTCTCCTGATCGATCACCCGACCGATCAGGCACTGGTCAGTCCGATCAGGCGATAGCCTGATCGGTCTGGGCGCTATCAGATCGAACGGTGATCCGTTCAAACGCATTAAATTGCGGTTGGTGGACCGATCCACCAACCGATTAACTTCGCGAAACACCTTCAACAATCTCCCCCTTTTTGTTGTTTGACAATCCGATTTTAAGTTTAGGGATCTCAATCAATATTTTTCAACTTTAGAATCATAGGGGAATCCAGATCCTCCCCCTACAACATGATCATCCTAAACTTAACCAATCCACACTCTCCCCCTTTGTCGAACACGAAAAGGGTCTAGACGGGCCGCATTCGAATTGTTGATGCAGTCTTGCCCTGATTGTTGTTTTGGTGTTGACATCGATTTTAGTTTAGGTGGATGATCATTGATTATGATTAAGTCCTGATCGGGGATCAGGGATGGTATGGAAAATCCTAACCTGGAGGGTTAGGTGTTGAAAATCCTAGTCTGGAGGGCTAGGTGTTGGAAAATCCTAACCTGGAGGGTTAGGTGTGAAAAATCCTAGTCTGGGAGGCTAGGTGTTGAAAAGTCCTAGCTTGGAGGGCTAGATGTTGGAAAAGTCCTAATTCGGAAGGGTTGGGTGAAAAGTCCTAGCTTGGAGGGCTAGGTGAAAAGTCCTAACTTGGAGGGTTAGGTGCAAATTCCCATCCTGGAGAATTAGGTGAAAAAGTCCTGACTTGGAGGGTCAGGTGCCTAGCTTGGAGGGCTAGGTTGGATGATGTTCTAACTCGGAAGGGTTGGGTGAAAAGTCCTAGCTTGGAGGGCTAGGTGAAAAGTCCTAACTTAGAGGGTTAGGTGTAAATTCCCAACTTGGAGGGTTAGATGGAAAAATCCTTGGCTTGGAGGGCTAAGGTGGATGAAACACTAGCTTGGAGGGCTAGGGTTGAGTCTCTGGATCGGTCTGGTGACCGATCAGGGACATTGGCACGCTGCTCCTTCGTGGATCGGTCTGGTGACCGATCCAGTGATGTCTGACCGGACTGGGGACCGATCAGGGAGCGCACAGTGAGATTGGGAATCTACTGTGTGGCTCCTGATCGGACCGGTGACCGATCAGGGAGCAGGCTGCTTCCTTGCTGGCTTGCTCCTGATCGGTCTGGTGACCGATTAGGGAGCAGACGGTGATTGAGTTCCCTTGCTGATCAAAGTCCTGGATCGGTCCGGTGACCGATCAGGGATCTTGGATCTGATTAAAAAATCACTGTTCATCTGCCCTGATCGGTCTGGGTGACCGATCAGGCTTCATTCTGATCGGTCTGGTGACCGATCAGGCTTCACTCTGATCGGTCTGGTGACTGATCAGGCGTGTATAGCTGCGAGAGCTGGGAATCTCAGCGAAGCAGTGGATCGGTCTGGTGACCGACCCACACGCCCTGGATCGGTCCAGTGACCGATCACTTTAATTCAAATTGCACTGTCAGACGTGGTCAGAGCGTCTGATCGCATCCGATTCGCTGATGTTTGCTTCTGATATTTGATTTACTGTATGATTTGCTGCTCTAACAGTCTGATTAAGCTGCAGGTGACAGGGGAGGATTCAAACACTCAAGGAGAGGTCAACGAAGGCTTTCCTTGGAGCAGGTTTGTCCGATTCTCCATTTCAGGTTGCAACGGCCGAGCTGCAAACTGGAGCCGAGACTGGGGCTTGGCTGAGGGGATCTCAGGAAGACCAGAGAGGGCTCAGTGGTAGCTGGTGTTGGCAACAAGGTAGCTGGAGGCTATGGAGGATATTGTCACCTGATGCTGTGTGGAGAAAAAGGGCGGAAATTGGCTTCAGGGAAGTAGAGTTCTGGAACTTGTGTTCTTGTCGCGCCTAGTGTTCTCCACAATCTGCTTGCTGCGTTCTTGAAGCTGTCATCACTTTGAGCAAGCGATCGAGAAGCAACCAATCTTTACTTGAGCGCTTGAAGGAGAGAACAAGTAGCTTGGAGTCCGACAGTGGGAAGACACGAAGAAGGGTTCTTGCGTGAGATCGCCACTGGGTGGAGCTCAGGGAAGCTAGCTGTGTTCTTGTCCTTGCTAAGTGTTTGAGTAAGATCTTTCTCGTAGTTTCTTTGTGCTTAAAACTTTATCCTGATTGAAACGCTGTGGAGAGGTTTCTCCACCGAGAAGGAGGTTGCATTATATCCGGTGAAACCGGGGCCTGATCTGCCGACGATCAAGGGATCGCCCACCTTAAGGGCACGCCAAGGACTAGGGGCAAGTTATCCCCGAACCTTGTAAATCCTCTTGTTAGCGTTCTTGGCAGTTGTCTTTGTGTGATCTCATTTCTGTTTTAGCTTACTGCACTTTCAGTTTCTTTTGTTTCTTTCCGCTGTTGTGCTACTGATAAGTTAAGTGCAGGAAACTTGTTAATCGCAAGTGAAAAGTGATTGGCTATATTCACCCCCCCCCCCTCTCTAGCCATCTCGTTTCCAACATTTGTGTGATTGGAATTTGTTACCAATTGATCGATACACCATTTACCTAAACCCAAAATTTTGGGTTTGCACCAATCGATTGTCCCAATTGCAAAACCTAGAATTGAGGTTTAGGTTTTAGGATTTTAGCTAACCAAGCGATTGGTATAACTCACCAATTGATTGGTGAACCCTAAAATAGGTTTTTTCATCTCCAAACCCTTGAGCACATATTTCCCTTTAATTTCCCAATCGATCCCACTTATCTCATTCTAGATGAACTTTTTGTTCCCTAAACTTTATATCTGGAGAATCCTCATCTCCGAGTCTTCATCTACCCTCGCATCTGATCGCGTGATTTGCTCTGGGTTTTTACTTTTTACCAAGAATCTAGTTTTTGACCTTTTTGGTCTTTCCTTGGTTTGCATCTGATCTTCCTATCCACATGGACTTATTCTTGTCAAGAATCCAACTCTCGACCTTCTTGGACTTTCCTTGCCTTGCATCCGATCTCCAACTTGTATGAAATTCTTCTTGCCAAGAATCCGACCCTTGATCTTTTTGAACTTCTCTTATCTTGCGCACTCATAACTCAAGTGAGATCTAATGTATTAACCCAATTTTAAATAATTGTCAATTATTGAAACTTCTCATCAGGGTATGATTGCACAAACACGAATGATTCTTTGATAGTTGACTAAATTATAGTCTAGATAATTGGATTTAGATATAGTAAACTAAACCCCAACAAAAGTATTCTTATCAACTCTGAAGTTGAATGAACACTCAAATCAATGGAGGCTCCTCTTCTATCGACTGAATCTATTCAAACATCCCAACTTCACTCAACATACACTCTTGTAAGCTTACCAAAGTTTAGGATTAAGCTTAACTATTGACTACAATTAGAAATTTGTTGCCTTCTGGTTGAAGACTTGTTGCAGGCCACTAGATAGTCTAGGTTCTCGCCTAGTCATAATGATGTTATCTAAAAATGCAAACCCCAAGATTAGATATCACTCATAATAACTCATAGCTCAAATTGCTTTCAGGTCTTCAACCTCGCGTTAGACTCTCAATGCCTTAGATGAAACAAGCCCTCCACACTTGACCCGACATACCGTCCTTTGTTGTTCACCTATGGATTCCGCCAATTGTTGTGCTACCCTAGAGTATGTATCACTAGAAATATTTTGATCCCTCATTCGTTCTCTCCTTCATCAACCTATCAAGGCAACAATAATTTCACGCCCCTTGTCTTAGAGTCCACCTTACAATTAATCTTTGGTTCTTTGGATACTTCAAGCCATCCTTCGTTGATCACATTAAGTCAATTATAACAACTCAACCATGTCAAGTCATGAGCTTTATGAGCTCAATGTGCACTTTGTAAGCACACTTGATGTACACATTAGGATAAACCTAATGTAGACGGGCGTAGCTGAGTTTATACTCGGATGATAGAATTGTCACACATAGGATAAACATATTGTAAAATCTTTTTCAAACACATCAAAATAACACAATCAAAACTACTCAATATAGAGCATTATTTGGTTAAAATTGATTATTTAAAAATATTTATTAACTTTATTTAATTAAAATCATGATATTTAAGTTGATATTTTATTATATAAAATTATTAAAAATTTAAAATGAAAATTATTAAAATTGATATTTTTATTAAATATATTTAAAATATTAATGTTATTATTTTATAAATAAAAATGGTTTGAACTCAATTTATGGTCATGCCAACCCCAATCTCATGTTGGATCAAACATGACCTACTTTGGGTTTGGGTCAACCTAGATTGCTCTCCGATACCTAGCTCAGACCTATTAGGCGTGTCAAGTTGAGCACGACTCAAGTCATTTAAGTTATGCCACAAGTGACATGACCTAATTTACATCTCTAGATACAATTTATATTGCAGTTATAAGGATCTATATATAAGAATAAATCCAAGAGCTTAGTGAGATTTTTGTAAAGTTTTTAATAAAATTTAATTTTTTATAATAATATATAATTTATTACACAAAGTTCAAATCTCCCCCAACTCTAATTCATGGATCCGAGATTTATTCCCATGCCTCATGACATATATAATATTCTTTGAAAGCATATGTACCTAAAAAACAAGTTGAAAGAAAAAGGATAAAGCATATGTTTTAGCAATTAAATCAATCATATATGTCATGATTTGTATGTATCATATGCTTTGAGCATATGTAGTTATGCAAGTCAACCTTAACGAAGATAAGTATACAGAATATCATTAAGTAATTGAGTAAGATTATGAATTTATTTTTAGTGTATGAAATGGACAATTTACCTTCATAGTCAAGAAATATTTTCTCTCTACGCATTTAAAGCTAGGCATTATGATTGACTCTAGTTTATTAATTATTGAACTTGGAGTCATTTGAGTGTTGTTTATCCGATCGCAATCATAGTCCATTACGATAACAGGAGAGCTATTGTTCAAGATAAAGAGCGAGCCAGGGTCTCATCAATGATTCAAACGTGTACTATACTCAAGCAATTCTAGTATATCGAGTGTAGAGTTGAGTGCAGATGTCAACGACAATATTATTGATACACTCACGAAAATATTGTCCCAATAAAAGTATAGTATTCAACGATAAAAATTAAATTATAAGAGAATCATTAATTATAATATAATTGTATATTACTAAACTCACAAGATTGTAAATGAAAATTTTTCAGTAGTATTTTAGTAATGAATCAATTGTGAGGTAGACAAAAGATGTAGAAATGTGGGAACTAAATTCCATTCCTAGAAACATTCCAATCATATGACCTACCTCTCCTTAATAGCAATTAAAGCTAGCTCGATCTCAATCACTCACATTTGGAACAAATTTAAAACACAAGGCTTTCCCAATCAAATTTTAAGGTCTTTGTACCAACTAAAGAGTATCTGAATTGGATATCGGATGAGATAGCATTCTTTAATCTCGGGACAAAATTTGATTAATGGAATGGAATGGATAAAAAACTAGAGCCCTCAAACTAACATTCATCGTTTAATGGAACTGTTTATCTCTCTCTCTCTCCTTGGTGCATTAGATTACGGAGATATTGTCTCTTTAGAATGGACAGTTGGCTAGTGCATGAGGTATTGTTATTATGAGGTTTGAGATCAATTCTTAATTAGTAGCTAAGTTCATATCTTTCCTCATGTACTGATACTATTTGAGCTAGTAGTCATCCGTGATTTACCTGGTGAACGTTATTATCTTTTACCACCACTGAGATATTCAAGAATTAAATAACCTCTCATGCAACTAGGCGGTCATTCGGTACTGTGATTTATCTTCCTTCTTCTTTTTTCGATGAATCAGGCAGCAGACAAATTGAATCTGGGTGAGCAGCCCGGCCCCACGGAAGTTTCCCACCGGTCACCAGGGTAAATCGGGAAGCGCTCGCGATGGGCAGTCTAGAAGCCCAACGTCTCAGGGTTCGCGTCCCATTTGGAGGAAAAATTCCTACAAAATGCGTCGTAGTTGGGGATCGAACCGTGAATGCCTAGATTAACGATTAGTTACCCTACCGCTGCATCATAGCCCTACCTTCTTCTCACAATAAGACCTACGACGATGAAGAATATTTGAGATGAGTAGAATAATCTTTTTGAGATATTAGATTACTGAGATATTTACTGAATTTCAGTGGTTGCTCTGGATCCATGAATTCATTCTGCAGCAACAATTAACCACAGAGAAATGGAAACCAGCATGCTCACCAGAGAAGAAAATTAAGCTAAAATACTTGCTTATTATAGTAGCTAACTACAATTAAACGAACTTCTAAACTATCTGTAATTAACCTAAAAAGGGAGTAATATATACAATCTCTTCAAATTATTCTCCAAGAGGCATGTGTATCACTTGGCAGGCCTCAAGTAGTCACTTTTCTTTTAATGACTTGGGGCCGGGCCAGATCGAATCGACACGACTCTCAAGATATTCAGGCATTTCCTTTTCCAAAGAAACTTATGCATCAGGCAAGACAAAATTTCTCAAAGCCGATCGTGCACCACACGCAACCCTAAAAATTTGCAATTCACGCACTAAGTATTTGTAATAGGAATTAATAATTAAGACTATGAACAATTTCATACAATTGATCCTTGTCTTGTAATAAAGTTGCCACCATTTAAGTATATATCTCGCCTGATCCCGGCCTAGCTTATGGGGAGCTCGGCCGACCAATCTGGCGTCGCATCTTGAGGGGCTGAGGCCAAGGCCTGCGGAGTACAGGTAATCGAGGGGCCCATAAACTACGTTGATAGAAGTCGGCCCGGACCAACTACGGGACCCCTGAGCCCCTGACCGCCCGGCTATCCGACCCAGGGCTAGGTCAAGCAAACCAGTCCTCAACGTCCCGTAGGTCGGACACCCAACCAGGAGAACTAAGAGACGCCAAGGCAGGTACCACTCAGCGACCCCCCGACTCATGGCGTATCCCGCATCACTCGGTGATATTACACCCGATTCGGTCAATATCACTCAGGCCTGCTGGTCAGTAAGAGGTCCCCGGACTAATCATTCCTTACGCCACCTCCAGGACATCCTAGGTACGACCATGACACGAGGGTCAGCGCGAGCCTTACTTATTTATGGCCTGTGCCGCAGAGGTATTGATGACACCGTACCACGGTACTACATGAGCACCACGCATCATGCTACGGCGCGGTGCTCTCCTATGGGCTGACAAGTACCATACCCCTGTCCCATTGACACAGACAGGAGTTGTCAGCTAGCCCCTCTCGTTCTCCTGCCGCAGATATGCACAATTGTGCTCTCCTTTACTATTTTCTTCTACTACTATATTCCTACGGATACTGACTTGACCGTCGAAGGGCCTGACCGAGGATCTTTCCCAACGGGTTTGCTAACGGTCAATTTTTCGCAAGTCTGAGTTAGGTCGACGCCAGGTCAGCAGCTCATGGCACTCGGGGGACTATCTCGCTCTTGGGGCTTCCACCTCGCTTCACGACAGGATCATCACCGATTGTTCAATGGGACAAGGACTAACCACCAAAATCTAATCTTATATATAGATGTTCAATTAAGGTGACACAACACAACAATAGATTTCCTAATTGCAATGGGTAGCCTTTCTCAATTAATTCTTCATCCAACTGCCAATAGCAAATGCGACCTCGCAGCTAAAAGGCCTTGTTTAATTACACGACGACGTCGACGTCGTCGACGTTCAGTGCTGATTGCATGCGAATCAAGCGATGAGCATGAGCTCACGCTCGACCGCCGCAACGTGCTCGTCGGTCTCTGCGGAGCTGCCGCCGCCGGCGGCCTTGGGATCTACAGCAATCCAGCCGCCCTCGCCGGACCGATCCAGGCGCCGGACCTCTCGAAGTGCGGCCCTGCCGTTCTTCCCCCCGGCGCCACTCACGTCGACTGCTGCCCTCCCAACTCCAAAGCCGTCAAATACTTCAAGCTCCCGCGGCCGTCTTCGCCCCTCCGCGTCCGCCCCGCCGCCCACCTCGTCGACGCGGATTACCTGGCTAAGTACACCAAGGCCGTCGAGCTGATGAAGGCGTTGCCGGCGGACGACCCTCGCAACTTCACTCAGCAGGCCAACGTCCACTGCGCCTACTGCGACGGAGCCTTCGAGCAGATTGGATTCCCCGACATGGAGATCCAAGTCCATAACTCGTGGCTCTTCTTCCCCTGGCACCGCTTCTACCTCCACTTCCACGAGAGGATCCTCGGAAAACTCATCGGCGACGATACCTTCGCCCTTCCTTTCTGGAATTGGGACGTCCCCGGCGGCATGACGATGCCCTCCATCTATACCGACCCGTCGTCGCCGCTCTACGACAGTTTCCGCGACGCCCGGCATCAGCCGCCCGCCCTCGTCGACCTCGACTTCGACGGCACCGAGCCGGGTTTCTCCTACGCGCGGCAAGTCGACCACAACCTCAAGATCATGTACCGCCAAGTGATCTCCGGCGGCAAGACGCCGTCTCTGTTCCTGGGTTCGGCTTACCGCGCCGGCGACGAGCCCAACCCCGGCGCCGGCTCGCTGGAGCACATCCCGCACAATACGGTTCACACCTGGACCGGCGACTCGACTCGGCCGAACAGAGAGGACATGGGCAACTTCTACTCGGCGGCGCGCGACCCCATCTTCTTCGCGCACCACTCCAACGTCGACCGCATGTGGTACTTGTGGAAGATGCTAGGCGGCCGGCGACGCGACTTCGACGACAACGATTGGCTCAACGCCACCTTCCTCTTCTACGACGAGAACGCCGAGTTGGTCCGAGTCGCGATCAAGGACTGCCTTGAACCTGAGTGGCTGCGCTACGCGTACCAGGACGTGGCAATCCCATGGCTGAGAACACCGCCGACGCCGGCGAAGAAAGGGTCAGCTTCGCCGCTAAAGCTGGAGAGATCCGGCAGTACTACTACCGCGGAGGCGGGGCGGTTCCCGGTGGCGCTGAAAGCGCCGGTGAGCTTCACGGTGAGGAGGCCGAAGGCATCGAGGAGCGGGAAGGAGAAGGAGGAGGAGGAGGAGGTGCTGATCGTGGAGGTCATCGAGTACGAACGCGACGACTTCATCAAGTTCGACGTGCTCGTGAACGCGACGGAGGGGCTAAGCCCCGGCGAGAGCGAGTTCGCCGGCAGCTTCGTGAACGTGCCGCACAAGCACAAGAACAAGCACGGCAAGAAGGAGAAGAAGGGGAGGACGAGGCTTCGCCTGGGGATCACCGACCTGCTGGAAGACATCGGCGCGGAGGAGGAGGAGAGCTTGCTGGTGACGATCGTGCCGAGGGCGGGAAAGGGGAAGGTTTCGGTGGGTGGCATCGCCGTTGACTTCTCAAAGTGAATAAGGACGCGCGATTCATCGGCTACGGGTCTAATCAAATCCGTACGCTGATAATAAAATAAAATTGTAGTGTTGGATTTCTTAGGATTCGTACGAAATCTAGGAACTAGTAAATTATTATAGACAATTCAGATTAAAAAACAGGTAAATGTTGACGGTGAAGTTAGGTTTCAAAAATATACACGGCGTTAGATGATTAAAATCCATGCATGACAAAAAGGAGATGAATGTAAAACTGAAAAGATAAAGTGAAAATTTTATGGGAATATGATTATAAACTTTGTAATTAAGTTTAGATATTGCAATTTATATATATATATATATATATATATATATATATATATATATTCTGTTATATTCTGCTGCAGACATTATATCGTGGACGGCATCTGCGATCGCAACAGAAAAGTTTTTTTTTCTATTATTATTATTTTTATGCTCTCGTTGTGTCAATCAAATTTTATTTTTATGATTTAGGGGTTGAATTATATCGTTAAGCAAAAAAAAAAATTCAAACCGAAAAATTGGTTGAGGTTTAAACTAAGTTTGTGCACCAAAGTTCTTAGCATAGCAAACTCCTCTCTCTCTCTCTATATATATACACACACATGAAGAGAGAGAGTTGATATACTTTCCGACTCATGCTACGCGATTATGTGTGATTTTCACTGTTGTAGATTTTTTTTTTTACCAACGCCCCCGTCAAATTTAAAATATTAAATTTGTGTTGTAATAGCTACGAAATCGTAACTGTTATTATTTTACCAACTACGAGTCTATAGCTGCTACAACTAGGGACCGCGGGATGTTTCTCCTAAGTTGTTTTTTTGCTAACTTAGCTTGGTCTTGAGACTTTATATATATCTTTAGCGAGTGCAAGCTAAGTGATGACTTGTCTGATACAACGGGACCACGAGAGGATGTGCTTACAAATGCCATAATTTTTTATTCGAGATGAATTTCAGGATATACTAGGCCTCAAATCGAAGCTCATTTAAAAATCTACAATTGGTCATGAGTAACTTGTAACAACCCAATTTTAGGCCCAAAAAAAGTCGTTTAAGGCCTTTTTTAGATCTAAAAAAATCTCTTTTTTCTCCTTTTTTTGTTATTATTTTCAAGTTTAGGGGTATTTTTATCTTTTAGAAGGTTAGGGTTTGAGTCTATTTAAATATATGTTTAGTTATTTTTAAGATAGTTTTCGATTAATAATATTTCCGTTCGTCGTTTCCTTCTTCGAGAATGATGAGTTTTTGCTCTCCTATTTTCTGGCCTTGTGCTGAATTAATAAGTTATAGAAGATTCTTTTTAGTATTCTTGTTTGAATCAATAAAATCAATAGCTTTGGCTATGTCAATTGGTATAATAGCCGAACATATCTTAGGGAATCATGTTCCCGAGAAGACAACAACGTCTCGAGAACACTTTTGATCGTGATATGAAATAGTAGTTTCGAGAGATGGTTGACAGACAGTTTGACCTGGTTGTGGATCAACTAATAGAGAGGATGATAGCGATGTTGAGAAAATTGAATAGAGGAAGTCTGGTCCAATACAATAGCAATCACCGGACAAACTCGAGGGAGGAAGAGGATGTTTTGGATGAGTAAGCTCCCTCTATGTGTGGCAAAGCATTTGATATATTTTCCCGCGACTTTGGCTCCGACCGCAAGATAAGTGTGTCCCCATGTCTGGCTCCAAAACTAAGGTGGTAGGACTACTAGGAGGATTGCCCTACTCTACAAGATCCTCTCGGAGCATGACAAGATCCGGACAAAATTCAACCTCGATGAATGACCCCTTCATCAGCGACAACGGAGTTGGCATCTCCGACAATTATGTCTTAGTTGGCATCTTGGGATCGTTGAATTCATATTCGTGTGATCTTTTTGCTAATTCTTCATCGTCAACATCCTTTGATGTCTTATTTGATGGCCTCGTAGATTCCACTACAAAGACCATGTCACCTATGCCTGTCTATGATAAACTAATATATGATACTGATATATTTGACGGGGCTCCGAGCTTGAAGAACTCATCATCAACGAAGTATGAGGATGTTTTTTCAATCATTTTGATCCAGATTCGATCATGTTTCGACACCTCTGTGCGGATATTTTCTGAACTTTTAGAAACAAATGCCAGAGTTCAAGGGTTGAAGTGGTGGTGGGGGGGGGGGGGGGGGGGGGGGGAACAAAATATCTCAGAGTTTGATGAGATGATTTTAGTATTTGGTAGGAATAGCATACTCATCATCAGCTACAACTAAGACAGAACATATCTTTGTTGTTTTAGAGTCTTTATCGACCCAGCATACTCATCATCTGGTATTTTCTGACACATGTAGAAAACATGGGGAGGCTTGTATGTAGGGATGGAAACAGGCCAAGTCAGCTCAGACCTTGGTCTTAACAGGTCATGTTTGTATAGTAATAAAATGGCCTGAGTCTGGCCTGTGGCCTGTTATGACTTTGTTCTTGGCCGAAGCTTAGCCTGTTCAATAGTCTGGTCTGACCTGTGGCCTGTTTACAAAGCTGTAAGTTAGAACACTTTATGCAGGTCAACAAGTCAAAACATTAAATAGGTTGAAAATCATCCTTAACAGGCCTTGCATCATACAGACCTCAAAACAGACCTTGCATCATACAATCCAAGCCTACAAATATATACATATGTAGCTAATCTTAACAACCCAGGCCAACCTGTCAAGCTTGATAGTCTTTATATTGAGTCCGAGTCTGACCTGATAAGAAAAATATGCTTTGAAACATATTTGAATATTATTCTATTTCTAAACAGGCCAGACCAGGCTAAACACAGGTCAGGTCATATGCCCCTGATAGGTTGTCTCATCTATTTCCATCCCTACTTATAAGGGCATCTCCAACTGGGATTTTTATTTTCGAAAGTGGTGTCAAAAACTTGACATTGGCAAAGTTTTTAGTTTCAAAAAAGCTTTGGCTAGGTCAATAAATCGAACCCAGCCTTTGGAGAGATAGATGGTGGGTTGAACAAAAATAATTTTTTATAGAATTTATAGTTTTTTCCATCCGTTTTTTTGCCAATTTTTTTTTTCAAACGTTCTGTTTTTCTACCAATATTTTTTTACGATTGTTTTTTCTGCCAATATATTTTTTTTCAAACCATTTTTTAATGTTGTACTCCTTTTTTAAATTTACAAATTTTCAATATTATTTTTTAACAAATTATGTGTAATAAGAGTGATCCATTAATAAATAATTGAAGATTTTTAGGATACATCAATTGTGGAGTGTGGAGCTCATTAAAAAAAGTTGTAAGGAAATTTTTTTTAGCAGTGAGAAGAGGGAGGTTTTTTTTTGCTTTTTACGTGGCAATGAGGTGGATAGAAAATATAAAAACCTCATGGTTTGAAATTTTTAATGGCGATGCTCTAAATTCACAAAGCATGCATTCTACTAGTAAGAGGATCCTTGCTGACAACAATGCCTTTGATGGAACCTCAAAGTTAGTAACTTCATCTTCAGACGAAATAGATGAGAGACAGGCTTATACATGCATGAAAGAAAAAATACTATAAGAATTCTCACTAATACTTCCTTAATTAGATGTCAGTATGGATTTTAATCATTAGATGTCAGTATGACTTTTGCAGATGTCATAATTTTTTATTCAGGATGAATTCTGAAATATACAATTCTCAAATCGAAATTCATTTAGAAATCTACAATTAATTATAGGTAAAACTTATAGCAACTTAGTTTCGAGCCCAAAAAGATCGATTAAAGTCTTTTTAGAGTCTCATAAGACTTCCAATTGATTGAAAATATCTTTAGCCAACTAGACAACCAAATATAGTCTTTGAAAGCTAAGGCTCTACAATTAGTTGAATATTCACTTGACTAATTTAGCCTCTAATTGTTTGAAATCACATTCAATCTACTATTACTTGAATATAATGAATTGTTTGCTCCAAGTCCCTATGGTTAAACACTAAAATCTGCATCAATGTTGAAATTGTCAATAGGTCCTTATGGATCATGACATTATCTAGTCATCAGAATTCAAATCCGACCGCCAAATGGTTAGGTGATTGGAGTGGTTTTTTCCCCAAGGATATGGGTCTATGGAAAATTGATCTCTATCCCATTAAATTAATTTCTCACTCTCTAATTAATTGGGCATCTCTATGGGGACAAGAACCGTTAATATGAAACTTTGAGGGGCTCAATTGCTAAAAACCCCAAAGTTAAGGATGAAATTTTAACTAACCGAAGCACATGAGTTTATTTACAAAATCGCCTCCCTTCACTGAAATTTTTTTTTTCTTTTCTTCCTCCGTCGACAGTTTCCTTCTCATGTGATTCCGCCTCCTCGTTGCAAACAAGCCGAACTCCTCCTCCACAATTGAGTGGACGTCGAACCCTTTATTTAGATGGGGTGAGGGGAGGTTCATTAATGGAATGGGATGGGATGAGAAGGAAGGAAAAGGGAAGGTAACTTCCTTACACCTTGATTTGGAGTATAAGAAAATAAACCATTTGAGGGGTAAGGGAGGGTAAAAGTTTCCCCTGTTGGGACCTTTGCATCTAGCTAAAAGGGAGGGTGAATAGCTTCTCTTGGATTTTATCTACAAAATGTTAGTCAAAGCACAAGAAAAATATAAACAAAAATAATAACAATTAAGACAACAATAGCTCCCTTGATTTATTTAGTCTCCACCTCCTAGAGGTGACTAATCCAAGGATTTACACTTACACAATCAAGCTCCGCTATGCTCTTCTCCTTTTCAATCAAGCTTAAAGGTAGAGAATCCCTTAAAAATGATCTCTTCCTCTTTACAAGATGAGACTTAGAGTTTAAAGAAGAGAGTAGACTTTGAAAGCTTTGTGCATACAGTAAGAAAGTTTTACAATTAAAATTCGTAACCTATTCATGCCCCAAAGCTTCCTCTTAAATAGAGAGAGAGCTGTTAACAAAATAGCTCAGCCCCGATACCAGTCAAATGCCACTAGGATCAGTCAACTGGTGTCTACCCCAGTCGACTGATCTTTCTGTGAGTTTCTCTCGACGTTGTCAGTCGACTGATTCCCTTGACAGTCGGCTGCCCAGCTTACAAACTCACTCTCAACCTCTCCGATGTCCATCCTTCGCGTAAACCTTAAAGTCCACTTCCTCAGCTCGCGCCTTGAAGTTCTCTTTCTTTGGCTCTCGTCCTTGGGATGCATACAAGCCTACGACTTGTCTCTATGTTATCCTTCACGTACGCCTTTGAAGTTTACTTCCTTGGCTTGCCCTTTGAAGTCATCTTCCTTTGGCTCTCGTCCCTCGAATGCACACTCCATTGTTCCTCATGTGTGGTTCACCAAGTCCTGCATGACTTAAACACACACATCAAACCAATATGAAAACCTGACTTAATCATATTGACATACACATCAAAACCCATGATCATACAGATCAAATTTGGGTCGATTGCACCAATACCCTCTTCCTCCCCTCATCTCTTTCCCTTACCTTCTTTCCAAACAAGAGTTAAAATTACCTTTCCATTACTTACACCTCCCTCACCTCCTCCCAAATAGACCTGAAGTCAATTCTCCTTCTTCTCCCTCCCGCCTTTCTCCTTCCAGCCTTGCCTCACTGTTCTACAAAGAGGTCTTCAAGGCCCTAGTGGAAGAGGATCCCTACCGTTGACTCGTCGTCCGAAGTTGTGTGGGATTGCGCCCAAACTGCCAGCGATCCATACATCAACAAGGCATCCTCGACAACTCTCAGGGGAAGGTCTCCACTCTTGCTGTTGATTTTGTAGATCTGGTAGATAATTTTTCTCGGATCTATTGGAGCGGCACAAGGGAAGTATCACCGACACCAAATTCAGATTTGGCTATTGCGGTAGAGGCCTTTGATGCGGGATTGAATCTATGGTGCTCTACTGTGAGCTATGGCAAGAGGTTAGTGTTCGACCTTTCTTTTTGATCTTCTGTGCCATGAGTCATGAGTTTGCTCTAGCGTAGATGGGTTGTGAATGGCTATTGGTACTTGGTTGTTAGGTGGGTGAATTTTAAGTTGTTCTTTGATCAATTTTTTAGGTGGCATTTCTGATGGGTAAGTATTGGTTTGGAAATTGGATGAATTGATGTTGGACTTGTTCTGTTAGTCTGATGAGTGTATGGTTTGATCAATTTTAGTTTGGGTAATAGGGATTGGTTGTGTCATGGGAAGGGATTTGGCTTTGTTTCCTGACCTTGGGATGTTTGGCGTGGGATGTCATGTAAGGAGAAGGAAGAATTCAGTTTAGAGCAGTAATGATTGAGCTATAGGGTACATGGTGTAAAGGTTGGTTTCATGAAGTGTTTGGGTAGAAATTGTGTTGGATCTCAGTTCTTGCCGTGAGCCATGGTATCAGAGCTTTGAGCAGTATCAAGAGCTTTGAGCAGTGATATAGCTGAGTTTTTTTTATTAGATTAGTAGTTGTTCAATTGGGGGTTGTCCTGTGAATTGTATAGTTTTCAACTATAGGTTTCAATTGAATAAGTTAAGGTTGGTGATACGTTGTTTCGTGGGTTAGTGTGTTCTTGGATTGGAATCTATGAAACCATGTGGTCCAAGGATTCCAAAGAGGTAGCCCTATTCCCTTGTGATGTGCCTACTGTGAGTGACCCCCATGGTGTTAGATATTGTGGGATGTATCAATTGTGTTCCTTTAAGCTGTACATGGAAATTTCAAGACCTAAGTCTTGTTCATCTTGAGTTGATCTTTAAGTATCAAAGGAATATATGACAGGTAGGAATCGATCCTTAGTTGGGAATTAATTAGTTTAAACAGATGTTGTTAGGGTTGATCCTAATATCACTTAGTGTATAGTTTAGCTTTTGGTTGTTTACATAAATAGCTAAACACTATGTCTTTGATACAAGATATTGATTGACACTTGGATATTCGAGACGAGAGGTTCTCTTCATTAAGAGCATCTCTACTTTGGAGGCAGATATCTTCTTACTTATCTCTGTAGATATTGTCAGGTTTCTATGGATAGTTTATTTTATGGATAGTAGTAGGATTTACTTTTATCTGCCTTTTGTTTATCCTGCTTGATACTTACTGCTTGACCTTTTGACATACTCAAAAATTATTTTTAATACAGTCTCCATGCTTGATATTTTGATTCTATAGAGTACACACGTATGCATAGGAATATTTGCATGTCATACTATATTTGACATTTATTGATACCTAACATTATTGCATGCCTAGTAGCTTAATTGTAGGTCATGATTTATGTTTCAAACTTGTGCATATCATATTGAGGTTTGATTAATGGGTATTGCGTGTATTAGCATTGTGCACCATCTTTGCATTATTGCATAACTGACGATCCTGGGCTCCCTTGTAGTTGAGACGGTCGTCAGTCATATCAGGATCTGCATACATTGCAACTCATGAGTTAGTAGTACTATCATGAGGATGTGTGTAGTTGCCCTGTCAAGGCTCCGCTTGACCGCTCATGGGTAGTGTTATCCACAACGTGGTAGCAGACAGGGATCCCTCCTCTTTCCCGTGATACGAGGAGATGAGAGTGGTGCTCCCCTATATGATTTGGAGTAGGATGGGTGTGTTCTCCGCCAACATCCTGTCCACTCGATCACTCAGGAATAGTGACGACAGAGTGCATACAGTTATATAGCCCTACCCACTCGACCTCACCCATGACTAGTGACGGTGGTTGATTGGCGTTAGGGGTGACCATGTCATTGCATTATGTGCATGATTACATGGACTGTATTTGTTTGTGTTTGCTGCACTTGTTTGAGCTATGATTGTTGTGTTGGGGCAATCTATGGTCCGGAGTGACTATGTGTTTTGATGTTTGGGCAAAGGGTTTAAGTTAGATTTACCCTTGTGTTCTAATATGTGTATGTGAATGTGCAGGATGTGCAGGTTACACATATTGACTTAGCTGGACGGCTTCGGTACGGTGAAGGGTGGTATGGAAGTAAGCTGGAGGTTTGTGTGCGCACTTGAGGGACCATGGTATAGTAGGGACGATGAGCCAAGGGAGCGGACTTCGAGGCGTACGTGAAGGATGACATGGAGATAAGATGGAGGCTTGTGTGCTCATCTGAGGGACGAGGGCCGAAGAAGAAGAGGGTGTGAAGGCAACAGTCGAGGCTACTGGTGAAGAGTCAGCTAAGTCATAAATGGACGAGAGCCGAGGGAAGCGGACTCCAAGGGCAAGCCGGGAAGTGGACTTTAAAGGGCACACGTGAAGGGTGGCATGGAGGCAAGCCGAGGGTTTGCGTGGCATCCGAGAGACGATAGCCGATGGAAGAGACTTCAAGGGGCAAGCCAAGGGAGTGAACTTGAAGGCACATGTGAAGGGGGGTCTTCGGAGTGAGGAGTGTTTTGTAGGCTGGGCAGTAGACTGGGAATATAATAGTCGACTGCCAGCAAGAACAGAACCTCATAGAATAGAGTCGACCCTGGACCAGTCGACTGCTCTGGGAGCAATCGACTGGTTGTGTGTTGGCTGAAATTCGAACGTTGAGCTGCAACGATCGATTTTCAGTGGGACCAGTCGACTGCCCTGAGGGCAGTCGACTGGTAGGGTGTTTTTCAGCTTAGAGTTCTATTTAAGAGAACTCGGTATGGGCAGAGAACCTTTGACGAAACAAGCTTGGTTAGGACTTGTTAGTAGTCTTTGGTGCTCAGAAGTGTGTCTGAGTTTGTGGCGAGGTTTCTCCACCCACAAGGAGCTACATGAGCTAGCCGGAGGGCATCTGGGGAGTGATCCACCGAAGGATCAACGGATTGTCCTCCTTACGGACATCTGTGGAGTAGGAGCATCATCTCCAAACCATGTAAATAGGTTTGTGTTAGCGTTGTTTGATTTTATTATTGTTGTTTCACTTGCGCACGCTAACCTTGTAGGAAGGAGAAATCAAGAAATTGTTATTCACCCCCCCCCCCCCCCCCCCCCGCCTCTAGCAAGACGTACACGATCTAACAAGTGGTATCAGAGCGAAGGACCGCTCTTGTTGGAATAACCGCCAAAGGAGCACAAGCTAGAGGAGAAAAATGATGGAAGATAAGTTGGGGGATGATATCAACACTCCACCATCCTATGATCATGAAGACTTTGATTATTGGAAGACAATGATAGAGACTTGGCTTGGAATGGATTAAGAGTGTATAATGGTGCTAGAAGAGCCCTTTGAAATTCCAAGAGACAAGCACGAAAAGAAGCTCGGATCGAGATATTGGACTAAGGAGCAACAAACACATTCTAGGGCAAATGAGAAGATAACTAGTACATTAATTGATATTTTGCCTAAAAATGTGTTGAGTAATGTAGGTAAATATGAAAATGCATATGAGCTATGGAACAAGATAAGAAAAGTCCATGAAAGTCATATACAAGTTCAATTAGTGGAAGAGCCCAAGGAGATAAGTCAAATGGTTCAAGAAGACAAAGAAGAAGAAGAATTGCTTATCTCATCAAGTGAAGTGGAAGAAGAAAGTGAGAGGTCGCCCACTTCATCAAGAAAAGAAGAAGACGTGTCAACTTCAAGAATTGAGGGGGAGAGAGGCCCTCATCCATACAAGAGCAAGAAAAAGCTCCAACCTCCACCAAAGCCAAATCAAAAGAACACATCATATGCTTTGGATGCAACAAGAGAGACACTACAAGGATAAATGTCCATTTGGTAAAAAGGAGGTAACCCCTAAACCCATTTCAATTTCTTCTAAATCTAACATGGGTTGTAGGAATGAAGAAGCCCAAGAGAAAAGAAAGAGAATTAGATGTTTCACATGTGGAGAGCTAGGACATTATCTCACCAAATGTCCAAGGAAAGGAGAGCTAAAGAAAATGGAGCACTTGAGAAAATGAGAAAAGAATGAGAAGAAGAGAAGCTCACAACAAGGGGGAGCTCCAAGGGTAAGGGAGGTAATCCCTAACTTTAAATTGAAATGCAATTCAAATTTAATTCCTCTATGCATGCTAGAATTATGAAAAATGTTTGCTTGTGTATAATTATGGATTTAAATATCATGATAGAAGTAGGTGAAGGATCGTTTATGGTGTGCTAGAGGGGGGTGAATAACATTTTTTCATCGTTTTAATCTCTACATAATTGCTAGCGCAGCGGAAACAATAATATACAAAGTAAATAAGAAATAACAATGCTAACAATACCAGATTTACTTGGTATCCACCCCGATCGGGTGACTAATCCAAGAATCCGTCGGTGGATCACTCCCGGATAACCTCTGGCTATCACGTGTCGCTCCTTGTGGGTGGAGAAACCTCATCACAACACCTCAGACGCTTTGTGAACACAATAGACTACTAACCGGCTTTTTCCAAGCAGGTTTCGTCAAGAAAACCAGCCCTAACCGAGTCCTCTTTAAATAGAACTCGGGCTGGAAAACCCGCTGGCAGTCGACTGGTCCCAGGGTAGTCGACTGCCACCACTCAGATTCGACCGTTGACATCCCAACGTTCGAATTCTGGTGACTTACCAGTCGACTGCCAAAATGGTAGTCGACTGGTCCAGGGTTCAGAACCTACTGTGAGTTTTGGCAGTCGACTGGACAACCCCCAGTCGACTGCCCAGCTTACACCAGCACTCCTACTCACTCTCTTGACCCTCCTCCACGCGTGCCTTCAGGTCTACTCCTTTTGGTTGCCTCTTGAAGTCCTCTTCCACCGGCTGTCGTCCCTCGGATGCGCATGCAAGTCCTTGACTTGCCTCTATGCCACCCTTCACGTGTGCCCTTTGAAGTCCACTTCCCGGCTTGCCCTTGGAGTCCTCCTCCCTCGGCTCTTGTCTCTTGCCTCAGCTGACTCTTCACCAGCAGCCTTGACTATTGCCTTCGCGCCCTCTTCATCTTCGGCCCTTGTCCCTCGGATGCACACAAGCCTCCAGCTTGTCTCCATGCCATCCTTCACGTACGCCTCGAAGTCCGCGCCCCTCGGCTCATCATCCCTGCTATATCAGGTCCCTCGGGTGCACACAAGCCTCCAGCTTGTCTCCATGCAACCCTTCACCATACCGAAGTCGTCCAGCCAAGTCAATATATGTAAACCTGTACAACCTGCACACTCACATACACATATTAGTACACAAGAGAAAGCCTAACTTAAACCTTTGCCCAAACATCAAAACACATGATCACTCCGGATCACAGATTGCCTCAACAGTAGGGTTAACAAGGTAAATCAAAACCCTAGAAAGGTCATGCATCATGATAATCTAAGACCACTAGACCTAAGGATCAAGGCAAAAATCCCAAGAAGGGGAGACACATGCCTAGGAAGATGGGTAGGTCTAGGAATGTCCAAGGTTGACACGTGAGTCTAGGGTTAAGAACCTAGAAAGGGAAAATCAAGCATTAAGGGAAAACTTGATAGGTTAGAGAAAATCCTAGAAAGATTCACGGTTGGATCTAAGGGTTTAGATATGAAGTTGGATAGTCTAAAACCCAACAATGATAGATCGGGGTTGGGATACCGATCTAAGAGCTCCAATGTCAATGGGAAGAAACATGCTAGGGTAGCATATGATTATGGCAACAAGGAGAAGTCCAAAAATGGCAAGGAGATGTCCTCAAAAGGAAAGAAAAAGGACTTAACCAAGGACAAGGTGTCTAAGGTTAAAAGGGTTAAGTTTGTAGGCCAAGAGTCACCGGGGGTACATCGGTGTGGTCTAGTGTTTGTTGAGTCACCTAGGAAGGTGGCTAGGGCTAAGAGCTCAAGGGGGTGCTCTAGGAGTCTTTGGGATATATGGTGAATGGATCTTGGGAGGGTTGCTCCTAGAGGTCTAGATGGACCATAGGATGTGCCAAGAGAATTAGAGACAGACTTGAGTCTCAATTTTTGGGATTTGGCACGGTGGTTTTGAGTTTTATGCGTGGAAATATGACATTGGGGTCATAAAGCATGAGAATTAGTTTTTGATGTATATAAATACCATATAAATCAATGCTAGGGATGCATTATGGGTTGGTATGGGCAGTGACATCAAGGGAAGACCAAAACTAGGACTTTAGGTCAAGGTTCAATTGAACTTTTTAGCTAGTTTTGTGTTTTGTGTCAAACTTGGGAATATTGATAGATACATTTTTGAATGTATTTTTCCTATGTAGGTATGAGTACCACAAACTTCTTCACAAAATTTAAATTTTTTTAGAGATTTATGGAATTTCTGGCGCATTTCTGAATTTAGATTCAGAAAGTTAAAATTAGATTTTTCAGCATGCCAGTCGATTGCCCTTGGGGGCAGTCGACTGATCTGGGCTGAATTGGGTTTTCAGTCATTGAAAGATGTCCAATTGAGGTGAAATAAGTGTGGAACTTTGTGTGTGTGTGTGGGGGGGGGGGGTTAGTACACATTATTTATGATCATTAGGGGTTAAAAGATCCAATAAGGAGGGAATTGTTGGAGTCTTTTTGATGTTAGGCAAAGGGGGAGAAGTGTTGGGTTTAATTTGGGAAACCAAACATACCTTTGTAAGAAATCCTAAGTCTAGGGGGAGCTTATGTAACGACCCACCTTCTGGTACTATGGCTTTAAGGCGGATCGCCACTACTAACTGACTGACTAGCTGACTGATTACTGATCATAAATTTTCTTTCCAGATACTAAACCAGGAGAATTTAAAATTTCTTATTTCGCTATTTACTGAACTAATAATTCATAATCATGTGGAAAGTACTAACTAACCCAAAATAAAGCAAAACTTTTATTTTATTATCTTGGCAAGATTTGATCCCCCAACCTCTGCATTGCATGACTAAAGCACTAACCAACTGCTCTATATCACTTCTGTTTTACACAGTACCAGTCGACTGCTATATGCCAGTTGACTGGTCGGGCCATAGAATGTTTCTATGCCCGATACCAGTCGACTGGTGTTTTCCCAGTTGACTGGTAGTTCTGAAAATCCAGCTTTCAGATTTCCAGAATTTATCAAACTTGAGCTACAATGTACCAAAATCATATCTAACAAGCAGAATGACATAAATAAAGTTTCACAACTATTCTAGGGCATTTATTAAATGTTTTTGGAGGGTTTCTAGCATGTATAGCAACTTAGAAATCACAAAAACAACATGTAGAAGCATAACATGAATGTGCCAAGTTCGTATCAACTTCTTATTGAAACTATTCAGTATTCCCATCTAAAGGCATCCTTAGCTACTACATGTCATTCCATATGGTGCCTTAATCTTAGAACAAGCATATCTTAAGTATTTAGCATATAGATCAAAAGTATCAAGTTCTTACTCCTAAAGCGTAAACATGGGTCTAAATTACCCTATCACCAGTAAATGACTCATGACATTCAAGCATTCACAAAACCAATATTAAGTCAGGTAAGTAAACTACTTCAAGCATACTAGGCACCACGAATACAAGTCTAATTAAGTTCATACATGGTTCACATAATATATTGCGGAATAACTAAAGAAGCATAACAAGGATTATTTCTATGCTTTGCAAGTTCCGAAGACTTTTATTCCAACTCCACCATCACACACACTTTGCATCAAGCCCGTCGCCTCCGCTACTAGTGCTTTCCTTTACCTGTATCTGCAGTATAAGGAAATGCAAACTAATAAGCATAAAGCTTAGTAAGTACCATCTAGCCTCACAAAACTATAAAATCTTGGATTATGCTTTTCGAAACATGCTATGCAAATACACGCTCATGTTCATCAACAATCATGTTATGCTCATGCTAAAATACATGTCATAAAATGTCATGACAAATAACTAAGACATGACATATACTAAACTGAAGCTGAAAACTACGCTATAGCATGACATACATATCTGAACTGAAACTGAAACCAACTAACATAAAACTAATTATTAAATTCACCCCATGCTAAAATGAATTTCTGAAAACTAAATACATATAGTAGGTGAAAGTAATAATCAACTGCTGTGGGCCCGGTAATGTACCAACTGTGCGAGCTGTTGGTGCAAGTTGCATCAATGATGTTCCTCTTTAAGTGTTTTAATGTTTGACAATTCACTTAAGTCAGTGATATATTGAACAGACAAAGGGGAGCAAAAGAGAAGTAACCTTAGTTGAAGAAAAGTCCTAGTTAATCTAGGCATCGGAACCCTAAAGACCTAGCGAAGGGCTGCTAGGCACCTAGCGAGGGACTGCTAGGTATTGAAACTCTAAGACCTAACGAAGGGTTGTTAGGCACCTAGCAAAGGGCTGCTAGGCATCGTAACCCTAAGACCTAGCGAAGGGATGCTAGGCACCTAGTGAAGGACTACTAGGCATAGAAGACCTAGCGAAGGGATGCTAGGCACCTGGCGAAAGACTGCTAGGGAATAAAGACCTGGCGAAGGACTGCTAGGCACCTGGCGAAGGGATGCTAGGGAATGAAGTCTTGGTCCGAGGGACTGAGCAACTTAGCTGAGCGATGACTAAGGACAGGAGTAGAGACGGGTCAGGGTTTGGGCGTCTCGAGATCCGGAGGTATCGGAAGCTAAGCAAAAGTCCACCCGAAGGGCTGGGTGGCAACCATCTCCTGAAAGGAGTAGGTGAAGGGCAAGTTCTCGGGGTTGGGAACTTGTGCCGGTTCGACCTAGGGTTTCGTGCAAATCTGAAGTCCGAACCAAGTCCTTAAGCTTAATATTATATACATACATGCTTTGTGTTTGTGTATCTTGCAGGTATCAAGAACCGGAGACAAAGCAGTTAAACCAAGCAAAACAGTGTTGGAGGCCCTAAGCAGGGCGCCCCCATCATTGGGGGCGCCCCCATGCAGCCAGGGCGCCCCCAGCAAGGGGGGCGCCCCCAGGCAGTACCAAAAACGCAGTAAACGTGATGCAGTCAAAATAAGTGTCAACCGGGGCGCCCGGAGCGTCCGGGGCGCCCCCAGGAGGCCTATATAAGGGGCTTCGACCCCTCAGCTTCAGACACGAATTCCAAGAATCATTCCAAGCTTTCTGACCAACTGCAACGCGCTAGAAACGAGGCTCTACGACCGGGAGGCTCCAGGAGGAGGTGCGCGGCACTTCGGAGGTCCAGATCGGCCGAGCTTCAAACTTTGTCTCGTTGGTTTGCTTTTTAATTACTGTATTTAAATTTCTATATTATTGCTTGTAATACTGCACTGTAAGTCGGGTTTCTTCGCCTCGGGAAAGTCCAGAAAGGAGACCAATAGTGGACGGGCGTTCCCGTGCATAAGCCTTGGATGTACTGACCCTGGGGGGTCGGGAACCAAGTAAAAATCCGCTGTATACCTGTGTTCTGTTTGTTTTTATTTTCCGCTGCACTAACGATCTGAATAGTTTTATGAACGAAGTTTCCGCGAGTAATTTTCACAGTCGATATTCACCCCCCTCTATCAACGGCACCGGTCCTACACGAGCATCCCTAATAAATCCGAGGTAGCAAATCCCGAATCCATTAGGGTTCTACTAGGTTATCTAAACCTAGGGGCAACTAGGAGCCCATCCCATACTAGGTTATCTAAACCTAGAGGCAACTTGGAGCCCATCCCTGGACCGAAATCCGGTACAATGCCAACTGAAAATAAAATAGTTCTTTTATACTTTTCTTTTTCTCTTCTGATTCTTGCTTTTACTAGGTTATCTAAACCTAGGGGCAACTAGGAGCCCATCCCGTTGGACCTTGGTCCCAATCATAAACTGAAGCAAGAATTTCTATTCTTTAATGCTTTCTATAGCATTAACTGAACTGAACAATTTAACAAACACCTAACGTGCTTCTTGACCCAAAATTGAAGGGTAGCACAACGTGTTTGTTCATAATTTACGATTTCTAATCGTAAAACATACATGCAAGGAAGTAAAGCATACGAAAACTCAACCGAAACTACTTATACTGTAGGTGAGGGGTACTTACATCCTGCGCTAGGTTTTCTTACGAATAAAAATTTGAAATTCCTGAGGGAACGTCGAACTACAACGTTCTTCTTGCTTCTTAGCGTTCTCCTCGTGTCTACGAGGGTCCCCGTAGAGAATAGGGCCTCTTGAGACCTTCCTTTTGCTTTCCCTTTGTCTTGGGCGGCAAGAGAAGAGGGGAAGAGGAAGAAAAATCGCGAGAGGGAGAGAGGGAGTCGGCGGTGAGAAGATGTGAGGGAAAAGAATGAATATAAAAACCCTAAGTTTCCCTTTTATACTTATGGAAAAATTTAACTAACTTTACCTTATCTATATTTCCCTCTAGTCTATTTCAATGAAAATATATTAGCCCAATTGGTAAGTCTATTCTCTTCTCATGGTACAGTTCCAGGGTTCAAACCTCACTTAAATCTTTTTACTGCGCATTCTATTTTTATTCATTTTTGCCTTATTTGTCGATGGAAAAATTCTATAAAAATATCCATAAATCAGAATTAATTCTAGGATATTTATAAAATTAGGTTTGAAAATTTTCGAGCGTTACAGCTTAGGTGAAGGGGGAGCATTGTGTAGGATCGGGTTGGTCCGGCTAGAGGGGGGTGAATAGACGGTTAAGAAATAAAATCGAGAGGGCACTCGTCTTTAAGAAAAACTTGGTTGCAACTTGGTCGTTGCTTCCAAGACGGTTAACGCTCAATCAGAAAATTTCCTTGTGGCGGAGAAGCCTTACAACTGAAGCACACTTAGACTTAAAGAAATTACAGAAAGAATTAATAAAATGATTGATTGAAAAAGTTAAAACTCTAAGCCTATTTATAGCCTAAGAAAATAAATCTGGATTGTTAATTGTTGA
Organism: Boesenbergia rotunda; assembly: GCA_024364735.1. Taxonomy (NCBI): domain Eukaryota; kingdom Viridiplantae; phylum Streptophyta; class Magnoliopsida; order Zingiberales; family Zingiberaceae; genus Boesenbergia; species Boesenbergia rotunda. The sequence goes on along the minus strand of JAGFNQ010000051.1, from coordinate 205,150 downwards.
GGAATTTTCTCTTGACCGTTGATCCATGGATGTAATCTGGATGGTTGATCTTGGATGGGATTAAACTGCATCCATTGGATCTGATTAAAGGATAAAGTTATCCTTTAAGAGATAACTTTATCTTCTGCTCGCAACAGATAAATAACTTTATCATCTGCTCGCAACAACTTTAATCACATTTTTTCTTTATCCCAGTCGGTAAGGCTGGTGATATATGTAGGCGAGGTTGCTGGTTCGAATCTTCATAGTAACAAATAAAATTCCTTTTGTTTCAGGTGCCTGGTTTGACTTGGTCAAACTGACCAGTCTTTTGGTTCATCTTCTGGGTAATTTCCGACCAACCGGAGTTAGGCTCACCCGAACCCGACTCCGGCCTTTCGCCCCTCGAGCGTCCTTCCTCCCGGCTTCTCGTCCCTCGGACACCGCGCACGTCCTTCTCGCTCCACCGGCGTACTCTTCCGCAGCTTCCGCGTCCCTCGGATTGTACTGAGCCCGTCGGCTCACTTCCCCGCACAATCCTTCTCGTCCGCTACGTCTTACGCTCAACTTCCTCCGTACCTAAGCTCCTGCACACTTAGCAGAGGGATTAAACATACCAGGACCTAACTTAAATCGGTTGATCACATCAAAATCAACCAGGGGTACTTACAATCTCCCCTTTTTTGATGTGCATCAATCCGAGTTAAATTAGGGTAATCAAAATAAAAAAACATACATAATAATGTAAACAGTTTAAGTTAAAAAAAAACTTAAATTTCGAGTAAATTAAAATTCTACCCCTTAACATAATACTATTCCTCCCCCTTTGATCACATCAAAAAAATTAGGAAATATAAGTAGGGAAGAAGAAAAATTTTTGAGCGCGATAAAAAATATTCTAAGTGAAAAAAAAATCGCATTGCAATAGATTTTTCAAATTTTAAAATGACATATTTTTGCAAAGTTAATTCCATTTTTTTTTTAAAATGACTTAAATAAAATCTATTTTTTTGATAAAATCCACAGCTGATGAGGAGTTCCAAAAAAAATCGAATCCTGTCAAAATATTTTTCTATCGAATTTTGAAAAAAATCATATTTCGATAAACAATTCATAAAAAATCGAAAAAATAGAGTTCAATAAACGATTCATAAACATTTATGAAAAAATCTGAATATTTTTGTCAAAGTCAAAGATAAAGATATGAGTTTAGACAAAAATCTTGAGCTTTAAATTGGTTGATCAAGTCCAAAAAATGACAAACCAACACATAAGAGTTCTTGAAGAATAAATTTTAAAAAATTCGAAAAAATACTTCGAAAAATTTGAAAAAAAAAATTATAATGAGTCTTTCCCCTAAACTCTTAATTTCAAATTTCGAGAAAAAAAATATTTGAAAATTTTTGAAAGACGTTCCAGTAGATAGACAGCATAATTATGAAAAAAAAATAATGACATAATTTTAATTAGAGAAACAAAATGCACACATATATAATAACAAAAAAAATTATCAGTTTAATACAAATTTAGGAACCCAAAATAAGTTCCTGTCTACAGGATTAATTAAAAACTTAGGCGGAATATAACTTTTGGGCACCTTTTTAAATTGATCCTTATGATTTTTAAAATACCAATTTAAATTATCAGGAAAGTTATTTTTCTTTTGGCGTAAATATGCAATATCAAGTTCTAATTTTTGCACTAAGTTTTTCAAATTTTCATTTTCATTTTTCAAAATTTCAGACGAGGATGTAAGTGTTAATTCATTTTTTTAATTTTAAATTTTCTTTTTCTAATCTACAATTAGATTTGAGCAAGGTTTTAACTCCTGCATATAATTGATCATGAGGAAGAAAACAAACCTCACTTACCGGTCGCTTTCGAAAAGCGAAGTTTCTCTTTCATCGTCGCTTTCTTCTGACGTCTCTCCCCCTTCATCAGTGCTCCCTTCTTGATGATTTGCCATCAGCGCAAGTCCTGCGTATTCTTGACCTTCCGACTCTTCTGACGAGGACTCATCGTCGAGTTGGATCTTCCTTGTGTTCAGTGCGGCGATGTCTGATTTCTTATTCTTCTTGTCATGCAATTCTAGGAATTTCTCCCAGAGCTCTTTTGCCGAGTTGTAATTCTCGATGCAGTTAACTTCTTGTGCGGGAAGAACGGCTAGTAGATGAAATTCAGCTTTGCCGTTTGCTTCAAAGTCTGATTTCTCCTTCTTGGTCCATGACTCTATTTCTTTATCCTTGCCATTGTTGTCTTTAGGAACTGAAAAACCATTTTTCATTATTATTAGCAATTCAATATCAGTTTTAAAAAATACCTGCATTCGGCGCTTCCACATCGTGAACTCCCCCTCAAACTTCGGCGGGTAGATTACGGCTCCAACCATTTTTCTTGAAATTGCTGCAGTCGGCGATTAGTCCTTCTGCGGCGATCTTGGCTCTAATACCACTTGTAGGATCGGGTTGGTCCGGCTAGAGGGGGTGAATAGACGGTTAAGAAATAAAATCGAGAGGGCACTCGTCTTTAAGAAAAACTTGGTTGCAACTTGGTCGTTGCTTCCAAGACGGTTAACGCTCAATCAGAAAATCTCCTTGTGGCGGAGAAGCATTACAACTGAAACACACTTAGACTTAAAGAAATTACAGAAAGAATTAATAAAATGATTGATTGAAAAGGTTAAAACTCTAAGCCTATTTATAGCCTAAGAAAATAAATCTGGATTGTTAATTGTTGAGGAATTTTCTCTTGACCGTTGATCCATGGATGTAATCTGGATGGTTGATCTTGGATGAGATTAAACTGCATCTATTGATCTGATTAAAGGATTAAGTTATCCTTTAAGAGATAACTTTATCTTCTGCTCGCAACAGATAAATAACTTTATCATCTGCTCGCAACAACTTTAATCACATCTTTTCTTTATCCCAGTCGGTAAGGCTGGTGATATATGTAGGCGAGGTTGCTGGTTCGAATCTTCATAGTAACAAATAAAATTCCTTTTGTTTCAGGTGTCTGGTTTGACTTGGTCAAACTGACCAGTCTTTTGGTTCATCTTCTGGGTGATTTCCGGCCAACCGGAGTTAGGCTCACCCGAACCCGACTCCGGCCTTTCGCCCCTCAAGCGTCCTTCCTCCCGGCTTCTCATCCCTCGGACACCGCGCACGTCCTTCTCGCTCCACCGGCGTACTCTTCCGCAGCTTCCGCGTCCCTCGGATTGTACTGAGCCCGTCGGCTCACTTCCCCGCACAATCTTTCTCGTCCGCTACGTCTTACGCTCGACTTCCTCCGTACCTAAGCTCCTGCACACTTAGCAGAGGGATTAAACATACCAGGACCTAACTTAAATCGGTTGATCACATCAAAATCAATCAGGGGTACTTACACATTGCTGCTCCATTCTTGGCGTAAGGGGAACCTTGGAGAGGTTCTTAAAAAGTCTTTGTAAGTCCAATATAGGGGGAGCCTTGGAAAGATTTTAAAAAGCCTGTTTTGGTGAAAATTCCTAACTTGGGAGGTTAGGTGTGGGGATGCCTTGGGATAGGATCCATGTTTGCATTGGATATGCATTGGCAGTGTAAGTCCAAGGTGGAGTCTTGGCAACGTAAGTCCAAATGGTTGTTTAGCATTGTTGTTGCTATTTATTGCTATTTGTTTTCCCTAACTTAAACGTATTGCTAAACATCAAAAAGGGGGAGATTGTTGGGGCAATCTATGGTCCGGAGTGACCATGTGTTTTGATGTTTGGGCAAAGGGTTTAAGTTAGGTTTACCCTTGTGTTCTAATATGTGTATGTGAGTGTGCAGAATGTGCAAGTTACACATATTGACTTAGTTGGACGACTTCGGTACGGTGAAGGGTGGCATGGAGGCAAGCTGGAGGCTTGTATGAGCACCTGAGGGACCATGGTATAGCAGGGACGATGAACCAAGGGACGCGGACTTTGAGGCGTACGTGAAAGATGACATGGAGGCAAGTTGGAGGCTTGTGTGCGCATCTGAGGGACGAGGGTCGAAGACGAAGAGGACGTGAAGGCAATAGTCGAGGCTGCTGGTGAAGAGTCAGTTGAGTTATAAAGGGACGAGAGCCGAGGGAAGAGGACTCCAAGGGCAAGCCGGGAAGTGGACTTCAAAGGGCACACGTGAAGGGTGGCATGAAGGCAAGCCGAGGGTTTGCGTGCGCATCCGAGGGACGATAGCCGATGGAAGAGGACTTCAAGGGGAAAGCCAAGGGAGTGAACTTGAAGGCACACGTGAAGGAGGGTCTTCGGAGTGAGGAGGAGTGTTTTTGTAGGCTGGGCAGTCAACTGGGAATATAACAGTCGACTGCCAGCAAGAACAGAACCTCACAGAAGGGAGTTGACCCTGGACCAGTCGACTGCTCTGGGAGCAATCGAATGGTCGTGACTGGTTGTTTTGGCTGAAAATTCGAACGTTGAGCTGCAACGGTCGATTTTCAGTGGGACCAGTCGACTGCCCTGGGGGTAGTCGACTGATAGGGTGTTTTTCAGCTTAGAGTTCTATTTAAGAGAACTCGATATGCGTTGAGAACCTTTGACGAAACAAGCTTGGTTAGAGCTTGTTAGTAGTCTTTGGTGCTTAGAAGTGTGTCCGAGTTTGTGGCGAGGTTTCTCCACCCACAAGGAGCTACACGAGCTAGCCGGAGGGCATCCGGGGAGTGATCCACCGAAGGATCAAGGGATCGTCCACCTTACGGACAGCCGTGGAGTAGGAGCATCATCTCCGAACCACGTAAATAGGTTTGTGTTAGCGTTGTTTGATTTTATTATTGTTGTTTTCGCTTGCTCACGCTAACCTTGTAGGAAGGACAAATCAAGAAATTGCTATTCACCCCCCTCTAGCAAGACGTACACGATCTAACATGTTGTGCCATGGATTTGTGATTTATACTATTTGTGTGCCCCAGAGAGGCTTTTGGAGTTTTTATTATTGTTAGTCATACCAGTATGCATTTTTCATGTCTGGGTTGTATTTTATTTCTTATTATGCATTAATTTTCAGTCGTGTTGACTGAGGAAGATGGGATGGCTATGTAGGTCTTATATTAAGGATTCATATTGTCCGCCGTACAGGGAAGATATTATCTGATTTTTATCGGACGAACTGTCTCTCGGGGCGCGACACGAACACAAACTTATGATCTTTTTTTTTTGCCAAAGCACGTTACCACAACGTTGTGCCCGATTGTTCAGGATAATTCTTAGTAGACGGCAAGGAGGAGCGTTGGAACGTTTGTTCTGTCCCATTTCAAATGGATGAAAAAAATAAAAAATAATCTGATTTGAAAATTGTCTATCCATTATTTTTTACGCCAATTCTAGATGGCTAGAATCGAGTCAGTTAGAATGAATTTTTATAAATAAAAAAATTAATTTAATATGAAAATAAATAAGAAATAAATAATTTAATATAAAAATAAAAATGAAAGCATATAATTGGATTTAAACACCGTTAATGTTCTTTAAAATTATAAAAAATCATAATAGATTTTTATAAGTTAAAAACTTAATTTAATATGAAAATAAATAAGAAAGAATATTATTTAATATGAAATAAATAGGATAAAATATAATTTAATATGAAAATAAATAGTAAAGGATGTAATTTGATTTAAATATTTTTAATAATGATTTAAAAATTTAAAAAAAATTAAGAAGGAAAAATTCTAACGGTCTAGATTCTATTCATTTAGTACTATCCTACTTTTTATAGGTAAATAGGAGATCAAATGTCTCAACTCTCGTTTGATCCGTCCTTTTTTCTAATCCGTGCTTAATGCTCTGTTTACTTGGGAGAGCGGAAAGCAAAACTAAGGAAAAATTTTCACAGTGGAAAATTTTCATTGTTTACTTCATTAAAATTAAGGAGGGAGAGAAATATAATCCATCCGCGATAGTTTTGGAGTCAAAATCGATCAATCCAAAATCGACGGAAAGCAGCGGATGGATAAAAAAATGACGCATGTACCTTTTCATTACAAAATTAATCATAAACAAAAAAATGACGCATGTACCTTTTAATTCATAAAATTAACATATACTAAAAAAATGACGCATGTACCCTTTTGCATTAATAAAATTACACCGCATATACCCACCTTTCTCAATCATGGTAAACAAGCATGCAAAGGAAAGGATTTCTTTTCCTTTCCATTCTCTTCTCATGCCCCTAAATTTGTTTAATTTATCCATCATCTACTCTTTCAGGTAAATATAGCATAAGAGTAAAATGAGCATTAAAGAATACATTGATAAGATGAGAATCCAACTTTGGGAATAGTTGAATCACATGATCCTCATAAACGAGGAGGACAACTATAATGATCCATGGAGTTACTACAATAAGAGAAACCATCATTTTGATTGATGTTCCATCAATGGCGTCAACTCAAATGACGATGAAGTAACACATATCTAAACAGCTTCAAACTCACAACGTCCTCGCATAATGTTGTTTAGGTGTATCAAAATCTCTTCCTTCCGTTCCTACTCTTAAACTTCTCAAAATTTATTCTCAACCTCTTTAGAAATTCCTTTCTTGCACTGTATATTCAGTTTTATTAAGAAAAATTCATTAATTCGTCGAATTTGAACTGATAGCCCCGGGGCAAAACACATTTTGAATATTATTTCCCACATATCACCCAACACTCCCTCTTCTAGTTAAGGACGAAAGCTAAATCTCATCATTATTGTCTACCAATCGAAGATATTACAATAAATAATCCTTAAAGATTCGAATGCAGCCAGAAAGAATGAGTTGGTGCTTTGTCATCCAACAACTTGTATAAGGTTAATCAATATATTGTTACAGTGTTTGAGTGATGAACTAATTAAGTGTTGACATCTATCGACTAAAATGATCTTTCTAGAAGTTTGTAATCTAATCCACGTCTGAGCTCATCAGTCTCATGCTAATTAACAACTTAATTATATATTTATGTATAATTAATTAGCTGATTAACACAAAGCACTTGTTAAGCTGTTTGCCTTTCTGACTCAGGAAACCGATAATTACTGTCCACTTCCGGCGAGTAAGGATGAAAACCAGTTAGGTCAGACCAAACTTATATAATAATAAATTGGCCTAAGTCTGACCTGAGACCTATTCAATAGTCCGGTCTAACATGTGACCTGTTTACAAAACCTATAATTTACAAAGCCTATTTACAAAACTTATAATTTTATTTATATTTTATAGCTAAAAGAGATTTATGGTATATTAACAAGTAGGATGATAAATAAGATCTTATTTGGTAGAAGTCTAAGATTTGAATCATTATTTTGACAATTTATATAATATAATTTTAACAAACCAGGTCGGCCTGTTAAACTTCATAATCTTTATATTGAACCTGAGTCTGACCTGATAAAATAAATAAACATGATTATTATTTTATTTTTAAATAGATAAAACCAAATATAAATCAGGCTACATACACTTGACAGACCGCCTGATCTATCATCCTTACCGTCATCCTTACCGGCGAGCACAACTTTAATTCTCAGCCGTAGATTACCTTTCTGCAGATTCCGAAACCCAAGTATCTAATCCAACGGAAGAAACGACACCCGCATATTATTTTTCGTACGCAAGGTTTCCGTGGGAGTTGGCCAGTTGGGACACCACGGGAGAGTCATTGTGCACCACGGGAGAGTTATCTTGTACTTGGAGAACAATTTAGTCGAGCAAGGAGATTCCTGAGCCTTTGATCTGACGGCTAGGGTTTACTATACTCCCAGTGGCTTCGGATAGTGAGTTGATCCGCGGGAGCAACGGACGTTTCAATACCTGGTTTATGGAGGAGATGAGCCACTTTGCCAATGGCGAGCCAACAGCTTGTGGATCAGCGGAGCGAGGGAGGAGGCCGAATGGCTTCCGTTCTTCGGAAAAATGCGCTGATCTCATTGCTGTTGATTGCCCTGATGTTTGTTTTTGTTGCAGGTAATCGTTTTTTTTTGTCGTCGATTTGTTTTATTGCGATTTTTTTAAAATTTTTTTTTTGAAAGTCTTGGGTTTTTATCTGGGTAATGGAAGGTTTAGAGGCGGAGAGCATTGGAGACGAAGGGAGTGAGTTGTTGAGAGAGATTCTTAGGGATGAAGCGGTGGAAAGGATCAATCAGCTCGCGAAGGTGCGGAAAGTTTCCTTTTTTATCTTTGTTTTTGTGTTCTTACAGTCTTCGATAACGTTAGTGGATTTGGATGCCAGTAATAGAAGATTCGTCAAAATTATTCTTAAAAATATTTATAAAATCCATGATACGATCTGGCCGCAGTCGCAGAGGTTGTCAAGAAGATTCTGCTTGAGTGAATTTTTCATTATTTATTGGTGAAGTCAACATCGAATGCTTTGTACGTGTATACCTCGCCGTTGGTCCCTTGCTCTTTACATATATTAGCATTTAAAATTGATCCACAATACTGGTAACAATGTGTTGTACGTGTTCTTGAAATACTATTCACAAAAACTAGTATGATATAAAACCAAAAAAATGATATATTCTTGATACTCGTAAAGAATTATATGTTCTCATGTGTGATGTGTTGAAATAGGCCGTTCTTGTGCCAATTTTGTTGTGCTGCTGATTACAAATATTGATGCCAGTAGTTGTATGAGTTTGATGGTTGATGTGGACATATGGTTACTTTGGTTGTTATGAGATCCATCATAATAAACTATTTGATATTGAAAAGTTGATTCTTTTGAACAGATATCTGATGCTGATGGATATCTTGAGAGGACATTCCTAAGTCTAGCCTCAAGGAAAGCTGCAGAACTAATAATGAAGTGGATGCAAGATGCTGGGTTGAGGACGTATTATCTGGCCTTTCTGCCTGACATCATAGTCTCTTGATATGAGCATCTGACTTAATAGTTTTAGCATATAGGTGGGTTGATCAAATGGGAAACATACATGGCCGAATTGAGAGTGTTAATAGAACCGAAGAGACCTTGTTGATTGGATCTCACTATGTAAGCCTTCATGAGCATCTCTTATCCGTTTGTGTTTTTGAGTTTTAGAATAATCATTTTTATTGGGTTTTCTGGCTAAAACAGGACACTGTTGTTGATGCTGGAAGGTTTGATGGATCATTGGGCATTATATCTGCAATCTCTGCTTTGAAAGTTTTAAAGATAAGTGGGAAATTGCTCAAACTCAAGAGACCAGTAGAGGTTAGTGTATCTTTCTTCGTTGTTTGTTCATAACATTTTAAATTGCTGATATATGTAAGAATGCATGCCAATATAATGGAATGAAAGAGTACACAAGCAATAATCCTCTTTGATACTCATCATTCTTTTTGTCATCTGTTCGCAAGTAGCTGATTTAAAATATTATCGTTATTTTTTAAACAAGCACTTTTATCTAATTGACGAATCCCCTCACGTTATTTTTCGCATTTATCTTTAGTATTATAGATGTTAGAATGGTACCCCTTGGACTATTTTTCTCCTTGTAATTGTGCTTTAAACCATTTAAGGTGTCAGCACCTCTTACTAGTCGAACATGAATTTTATTCTCCATTTCAACTCAATATTGTAGCATCCTCTGCCCAAACTGCCATCACCCATCCTTCTAGAGGAGATAACACTACTGCAAATCTATAGCCTGTTCATCGTGCTATAGTACTATCACTATATACATATAACTCCATGGTAACATGTACCCTCGCCACTGCCATATCATCCTTCTTAGAGGAGAATTAAGTCTTTTTTATGCAAGTAATGATCAGTATATGTTAAGATAGTTGCCCTAATATTGGCGCATAATCATGTCTTAATATATTTGTTAGTTTGTTAGCTAAAGTGAAGGCTATTTTGATCATAGCATGACCTTTTTTTTTGAATAAGCGCAATTTGCCAAAAACAAAATCATTGAACCAACTACTGAATGTTGGACAATTGTTGAGGTTAAACTAGAAAACCAATGACTAGAACCTATCTCACAATGATTGAAACAAAAACTGGATGAAAAAGATGTTCCATCATATTTACTCATCAATTGCATGGTAAATGAAAATTCATAATATTCATTTTTAATTATAATAGAATATAGATGACAATTTGAAAAGTTACACACAATTTGAAAAGTTATGCAGATATACAATAACAACAACCAAGCCTTATCCCATTAGGTAGAGTCGGCTATATGAATCCTTCTACACAATTAAGCTCTATCCCCTACTATATCATCATCTATATTTAAATAAAATTTATCTTGATTTATTATTTTTAACCAAGTCTTTTTTGGTCTTCTTTGTTTAATGTATGTATTTGTCATAATTTCAGATCGCCTAATTCGGGCATTTATTGGTCGTTTAAGTACATGTTTGTATCATCTTACACGTGTCTCTTGAAGTTTTTCCTCAATATATGCAACTCCGACTTTCTCTCTAATGTTCTCATTTTTTAATTCTATCCATCCTCGTCTGCCCACGCATTCATCTTAACGTCCTTATCTCTACAACTTTCATCTTCTGCTCATATGCTCGAGTCATAGCCCAACATTCAGCATCGTATAACATAGTAGGTCTAACCGCCATAGAACTCCCTTTAAGTTTTAGAGGTACTTTACGATCACATAAAACACTCGATGACTTCCTTCATTTCAACCATCCTGCTTGTATTTTATGTAAGATATTTTCAATCCCTCCATCGTTTTATAAAAATGATTCTAAATACTTCAAGCTCTCAGTTCTGGACAACTCGTCATTTTCTATCTTAACAATTGCTTCAGTACGTCTAATATTGCTAAACTTAAATTTCATATATTTTATTTTTTCTCTACTAAGCCTAAAACTTTTCACTTCTAGTGTCTCCCGCCAAGATTCTAGTTTAACATTTGTAAGTACCCTAGGTAAGTTTTGATGTGGTCAACCGAGTCAAGTTAGACCCTATGGTGTTTTAATCCTTGGGTCTAAGTGTGCAGGAGCTTAGGAGTGCAGGAAGTCGAACGAAAGATGTAGCGATTGAGAAGAATGGCACGGGAAGAGAGCCGACGAGCTCGGTGCATCCGAGGAACGTGGAGGTTCGCGGAAGAGTACGCCGGTGGAGCGAGAAGGACGCGCGCGACGTCCGAGGGACGAGAAGCCACGGGGAAGCTCGCTCGAGGAGAAGGCCGGAGGAGGGTTCGAGTGAGCCTGACTCTGGAAGGCTCGAAAATCACCCAAGAAGACCCACTGGAGATTGGTCAGCAAGGGGCTGACCAAAAGCCACTCGGGTGCCCCTATGCATTAGGACACCTGGGCTCTCGGGCGCCCGTATGCTTTAGGGCGCCCGAGAATGAGGCCGCCCCTATACACTCGAGTGCCCCTATTCCCGGGCGCCCCAGTGTATACAGGCGCCCGAGAAGGTATTTTATCCATAAGAGAGCCGTTTGTGAACGTTGCGAAGTGGATAACTTCCAAGTCACGTCGCAGGCGCCCCCAAGCACTCGGGCGCACCTGTTGTGCCACGTCAGCATTCGGATAAAGTTGATCGGGCTATAAATAGACCCTCATAGCTCAGTTCCAAAACATCCATTAATTATATTCGAAATTCATTTTTGTTTTCACTGTCTTTCTGAGTTCTATAAGTTTGTAAAGAGGCTTCTCCGCCCCAAGGAGTTCATCTGGAGTTTGCGCTTTATTTTGCCTTGGATTAGCAACCTTGCTGGTTGCAAACCAAGTGAATCTGTGTGCCTCTTTTCTTTTTCTGTCTAGTTCATTTTTATGTTCTTTATTATTATTGTGAACTAACTTCCATCTTTGTTAGAAAGAACAAAAGATAGTGATTGTTTATTTGCAGGGGTAATTCACCCCCCTCTTGTCGACCGCACGATCACCGACAATATTTACTCCTTCATGTTGGTGCTTGGTGCATAACATGTAATACAGGATTTTGATATATGACTAAGGCTAAAGTTAGATTAGTTATAATCTAACCAGTTGTGTCAAGTTTACAGATGCAGGATACTTGACAGATGTTAAAGTTCTAGTTGTGAATCAGACAGTAATCAAGTTAGATCTAGGCATCTAAGTCCTAGTTGGGAATCAGACATGAGCTAAGTCTTGCTTAAACCTTGGCAGATAAATTCCTAGTTGGAGACTAAGTGAATCAAGTCCAAATGGTTAGGGCTTGGTAGACAAATTCCTAGTTGGAGGTTAGGTGAATCAAGTGCAAGTGGTCAAGGCTTGACAAACAAATTCTTAGTTGGGTACTAAGTGACTAAGTCCAAGTGTGTGGAATTAGCTGGAGGTTGATTGCTGGTCAAAACCGAACTAGACGGATTATAATCTAGTCAAGTAAGTGGGACTAATTTCATATTTTATATCGTACTCATTACATGTGACAACTGCAGGAAAGCATACTAGATGGTTCCGGGTAACCGAATGGAGTGCGGAGGCGACTGGCTAGTGATAACTCTCGACGAAAGGATTTAGTAGGGTCCTGGGCAACCAGGCAACTTTAAGGCAATCGGGTGATAATGTTATCAGCAACCCGATATAGCAGTCAAGATGAAGTTTGACCCCTACCCAGGTGATCGGGTGGTACACGGGCGACCGGGAAGCAACATTAACGTCATTTTATGGATAGAAGTTGCATCCACGTCAGCACCTGTATAGGCGACCGAGAGAGTACTATATAAGGAGCTTCAAGGCAGAGCTTTCAAATCATCCCTTGCTCAATTATCTAGTTCTGTTCTAGTGCTCTGAGTCCTCATTCATCTTCTGTGCTGCGACACGCTGCGAATCGTGCTTCATTTCTAATTGATAACATCTAGAGTAACATTTTCATATTGTTTTAGGGTTGCCTTAATTTACTTAATTTTTCAGATTCTTTTTCTGTAAAGGTTTCTCCACTAAGGAGAAATTAGAAATAAGAATCAATTTTTTTAAAACTATTGCGTGTGTTTGGTTGATCAATTTGCATGCTTAACTACTAGTCATCTTTATTGCCTTTGTCTTGCTGGATAGAATTAATCAAAGTTAATTTCTTATTTTCGATGTGCCAACTCTGATTAATTAAGTTTTTATTTGCTCATTATTTTTATTGAAAAAATTCTTAAACGCTATTCACCCTTTAGCGTCGATTTCAATCCTACACTTCACGTGTCTCGTCTACTAAAACAATATCATCTGCAAATAATATGTACCACGGTAATGTATTTTGAATATGTCTAATGAGTTCGTTCATGATTAGTATAAAAAGTTAGGGACTTAGAGCTGATCCTTAATATGACCATATCTTTATGATGTTTCAGTTAATCTGCCTAAAGTCTTCACTCTGGTTGTTACATTCTCATACATATCCTTAATTAGTTCAATATATGCTACTCTAACACTTTTCTTTTTTAGAATTCTCCATATAATTTTTTTGGGATTCTATCATAAGCTTTTTCTAAGTCAATAAATACCATGTGTAGATTTTGCTTTTGCTCCCGATGCTTTTCAATTAGTTGGTTGAGAAGATGTATAACTTCTATTGTCAACCTTCCATGTATGAACTCAAATTGATTTTTAGTTACCGTGGTCTCCTTAATCTTTTTTTGTTACTCTTTCCCAGAGTTTCATGGTATGACTTAGTTTAATTCCCCTATAGTTTGTATAATTTTGTACGTCTCCCTTGTTCTTATTATATAAGAGAACTAAAGTACTTACCCATCAGACATTTTTTAGTTTTTAATATTATGTTAAATAATTTTATAAGTCATTCAATATCTTGTTTTCCTAGGCACTTCCATACTTTTATTGGAATATTATCTGGTCCAACGACTTTTTCATTTTGCATCCCATTGTTTTACTTTTGAAGTTTAAATTCTATGATAAAAATTTAAATTTTTATACTCATTTGACCTACTTAAATTACCTAAGTTAAATTGTTCACCTAAACCTTCATTAAAAAGTTGATGAAAATACCTCTTCTACTGCTCTTTTATTTCTGCATCATTTACTTAGTACCCTATTGTATTCATTTTTAATACATCTTGTTTGAATACGATCTCTTGCCTTCCTCTCTCTTACTTTAGCTATTCTATAAATGTCTTTTTTCTTTTATTTTATATCAAAGTTCGATATAACCGTTCAAAAGTTACGCCGATGTAATATTAGGAAAATGCTCCTTTTATTGTTTATGGTTTATGAGAGGAGGTAGGCATAAAATTCAAAGGGAAAACAATTTATTTTTTGTCTACTTTAATAGAGGAAGCTTATTATATACAACCACGAGCATAAAAAAATTATAGTGTATACTGCTCTGTAGAATAGCCCGAACACCTACGTGATAGACAATACCTAAATGCCCTATTGGCTTAAATATAACAAGCATGTAACTTAACCCTAAATGTATCTTGTGACAAGTTGGTCCTCACCAACTATATTATAAACAATCTTACAATCTCACCATGTGATACCTCTACTAATCTCACCAAGTGATATCTTTCTGGAATAAAAAACACTTATTGAGCCTAGGATGACCTTAGAAGATTGTCTTGATGACTTTACCTTAGACGATTTCCTTCTAAACTTAACCCTTATAAAATAATATCTAATATTACTGATCATGACTTAATTTTAGACATTATAACTCCATTTTATCGTAAGATACCAAACAGGAAATTGAAAAAATGAAATAAAGATGCAGTACAGCCATTTGAAATTTAACATATTAGTTTAATTACGACCCTAAGCTCATCTGCCTATGGAGTTGATTTTCTTGTGTACCAACCACCATCCTTTAGTATAACACAGATCAAGAGTACAAGAATTACCTTTAGAAGTTACTTATGTTCGACATAGAGTCAGATCTGAGTATACTCCCAAAGACCGGTATACATGAATTTGCACTCCTAAAAGTTTTCTTATTGTCTACTTGTCCCTCACTAAAGAAACTACTATTTCTAACCCTCCATACATAATGTATCATAGAAGACAAGGCAAGATGACGGACCTTTGTCAACATCCTGCTCCCATGGTAATGCCTTCCAAAAACTTGCATCATCCATCAATATGTGGACATCTTCTATTGCATGTGAAACTAGTCTCTCTAATCCGCCTCCATAACTCTACCATAGGGGACATCCAAAGAATAGATGCTCCATTGTCTCCAACACATGTCTACAAAATATGCACTACCGATCCTCTATGTACTCCTTTTTATCTCTAGTGAGAAGATGCCTTTGTGCCAACATCCAGAGTAACTGCGTGACTTAGCTATACATAGGTCTTCCACACTATCCAGACTCATGGCTTCTTAGGATTAGGATGTCTAAAGAAGTCATATGCTCAAACCACACCGTCATCCCTAGCAAACCAATTTGCTAGCCTCTGTCTAGCAGCCGATAATATAAGATCCCGTATCTACAACAAATGCTTGATCAGAGGGGAATCTATGTGGGTTGCTTCCCAGGTCCATAAAAAGAATTTGGGAGATGTATTTTGAAACATAGAAAGAACTTGTACTAAGTAAAAAATTACTTCAGAATACTTAGTGTTATAATATATTATTTTTTAGATTCATGAACTTTTAATTGTCTCATACTTGTAACATCTACTCTAAAACCTTTATCTACATTTTATTAAGAGTATCTCATATAGAGAAAATTGAGACTTCATTTGTTTCATGTTGACTTTGATTGGTTTCCCTTTTATGCTAACGTTCTTATCATTTTCAAACTCCTTGAAAATTGTGGATATGCAAACACCATTTTTGCTCTCTGTTGGTCGTAACATTTTCTTATTCATTGAAAGAGACAAATGAATAGGAAGAAGATGCCAACAACGTCAATTTTTAGTTCCTGAAGAACGAAAACAAGAAACTAAGGAGATACACGAGTACCTTAGTATTGGAAATGACGACCAAGGAAAAAGTTAATAAAGGAACTATGTTAAACATAGTTGGTGAAACAATTATTAACTAGAGCAAAAAAAAACAAAACTCTCCTAGAGTCAAGTTCTACTTGGTAGAGGAGATGATTATTCATATGAAGAATTTAATTTTAAAAGATTTAGACTTTGTAAAAGCTCATTTTGGTAGATCCTTTATATTTAATAGTTAAGGTAACTAGGTAGATTTTATTTAGTCATTATCTTATTTAGAGAAGAAGATATTGGACAAAAATCAAAAGAGTGTCTCTATGTTATGAAATTGTTGATAGACACTCCTTTTTGATTTATCATGGAAAGGTTGTCCCACTAAGTGTCTTGTGGAAAATTTACCCCCCTTTTAATCTCATCGCATCCTCATCTGCTACCCAAAAAAATTAAACCAACCGCCCAACCGTTCTAACTTGCGTGCCTAAGTAAACTCATGCTACATCAATTATAAAATTTAAAAAATATATATAGAGAGAAAATGATATAAATTTTATAATATATATTTTTAATTTTTTATATGAATTATAAATAAAAAAATTAAACATAAATTTAAAAAATATTACATAATGTTTTTTTTAATAACAAAAATCAAATGTAAATTTTTGAAGAAATTATTTTTTTTTAAAAAGTGAAATATAAATTCAAAAATTAGATAATTTAGTCAATATTAGCTATATAGCAGCAAATTTATCAAAATTAAACATGTAGCAATTTTGATGGAGTTGCCTTAATCAAAACTTCTTGGCCAAAAGTGCTATATAACTATTTTCACATTGTTTGGTTATTTTGAAAGTAGGGAAAACTCCAATGACTTTTTAGAGGGCATTTAGCTTTCAAATTCAAAATTTAAAGAAAATAACCATGTAACAATTTTGACAAACCTTTTATATGACTATTTTTAGTTAAATTTTGATTTTGAATTTACTCGACTATATGGTCATTTTCTCCTTAAATTTTAAATCTAAATAGATATATCCATTTGAGGGAAAAAATGTCCACTCATGCTTTCAAAATAACCTAAAAATAATAACATTTTCAATTTTAGTTAAAATTTTAATTTGAATAGATAGATGCATTTTAGGACCATTCGAATCCACCCATGCTTTTAAAGTAACAAAAAAAAATCTAAAAATGACTATATAACAATTTTGTCCAAAGCTATTACATGGTTATTTTCTCCTTGAAATGACTATATATCCACTCTAATGGCCATTGGAGTTCACTTATTATTGCAAAGTGATCAAACGACTCAAAATAGTTTACTAAATATCTATTATTTTAATCTAAAATGCACTTTTAGAGGTAGCCATTGCAGTCCACCTATACTTTCAAAGATACCAAACAATTCAAAAATGGTCACCTAGTTTTTCCAAAATTGCTTACATGATCAAACGACTATATGCCTTAGAGGTAAGCCCACATGTTTTTAAAATGATCAAACGACTCAAAAATGATCATGTAGTAATTTTGAATAAAATTGTTATATGGCCATTTTTAAATCAAACTTTGAATCTAAAATATATAGATATATTCATTGGAATCCACCCATGCTCTCATAGTTATCTTAAGAATCAAAAATAGTTTTGGTCAAAATTGCTAAATAGTTATTTTGAGTTAAATTTTGAATTTGAATAGATAAATGTATTCTAGGATGCTATTAAAATCAACACATATTTTTAAAGTGACCAAATCCATGTAACAATTTTGCAAAAATTGCTACACTACACATGATTTCAAAGTGAACAAATGGCTCGAAAATAGTCAGGCTTGTTCAAATTTGTTACAAGGATTTTAGCATTTCTAACCAAGATTGCTACATGGCTAGTCTTGACTAAAATTATCACACTTTCAAATTTATACGTCACTTTCTTAGACATTTATAGAATTTATATCATTTTGATAATTATTCTTTTTTAGAAGTTTTTTTTTTACATTTTATGATATATTTTTTAAAATTTATAACTCATGCAGTAAATTTAAAAAAAAATGCTGATTTTTTATTACTTTTCTCTCTACTTTCAAAAGAATATATATATATATATATATATATATATATTTGATTTTATAATTCATGTATGAATTTTAACTAAAAGTGATGTATGATTTTGCTTAGGCATGCATGAAAGACCAATTCGGCGGCTTGCCTGCTTAATTTGAGCAACTAGGTGATTGTGTAGTGTGAGGGTAAAGGAGGATTAGAAGGTGAATTGGTAGAATATATCAAGTGAGATGCCCTTTTGATGATAAATAAGAAAGGGAGCTGCTCTAATAATTTGGTAAAATGGGACGCCCTGTTGGTTTTTGCTAGAAGATTTGTTTGTTTGATTGAGTCCTTTTGAACATAGAATTATTTTTTCGGAGAATATTTAGTTTATTTTCAATTTTATTTGGCTAAGAGTCTTTAAAAGGGTTCACAATCCCCCATTTGTTAATCGAGGAGGGGGAGATGACACTTCAGTGAGGGTATTGAAGGTAATGACTAATCTTAACCCTCCTTGGCCTTAAGGGTTAGATAGTTAAGATGTGAAAGTGCCTCCCGATGCAACCTAGGATGATTACAAAGATATACCTTCCTTGCCTTCAAAGCAAGCAATATATTTAGATTTTCTTTTCTTATTACTGTTACCTCCCTCGTTGCTAGTCAGGGAGGGATTCTTACATTTTAATGATATTTCTTTTCGTCAGTTTATTCTATATGCATAATTGTTGTTTTTCATGTGGCATTAATAATATTTTCTAAAGCTTGAGGAAATGGGGATGAATCATATTCTTTCATCCCTTCACTAATAATAATGAAAAATGAGAAATAAAAATAAAAGAATTTCTAATTATCAAAATTCCTTTTTAACTTGATGATTCTTTTAGCCCACTCACAATTACTATTGATTCTACTGTTCCATATTAAGACAATGCTTTATCTTGATGTCTATGTTGCACAGAGTTTAGCAATAGGTTCTCATTCTCCAGCACATTCAAATCTTCTAGCATTGTTGCTGCTGGAGAATCTTGTAGTTTCGAAGGTTGAGGCCCTACCATTTATCCTTCATGCATTTATTATGACCTAGCCAATCATTTGCCCATTTGTTGGTAAAATATGCTTTGGTTGTTTCTCCTCTTACAGCTTCCACTATTTTTGCCACCGTCTGAGTGATATCTACCTCCAGGTCTTCACTTTATGCTACTACTACATTGACGTCAGGTGTGGCATCTTGCTACCTTGTGAACTGCTTTTCTCACCTCATCCATTACACCTTATTAGTGGCACTGTCCTGATCACTCAATTTTGAGCTGGTGAAATGTCTTAACTTTAGAGCTAGATCCTATTTTTGTTTTGAGGCTTGTAGTGTTAGGTAAACATCATTTTACATCTTTCCTCTGAGCACATAAATGAAGAATTCTTCTTTTGCTCATGTACTCTTACTTGAATTCAAGTTCAATTTTCTGTTGTACTTGTTCATTTTGTATTATTCTCATTCAATGCAAAGCAGAGTGTAGCAAAGGCTCAAACAATTTTTTGTAAGATGATGTGACTACTTGCACTCTTGGAGCAGTTTGGATTTATAGCCGTATAGATTCTATGATTATGCACTTTGATGACCAAGCTTCTATCAGCATTGCCAACAAACATATTGAAACTTTTTTGCCACTTCTCAGAGATGTTGTGATGACTAACTTTTCTTTATTAGTTTTTAAGATTAATTTGGTAAACTAATATATTCTTCTACTGTGAATTTCAATCTGGAAATGATCGATTTATATTCTCAGATTGAGGGTTGTGTTTTTAAAAGCAAATTTATTGTTATTTTAATTTCTTTTTATTCATTAGATAAGGTCACATACGGTGGGTGCATCATAGCCTATTAATAACTGAATAACGCCATCTTATCCTCAGCTACAAGTTATACTCGAGCAAATACCTAATTAAATTTGCCATATGCTTAAAAGTTTATTTTTGATTACTTGAGCGACCGAACCTATAGCCTCTAGGAAAATGAAAGATTTTGCCTCTTCTACCAATCACTAGGTTATATGTACAGCAGAAGTGAGGATCTTTCGAAATATGATTTCTTTAATGCCCGAACAGTAAACAATAACGACATTGGTTTTGCTTGAAATAAACAATATTGATATTTGTTTAGTGTATTTGATGAATTCCTTGAGTCTTGTTTTTAGCATAGTTTCATCATATTTTATTCTGGCTTCATGGATTCAAAACCTAAACTAAAACCTGTCCTGTTTCATTGGTTTGTGTAAATTCTAGATCATTGCATTTAGTGATGAGGAGGGTGTAAGGTTTCAGTCTACATTTCTAGGCAGTGCAGCTATTGCTGGTCAGCTCCCTGCATCAGTGTTGAAAACATCTGATAAGAAGTGATTTCTCAACTACAACTTGTTTCATCTTAGTCCTTTACTTTTTCCACTTCCTGATTGTGCAAAACTTATAGTGGTGTCACAATTCAAGATGCGCTGAAAGCAAATTCTTTTGAAGGCACTGATGGAAGTCTTCTTCAGGTCAAGTATGACCCTGAATCTGTGTGGGGTTATGTGGAGGTACATTCTAGCTACACAAGTTTTATTTTCTCTCATATTCTTTGTTTGTTATAAGACATTTGTGTATGACTGCATTTCACTGTGAAAAATACTTGTGTTCTTATTTTTTGCCACAGGTGCACATTGAACAAGGTCCTGTACTGGAATCTCTTGGTTATCCTCTTGGCATTGTCAAGGGAATTGCTGGACAAACACGATTAAAGGTCTGCATAATATATCATTTTCTTCTGCTGTAAACTATAGTACAGCTAACATAATCTTTCAAGTTAACTTCTCTTGGTTTGAGTGGGAAATAGATCTTAAAAGAAGTTCCAGTATCCAAAATGTGGACTGATTAGCAACTATATTAATATCAGAACGTTGTAAGTTACCTTGCATCGCACAGCTGAAATTTCTCTCATCAGTAGAAAAACCTCATATATCAATAGGAAATAACCATAAAACTTATGTGGGGGATAGGGACTATTATATAACACAATTCAGGGAATTACATGCAGTAGAGAGAGATTTTGCCCATTATAGTGCAGGTTTATATCTTTACACCAAGAAACGAAACATAAAAGTATTAAAGAGTCTGAATATTAGTGCAGCAAGTGTTCTTAAATATCTCTCTTTTTACGTAGAAACTAGAACTTGAAACTGTAGTTGATGCTGACCGCATTATTTTGGTGTATGACTTCGCAAAACTAGGACTATTTTTGTACCTTTTAGTTGTATGTTCTTTTTATGATTAGTTTGTCTTTTATTATTCAGTTTTGACCATCAAGCTCATTGTAACTTATGCTTTCACGAAAGGTATGATTAAAGGTTTACGAATTACTAAGAAGTTTGATTTTGATCGACCTCATCAAAAACTCAGTTTGGCTCCTTAAATATAACTTTTGCTAATCAATTTCTTAATTAGAACAAACATCACTTTGGAAACTGCTCACGGGCTAATCTTACTATGATTCATCAGAAAGTGGCTATATACTTAGTCTTCCTGTTCTACTCAAGTGAATATTTATTCTCGAATATAGCTGCCAAGTAATAGATGGAACATCTACTTTTCAGGTAAAGGTAACTGGTTCTCAGGGGCATGCCGGTACTGTTCCCATGCTAATGCGTCAAGATTCATTAACCGCAGCGGCTGAACTTATTGTAAATCTGGAGAGTTTATGCAAATATCCTGATAGAGTCTTCACCTGCAACGAGCAGTGTGGATGCTACAGCAAAGAATCCTTTTCAGGATTGGTTTGCACGGTGGGGGAGATATCTACCTGGCCAGGCGCAAGCAATGTCATCCCAGGCCAGGCAAGTTACATACTTCAATCACGAATCATACCTCCATAATGGACCGATTTATGATAATTTGATGTTTGAGTTTTGCAGGTAAACTTCACTGTTGATGTACGAGCAATGGATGATGAGGCAAGGGAAGTTGTAGTTTCAGAATTTTCACGCCAAATCTATCAAATATGTGACGATCGGATGGTTAACTGTACTATCGAGCGTAAGGTAAAGGATTTTACCCTTCCTAGTTTTGTTTAGAAAGTTACGTTGACACACCAATTCCATCAGCATACTGCAGGGGCAGTGCATTGCGACTCTGAGCTAAGTCGACAACTCAAACAAGCAGCCCACTCAACCATGAAGAAGATGTCGAGAAAAATCATTAGGGAAGTGCCGATATTGATGAGCGGTGCGGGGCATGACGCAATGGCAATGTCTCATCTTACCAAGGTAACTCTTTGTGGTCTTCAAACAATGAAATCATCAATTTTTATTCAATCTGGTTGGTATTAAAGCAGGTGGGGATGGTGTTTGTTCGATGCCGTGGTGGTATCAGCCATTCTCCCGACGAAAATGTAATTGATGATGATGTCTGGGCTGCTGGTCTTGTTCTTGTAAATTTCCTCCTCGATCAACAACTAGTTGACGACCACGTGAGCTCATAGAAAGACTCATGAGATGTGGCATGTAAAGTTGTTGCCTCGTAGTGGACAATGAAAGACATGCAAATGCAATGGATACTCAAAGTTCTCCTGCACTGTTTGAGTCAGTGATCTGATGAAAAGAAGAATCAGATCTTCATAGCTTGTAAGCAACAGTCTCTTTATCATCATTGTTACTGTTGTACATAAACATAATAATATTATTAAACTTAACATGGTTTCTTTCTTAGTGTTGTTAAATAGTGACAATTTGTGGGAGGAAAAATGAGTTGTCAAAGGTTCAATTCACGCCTTGTGGATTGTAAACCCCAACTCTCACATGGCTAGCAATTAGGCTAACACTATCGAGAACAAGATCAACACTATGACACTTCATGCTATAGCTCCATGCTTGGCGTGCCGGGCGACTCGTTGCTCTTTGATGTGGTGTGGGGAATCATTAAGTAGACCTATGAAATGATCAATTCTTGGAGACCCAACAAAGTGAACCAAGCACTAGCTAAAATGTTGATGTCTAACCATGTTCCTACTCGACTCGATAAGTAATTAACAAATTATAGAGTTGAACCACTTGCAATGCTTTTAAGTAATTAAATTAAAGCCTAACAGTCTCTTTATCTCACTCTCCTTTATCAAATCAAGAAAAAGGAACATGATGGATGCATCCTATTAATTACTTATGCAAAGATGCTTTCCAAAAGCATGCTAATCATCATTATTGTGGTCATAAGGAAGTTCACACTACAATTCTAAGTTAGTTAACCCTTCATTAGTTTTCATCCTTGTATTTAAAATGTAGACCTTAAGAGATATCGTCAAAGTCTTAAATTAAAATTTGCCTTCATTGAAAGTAGAAACTCGAAACTTACATTGTGTGTTAGCTAAACAAATATAAAATGGAGGGGTCCAACAGTTCATATCACATTAAGCTTAATGTAACTAATAATGATTTTAGTGAGGTTTAGTAAACTTTACCATAATAAGTTTTATTTTTTGATTTTTTTTACATTGTCTTTGTAATGAAAAACTTCTCAATGATACCAAGGCAATCAAGAAATTAACTCCGATCCTATGGTAGGAGATAACTATGTTTAAAGAATTTTTTTAATGGTCTACAAATTAAATGTTAATAATCATTCATTATCATTTTCATACCATTTCCTTTGAATTTTAAATGTTATTTTTGTATCATTCTTTTAATTTGTAGCTTTTAATTTTTGGAAACATAGAACAATGTTTTGATAAAAATATTATTGCATGAGGTAGACTTGTATAAAACCATACAAAAAAGAGACATGAATAAGAAAACCATATAAAAATTCAAAGGGAATAGAAAATGATAGTAAAACATGTCAATTTAATAATAATAATATTTTTTGAATATTTAAATTAAATCATATGCAAAATAATTTTTATTTATTAAAAAAAAATACTCTAACCTAAATATAAAACCAGAGCTAAATCTCTTTCCATATAAGATCTCTATAATTTTTATCAATATTTTTGGTGTCACATTGATAATTTAATTTCAATGATATTTATATTCAGTTAACTAAATGTTATCATATATTTAGTTTAAGTGTCACATTCAATTTTTATGTTAAATTGTAGATGTCTTTATTTAATTATAACAAATATATATTTTTATATTTTAAATATATATCTTCATTTAATTCAGTCGAATCAATGAAGCACGAAATTATGTCACTATATTTTTTAAGGGGGAAAAAAATCCTATTTATCACTTTCAAAACGAGGATCTAATGCTTGAATTTGTCATTTGTCCACATCCTTAATGCCTAAGTTTTAACATGATTCTATATATTTAATTGCAAAAGGGAGGAATGTTTCATATAATAACATTACATGAATGAGTGCCTTTTTGAACTAAATATTCTAAGTGATTGGAGGCACATATTTATGCAATTTCAACCCAAATATTCTCTTTAACTCTAATAAACATTCAGAAATGATTATGTTCACCAATCACCATATATTATAAACAAATCACAAATTGCTCAGAATTATCTTCTTTTAAACTTATACTATCCAAAAAATATTGTCTAGATTTTAGTTTATGAGTTTTTAATAACATATAATTAACCACCACATATATATATATATATATACTAAGTATATTTTTTTAGAACTTAAGATTTAGAATTTAGGATTTAGCTTTTATGATTTATGATTCGGATTATATTATTTAAGCTAAAAATAATTACACATGATGCTCATCTTGTGAGCACCATAAAATATGTAGGATATTAAAATTATATATATGATTTTGGGATTTGGATATAATATTTAAACTAAAAAAATTAAAAATTACGCTTGGTGCTCACAAGATGAGCATCCTAAGATAAGTAGGGTACCTACTATATATATATATATAAAAATGAGAAAAATTTACAATGAGGACAAATATCAATAGGACAGCAATAAATAAAGAAGGCATTGAAAGCTATAGCAAAGAGGATTCAGTCAAGAAGAAAAGAGAACACATGCAACCAAAAACTAAAAGCTGCTGCACAAGAAAATAACCTCAACACACATATATATATACAAGCCCATTATTATTATTTTCCTTTTAAATATAATTTTCTTTTTTTGAAACAAGAAAAGAAGAAAAGGAAGGTATAATATGGCTGCATGCCCAAGGCCAATATGGGGTATCTTCACTGTTGCTCTACTCACTTTTTTTGAAAAGGTTGATGGAAATAAAAACTAGAAGAATAATAGCCTTATCATCATGTGCTATGCCCCCTCTTTCTTTTTCATCACTCACATATGAGTGCATGTCTCTCAAAGTAGGGTTTCAAGTGTGTGGCTTTCTTTCCAAGTGTATATGTACCATGCACCCATCTCCTCAAAATATAGAACCCTATTCCTTCAATTCCCTCATTTGTGCTCCCTTTTTGTTCTTGAATCTCAACTTGAGCAATTCTTTTGGTATAGTAGATCGAAGAGTAGAGAGAGATCAAGATTTAAAAGAGAATGTTCCTTGCTGCTTCTGAGAATTTCACAATGAATAATTCTCAAGAAAGGCAGATGTGTGTTGTCCAAGCTGCGGATTCCGGCCTAGTCCTCACCACTGACCCCAAACCTCGCCTTCGATGGACCGGCGAACTCCATGAGCGCTTTGTCGATGCTGTCAATCAACTTGGAGGCCCTGATAGTATTCTTAATTATATGCTATTAATCTTCTCCTTAATTAATCCTTAATCTTCTCTCTATATATTATGATGATTAATTGATCTTGTAGAGGCTACACCAAAAACCATCATGAGAGTCATGGGTGTCAAGGGCCTCACTCTCTACCACCTCAAGAGCCACCTCCAGGTATATGGTTAATTCAAAGATTGTATAAGTTTTCTTTTGATATATACAAAAGCTAAGATTATACATATACTCAAACATGTGAAAAAATTTTGTGCAGAAATTTAGACTTGGGAAGCAACCTCACAAAGATTTCAGTGCTCACACAATTAAAGATGGTCAGTGAGTATACTATGCATATCATCTTGCTTAATCTTTCCTAATTGTTATCACTATCTTTAAAATTTCAAAATTTATGGCGGCAGAACTGCAAAGAAATGCACCATCCTCTTCATCTATGTCGATGAGTCTATCGATAAATGAGTGAGTTTTATAAGTTAGTTAGTTCCATTTTTTTGTTGTTCAATTACATCCATGCATATGCATTATTTAATTAATTAGTTCTTAATAGGAGTTTGATGGCACAAGCTATAAGGATGCAAATCGACAGGAGATGGCATGAGCAATTGGATGTAAGAATACAATTCTTTCAGTTATTAATGTATTAATTCATAGCTAGAGAAGAAAGAAAGAAAACTCTATTTGAACTCTTAATTTGTTCAGATTCAAAAACACCTACAACTGCGGATCGAGGCAGAAGCCAAGTACATGGAAAGCATGTTGGAGAGAGCATATCAAACACTCTTGAAAGATAGTATTGGAGATCACCATCAAGGTGTTACCGAAAACCTTGTCGCCCAAAAGAATTTGGATCCTTCGAATAATCGATATCTTTCCTTTGACCCACAACTACAAAGGCCTCCACACCTCGGAGAAGAACAGTTGCAACTAAGCATGCAAGTAGTGCAGCAGCAGACAACCACACCACTTGAGGAATTCTTGCTAAACGATGACTATAAGAGGTATGACAATGCATATAATCAAAACCCTAATGCCGGGTGGCCGGCCGATGCTGCTTATGAGCTCGAGGTGCAAAAAATGGAATCATTTGTGGCGATGTTGGATCAAGAGGAAACCTTGTCTAAGAGCAACGATCAACTAGAGATAATTGTTCCATCCCCCATGGAAGAGAAGAAGTTCAACAGCTCAACTGCAATATCTCAAATGACAAGAGGCCAAGCAGGAAGCATGTCTCATGGATGAAGTGCATAATTCGACTAGTTAAGAAGATGAGCTATATATTAAAGATTGGATATCGTCGAATATATTCTTGATTAAAGATCAAACAATGTTTTCATGGAGATTGTAATCGAGCTAGTGTGCTGAGAGTAATATCCTAGAAGTATTGAGATACTTAATTCTAAATATTGTAGTTTAATTAAGCTTTTTTGTAATGAGTGATTTGTTTCCCTGGAAACTTTAGATAGATAGCTAACATTAATTGAAGGCTATGTTTAGTCAGGGATAATCATGTTTGTATATAATCAAGATTACATTGCCCCCGTGAGCATGACACGATTGGTAATGGCTCACTTGGGTGATCCCTCACTTCCCGGGTTCGATTCTGGTAGAGCGCGCAGTATGCTGACGGAAGAAATCGCCACAGGCTGCTACGTGGTCGGGCCATCGAATACCGATATCATCAGTGGTGAAGTCGCCACGTGTCTCATCCCGCGATTTACCCTCGTTGATCGATGGGGACTCTCGTTGAAGGCTGTGGGCAGGGCTAGTCAACCAAGCGGATTAGTCGGACGCAAGCCTGGATACCCCTTGTAAATAAAAAAAAGATTACATTATAAAATTGATTACTTTCTTTGGTACAATTTTAAAATTGTAATATAATATAATCTGAATTACAAAATCTAATTAAAATTTTTTAATATGGATTACATTCCAAGTTAAACTTGATTGCATTACTCCTTACCAAAGGTATCTGAAATATTTATACATTATATATATATATAGCTAGTAACCCTAGTAAATAGGGAATTAATTAGTAAGAGGAAGTAGCAACAAAAGAAGCGAAGCTTCCCCTTGGGCCTAATGCATGCATGGTACTTGCTTTCTTATCCCCGTGCACTTTCTTTCACTGTCTTTCTCTCATGGCCTCCAAATTGGTGGATGTCGCCCACATATCTCTTACTCCAGCATCCAAGGTGCTAGACTGGATCATGCACGCATGCTTTCTTCGCCATGCCTGGCCTGGTCAGCTTTTGAAGTTGCTACCCCATCTAATTGAATTGCATCTTCAATTCTCTCCTCCCTCTCCTTTCATCAGATCAGAGAAGCTTCCTCGAGAGTCACACCTCAAGCTACCTCCCTTTAATTTCACCAACTTCCTTACTTTCTTTCTTTCTTTCTTTCTCTTTGGGTGGTTGGACTCCAACATGTGGGATCAGCAGTTTGAGATCCATGTTTTAGTTTAATTTATTAAGGGACAAGATCTTGTCTTGCACCTTCCTTGTACATTTACCTGAAACCGATAAAGGCATGTGAGTCACCACCACTTTCGATTCCCTCTTCTTTTATACCTGCAGCTGACCAAAAAGACAACATATTTGACAATATTTAGTTTAAGGTTTCATTTTTGAAAATTTTGAATATATATGAGCTAGCTATCTATTAATCTTAAATGCAAAACCTAGACATATATAATTGACTTGACTAGTATAAAATGGTCTAAAATGAATTGCCACTTTGAGAAGGGCATGACATTGTGGCTTAAGACATCAACTACAAATGAATTGATCATCCAAGATAAGTATGATGGATTATTGTGTTCATTTCAAGGAATCATCATCCTCATTATGACAATATTGACAAAAACTAAAATAATTATATTAAAATCTAACAAATTTGGTGCTATTCTACTCAATCTTGTGATCACTAGATATGACCACTTCCATCCTTATGAGAATTGATCCTCCATCTACATTAATTTTGTACTCCTTCCCTCTTTTGTTTCTTGCTCTATACATCACCTAGAAGGCCTCTATCCCCACATTGACCAATCCTTTTGGGATGCATACAACCTTGTCTTGTGAGAATATATCAAATTGGTGACTTGACTCCCTTTTCCACCATGAGATCCTCCATAGATATTTCCCTCTTGATGCTGCCACCAAAAGCCACAATCCATGATCCTATTCTTTGCTTTATTCTCTTGCTCACCACCACCTTTCCTTTTGACCTAGCTAGGTCAATAGTACTAGAGCTCCGATCCAGTTATTTGTTGCGCAACCGCAAGTGTCACTAATTGCCTTCCTTTTTTCATTGAGTGGAAGCAACAACGATGAGGAGAGATGTCGCTCGGGTGAACAATAGAGCCACTATGATTATTGTGGATACTAAACATGTTGTGTCTTCTCCATGATTTTTAGCTTTAGCCTTGTGGAGCAACTAAGCTATGTTGGTTAAGGGTACAATGTAATTGGATTACATGTTGTTGGTCTTGTAATTCAAATTACAAAACTTTATTATTTGTTTTAATTCAGATTACATTATATATCAACTTTAAAATTATACCAAATTAAGTAATTAATCTTGTAATATAATCCTAATTCATTACAAAGATAATTATCCCTCACCAAACAGACCCCTTTCTCCTTTCTGATTGAGCTACATCTCAATCAATCGACAAGGGCAATGAAATTTAGTTGATCTCTATTCTTTTCATTGTAAGCAGCATGATTTGGTGTCAATTGCCCAAAGCTTTGAAGTATATATGTTCTTACCTTTGGTTGAATTTTGATTCCATTAGGCTATGTGGTTAGATAAAAGACAGATGGGTAGAGAGAGTTTAAATTTCATAATAAGAATGACTCTATATACTTCTTCTTTTTTCTTACTCGTATGTAACTTGGGATGTCTTATAAATTGTTCTATCTAGTAAAGAACCAAAAATATAGGAGGGAAAATGTTCTTGAATATTAGAAAGAAATTGGGGGAAAATTTTGAAAAAGAGATTATATATTAAGGGCATGCTTGAGGTGGAAGATAGACTCCATGCAAATGGTGTCAAGCTAAACACCAAAAGGTCAAGCCTAGTTGTAAGTCAATACATTGATTGAACCCCTTGCCTAGTTAGGATTTGTTATATCTTTTTTTTTTAATTTTCTAATAAGATTTTTTTTTACTTCTCATATGTATGTTGTTGGACTCTTTATGCATGCATGTTGAATTTTTTTCATCATGCTAGATATTTTATTTGCTTAGGCATGTATTATTATTCATTTCAGTTATATGGTAAAATCTTGAGAAAAATTCTTATAAAATATATCGTAGCTAGGGATGCAAACTGCAGGTGCTTGGGTGACAAATTGACAACCTTCCACTCCGCCATAGCCCCAAGGGCCAGCGAAAGAATAAGTTAGGAGCAATGAAAGGGGGAAACTTAAGTCATATATAATATGTAATCAAACTTATTAAGTTACCAAGCAAGCAGAATATGTTTGCCCATCTCTTGTCTCAGTCCAGCAGCCTCCACTCTCCATTACATTAGTTCATAGACAATACAATTAATGTATAACAATATGTTTTCATCGATATAGTTACTAACTATACTGAGATTTGCAGACCAAACTGGTAAGAAATAGACAGAACATCAAATACATGGTACTTCAATTAATTGAAGTTTTTGGCATGATTGAATGTAAATAAGTTTTATTTTATACAATACATTTGCTTGATAGATTTGGTTGTCTCTTGGTAATTTTCTTCTCTTCATAACACTATTTTATTGAGGTGTTATTGAAGTGCAAATTCATGCAAGTATCTATTAGCTTTGTAAAAGTTTTGAAAATCCAAGCTCTCAAATTCTCCATTGTGATAACTAGAATCTGATTAATTTTGATACCCTTGTCATTTTTGACTCTTTTGTAAGACTCAATAACTACTTCAAGATCGTTTTTAGGAAATAGTGGAGTTGATCATCACATGATAGATTTTACGAAATATGCAAGGGTCGATTCCCCGTGAGATTGAGAAAAAATTAATGGTCTACTCGATTTCTTAATTTATCTCTCTACAAATGGTTATGGAGCCGATCATATGGGGCGCTCGAGGTCAATGAATGATCTTTTACGTAAATAAATACTTCAAGAGTTTTATGCTAATAATCAATAAGGATCTAGTATGTCTAAATGAAGTAGTCCAAGGATGGGCGAAGTGTTTACCATGTACTTACCTTTGCGAGAGCGTTGGACTTGTTCTCCTTCTTGGCAAATAAATTGTATGTATCTTTCTTCGTTACAAAAGCAATTCCTTGCTTACTCTCTTTTAAATTTTGATTGGATTCTTCAAGGAGTTTCATTTTGCAAAATAGCTCATCAAAATTTTAATGGACTTCAAATTTTAGATATTTTGTACTTGTTGATTGTGGATGTCCGCAAGACAATTCAAGGGAGGAGAAAAAAGAGAATAATCAAATCAAATCTGATCCTGTCTGGCGGTGGAGAGTGAAGCGTCGGTGAGGTGGCTTGAATATTGACCAGACCGTCACGACCCAAAGGAAAGCCTGTAGCATTGCTAGAGCTAGCTCGTCACCGAAAGTACCCGGTCGCCCGGTCTTGCACTCCGACACTCAAGTTAAACCTCCAGCAGATGAAAAAGATAACCATCTAAGAGAATGAAGAAGATAATAGTATATGAGAAGGAATGAAAATGTCAATAGAAATCTCCTTCGTTTCGCTCCCTTTGGGTAGAATGAAGTGAATGAATCCCCCCTCTTTCTCTTAACACACGGGAGTCGTTTTATAGACAGCATCTCTGATAAGTTGTCTCATCTGTAATAAAGAGCATGTCCTGTCTGTTAGATTTCCTGAATCTTAGCGATCTTGTGGAGATTGTCTTGTCATATAATCCTATCCCCTATCATACTTTATGTTACAGCCTGCTTTATGTCGTATCAGCCCAGGTACGAGTTTTGCTCTATATTTTGGTCTAGCAAAGGTGTCGGGTCGGAGTGAAGGTGAACCGAAGCGTCCGATCAGCCATGCCGATCGGACAGGTGCTGGAGATCGGTTCAGCTCAGCCGCGAAGAGCGGCAAGTCTATAATCTGCTGCCA
Source organism: Boesenbergia rotunda (assembly GCA_024364735.1). Lineage (NCBI taxonomy): Eukaryota > Viridiplantae > Streptophyta > Magnoliopsida > Zingiberales > Zingiberaceae > Boesenbergia > Boesenbergia rotunda. The sequence continues at coordinate 173,527 of JAGFNQ010000051.1, read as the reverse complement.
AGGATGGCGGGTCGATAGGTCATCCGGGAAGGTCGACGGGTCGGTCTCCATGAGGGAGGTCGACGAGTCGCCGGGTAGGTCGGGTCGGTCGGGTCATCCGGGTCGGTCGAGTCAGGTCGTTTGGGTCGGTCGAGTCGGGTCGGCCGGGTCGGCTGGGTCGTCTGTGTCGACCACAAAGAGTGGCCAGTTGGCCGTTTGCCGTGAAGAGCAACCGATTGACCCTTAGCAACATAGAGCGGTGGATCCCATTAAATCTGTTTTGCCTTAACTCCACCTCAGCTTGCCAATTTGATCTAAATTTTTTAGGGGGTCCTACTATATCTCCCCGGATCACATATCTGCCCTTCAAGTCTAGTCAAAGGAGGCGCGAGTCTGACGGACTAGACTAAATCTTGTGGTTTGACTTATTCCACCCGTACTTTCCATACTGGAATTAGGTTGGAATGGATCTCCTTTGATAGAGGAACAACCAATCAGAAGCTATGGGTTGGATTTTACCAAGCTGATCAGTGTTTCATCCCTCGGAATGTTATCGCTAGAGTATTTAGTTATGTCAAACGAACAATTGGATCGTGTTGGATGAGTGACAAATTTGTGTATGGCAAACAACTAAGTATTTCTGCCAAACAAGCAACGATAAAGTGCCACGCGATTGGCAATGATAGAACCAAGCAAACGGTTGCGGGAGCCAAGCATGCGGCATAGAGCCGAGTAAACGGCTGAGTAATGGCTGAGTAGGTAAGCAAATGAGTAGAGTGACTAATTGCCTAGCAGGTGACAGAGCTGAATGACGGACTGCCGAGCGGATGGCATAGCAGATGGCTGAGTACGGAGTAGGCGGCTGAGTGGCTAAGTAGCTGAGTGCGAGCAGAGCGGTTGAGTGGCAAACTGAGTGGCTGAGTACCTGAGTGTTGAGCAAAGCGGCTGAGTAGCTGAGTGCCGAGCAGAGCGGCTGAGTGACAAACTGAGTGGCCAGCTGAGTGGCTGAGTAGTTGAGTGCTGAGCAGAGCGGCTTTTATAACATGCTGAAAAGCAAATGTCTCAATGGCGCTCAGGAGACCTTAATGGAGCATGGAACGCCCGTTCAGCCTACCGCAAAGTCGGCAGGTGCGTGGAATCATGCCCACTTATAACTTGCGAGAGCAAGAGTCGGACACCACTCGGAAGAACCATTTGGAGCGTGGGCAGCCACGTCCGATCTGCCGCAAGGTCGATGGGTGTGTGGAAGCATGCCCACTTATAACTCACTGTGGGCGAGAGTCTGGACACCGCTCGGGAGAACCATTTGGAGCGGTGGCAGCTACGCCCGGTCTGCTGCAAGGTCGGTGGGTGCGTGGGAGCATGCCCACTTATAACTCGCCAAGGGCAAAAGTCTGGTACCGCTCGCGAGAACCATTTGGAGCGTGGGCAGCCACGTCCGGTCTGCCGCAAGATCGGTGGATGTGTGGGAGCATGCCGACTTATAACTCACCGTGGGTAAGAGTCTGGACACCGCTCGGGAGAACCATTTGGAGAGTGGGCAGCCACATCTGGTCTGCTGCAAGGTCGGTGGGTGCGTGGGAGCATGCCCACTTATAACTCGCCATGGGCGAGAGTCTGGACGTCGCTCGAGGGACCATTTAGAGTTGGAGAGTAACAGCCGAACGATCTTTTGGAAGAGGATCAACCGAAGGTCATTTGAGAAAATGGTCCCTTGGAGAATTAATGATTGAGTGATAATTTACAAGAACATATCAGCCAAGCGACTATTTGAGAAGATGACTAACCGAATGGTCAATCGAAAGAAGACTAGCGAAGGGATTATCCGGAAGAAGACTGACCAAGTGGCAATTTTGAAGAAGACCAGCCAAACGGTCATTTGTACGAAGACCAATCGAATGACCATTTGGAAGAAGACCGACCAAATGATCATTTGGACAAAGACCGACCGAATGATCATTTAGAAGAATACCAATTGAATGGTTGTGTGGCCTTCCTAGCCGAATAGTTATTTAAAGAATACCGACCATGTGATCATGCAGCTCCTTTTAAATTGCCTATTATAGTCATTTCATTTGCTGATCAGCTTTCACCCCTTGAACTAGCTTTTAATTTTCAAGTACCTGTGACAGTTTGGATTGTCAATGCTCATTCTGACTTAGATCAAAATTATTCCTCAAAGAATTGCCACTCGACATTTATCCATCAAAGCTGAGTTGAAATATATATAATAATCGGTATCTTCTCATTCTAACCAGCAAAGCCGATTGAATTTTTCTCCTTGACATAGGATATGTAAGAAAACGTGACATATGATTAATGAAGATAAAATATAATGTAAAAAATGAGAGTTAATGTGAGAAAGCCTTGTGATTTGGAAGTTGACCCTTTTTTATGCTGCTTAATACTGAAGTGGGGGATTTTTTTCTCGCATATTATACGTAAGGACATTCTGTTTTGTAGAAATCCTTTAGGGTCATGGTGATGGCAAAAACCTTTCCGGTGGGGTCCATCGTCACGTTCCAGGTCAGGCATATGTTCCCACAGACGACGCCAAATTTGATCCTGTCTGGAAGCGGTGGAGAGCGAAGCGCCGGTGAGGTGGCTTGAATATTGACCAGACCGCCATGACCCAAAGGAAAGCCTGTAGCATTGCTGGAGCTAGCTCGTCACCGAAAGTACCTGCAAAGAGACTGGGGGTGGCCCGGTCTTGCACTCCGACACTCAAGTTAAACCTCCAGCAGATGAAAAAGATAACCATCTAAGAGAATGAAGAAGATAATAGTATATGAGAAGAAATGAAAATGTCAATAGAAATCTCCTTCGTTTCGCTCCCTTTGGGTAGAATGAAGTGAATGAATCCCCCCTCTTTCTCTTAACACACGGGAGTCGTTTTATAGACAACATCTCTGATAAGTTGTCTCATCTGTAATAAAGAGCATGCTCTGTCTGTTAGATTTCCTGAATCTTAGAGATCTTGTGGAGATTGTCCTGTCATATAATCTATCCCTATCATACTTTATGTTACATCCTGCTTTATGTCGTATCAGCCCAGGTACGAGTTTGGCTCTGTATTTTGGTCTAGCAAAGGTGTCGGGTCGGAGTGAAGGTGAACCGAAGCGTCCGGTCAACCATGCCGATCGGATAGGTGTTGGAGATCGGTTCAGCTCAGCTGCGAAGAGGGCAAGTCTGTAATCTACCGCCAAGGATGGCGGGTCGATAGGTCGTCCGGGAAGGTCGACGGGTCGCCGTCCATGAGGGAGGTCGGCAGTCGGCGGGTCGTCCGGGTCGGCCGGGTCGTTTCATCCGGGTCGGCCTGGTCGTCCGGGTCAGCCGGGTTGGCCACAAATAGTGGCTGGTTGGCCGTTTACGCGAAGAGCAACCGATTGACCTTAGCAACATAGAGCAGCATCCCATTAAATCTTTTTTGCTTAACTCCACCTTAACTTGCCAATTTAATCTATTTTTAGGGATCCTACATATCTCCCCGGATCAAAATCAAATCACGATTCCCAATTTATTCGCCGATTAGATAAAGCTCGTTATAACTGAATTGGTATCCGAGTGATATATTTACATCAATTGTGTAATATCTCATCTTGCAACCATGGAATTAGCTCATCAAAGATCCTTTGAAGCTCTATTAGCTTCGATTCACTCATAAATCTTTGGCATTTGTAAGTGCCATCCTTTTCAACTCCGCCATTGAGAGTCTACGTGACAAAGTGATAACCCCCTTCTCTCTCGTACCATTCCTCCTATCAAAGTGAATCAAAACACCTCGATGCAATGATGCGGTAGCTGAGTATCTTCTTAATTTTTCAAACATCTAATAATTGACTCCCACTTTAATAAATTAATAGATGAATATTTTTTTATTGGACGATTGAACTAAAAATATTAGACAAATGAATCTTCTGCTATAAGCGTTTTTCAATTTATTCTAGTGAAGATGAAAAACTTTTATGGAGCTTGATTGATCATCCTAAAATTAATCAGTGTAAACTAGATATTTATTGCCAATTAAAAAAATAATCAATCGAGGCATTTTGCATCAGCTAAATATAAGTGGGTAAATTACGAGGGTATTTTGTCCTCACCAAGCTACCTTTACATGGGAAAGGTCAGACATATGAAATATTTTGTACCCGTTACAATTAACTTTAAGACCTATTAAAATAATCACTCGTAGAAATAATAATCCGCGAGAATAATATATATTCATATCATATACCTATATCTTTATAATGTATACCTAATACATACTCATATCTAATTAATTAGCATAATTTATAGTAAAAGAAAGTTGATTTAAATTAATGGTTTATAAGATATGAACTTAAAATAAAATAATTAGGTGTAAAGACGTTTAGTTAAATAAAAATAAATTTAAATATAAAAAAATACAAAAATTAAAAACTTAAAGTCTAATCTCCTATGACCATGTGTGCTTTTTTTTAAATTTCTTTATTCATGCACCCCCTTCTAATATCATATTCAATTTATAGTAATTGTTTTGGTTAAAATTATATTTTTTAATTTTTTAATTACTTTAAAAGTATAAGTACAAATAAATATGCTTATAGTATATCTAAATATTCATATTAAATTAATTATATAATAACCTTATCTGTGGCAAAATGAAATTATGCACAGTTTGGGTGGGAACGATTTGTCCCTGCTGCTGGTTCAGAAGAAATACGGACCATCCTATGATCCTAATCTAGTGGCGGCGATGGCCACCCGACGCCTCGCCGGCGTCCAACTGGGACTCAAACGCCGGCCACCGATATTTCCTCCGACACCGTCACCATCAGAAACACTGCCACAAATCGCCGCCGCCGCCTCCTCTCCCCTCCATAGGATAGTCCCTTCCTCGGAACTCTCGCCAGTCCGAGACTCCTCTCCCGCCGCCACAGTCACACCTCTCTCTTCTCTCCTCCCTCTTTCCCTCAACCCCTTCAACGTCGCCGTCGACCGCATCACCTCCCGACTCAAACAGCAACAGCACCGCGACGAAGCAGAAATAGGCGCGATGCAGAACCGTTTCTGGAAGCCCACCTCCTCCCTTTCCTCCGCCCCGAAGACGTCTCCCGCGTCCTCCTCCGTTGTCAATCCCTCCCCCTCCCCTCTCTCCGCTTCTTCCGCTGGGCTCAGTCTCACCTCCTTCCCCCCGTCCACAGCTTCGCCCTCCTCGCCCACCTTCTCGCCTCCTCCCCCGCCTCCTTTCCCCACACCCTCCCCCTCCTCTCCGATCTCGTCCGCTACTACCCAGACGACGCCTTCCAAGCCCTCCTAGCCGCCTCATCCTCCGCCGCCTGCCCCCGCCCAGCCATCACCTTCGGCATGCTCGTCAAGGTCTACGCCAGCCTCGGTTGCATCGCCGACGCCATCAAAGTCTGCCGTAGTGCCGCCGCCGCCGGATTCTCCCCCAACGCCGACACCTTCAATTGCCTCCTCCACTCCCTCGCCAAGGCCGGAAGCCACGACCAGTGCTGGAACTTGTATGGCGAAATGAGGGCCGCCGGCGTCCTTCCCAACACGTACACCTTCAACATACTCATCCTCTCCCTGTGCCGCGGCAGCGACGGCAGCGCCCGCGCCGTCGAATTCTTGGATGAGATGGAATCGGAAGGGTTCGATCCCGACATCGTCACCTACAATACCCTGATGGATGGGTACTGCCGGAAGGGCATGCTGAGCGACGCCTTCCACCTTTACAGAGTCATGCAACCGAGGGGAGTTGAGCCCGATCTCATCTCCTACACCATTCTGATCAACGGGCTCTGCAGAGAGGGTGATGTCGTGAAGGCACGGCAGCTGTTCGACGAAATGCTTCACAGAGGCATCCGCCCGGATACCTACTCATATAACGTTCTGTTGAACGGATACTGCAACGGAGGCAAGCTGAGGAAGTCGAGGTTGCTGGTTCAGGAGATGATCGCCGGAGGATTGGCACCGGACAATTTCACGGTCGGCCGGGTCGTGGAAACTCATGTGAAGTGTGGAAGATTGCTTCCTTGTTTGAACTTGATTGCCTTGCTCAAGAAAGTGAGGGTTGCTATCCCCTTTGATGTTCACAAGTGCCTTATCGATGCTCTGTGCTCGGAGGGCCGGCCGAGCGCGGCAAGGAGTCTGTTGTTACAGATGCAACTTGATGGCCATGAACCTGGCACCAGATGTATAATTTGCTCATCCACGCATTTTGCTATCAAATTCATTGCAAACAGAAGCATTCAGTTTGAAGGATGAGATGGTTGAAAAAGGTGTTAGCCCGGATATTGTTACATACCGAACTCTTATCGAATACCTATGCAGATCAGGCAAAAACTTGGAGGCCGAGTGCTTGATGGAGGAGATGATCGAGGGAAGCATTCAACCAGACTCAACCATATGTGCTGCCTTGGTCAGTGGATGGTGCGAGATAGGGGATCTTCACAGAGCAGAAGCAGTTCTGGTGTTCTTCGCCGAAATGTTTCAGATTCATGAGAGCAACAGCTACAACTCCGTCATGAAATTGTGTTGCATGGGAGGAGATTCATCCAAGGCATTTGAGCTTCAAGATAGGTTGCTGAGACTAGGGTTCATACCGGACGGGGAAACATGCAGGTGGCTGATTCATGGACTATCAAAAAGTAGAAATGTTAGCTAGCTAGCATTGTGATCATGTGCAGAAGTGACTGTCAAACTTGAATGAGCTAGCAAGTTTCAGCTGCGGCAACAGAGAGACGATTTTTTGCGAAAATTGAATGAATTGATGAGGATTTTCTGTTACTTGCCAGAAATTCTGACATTGAAATGCTGCATCTAAATGCGCTACCAGGAATCAGACCAAGCAACTTGATGATACGAGTTGAGAGCACTTGACGAACGCAGAAATGAAGTTTCCAGTCAGGTTTGTAATTTGGATCTCAAAAAAGGTTGGAATTCAGAACTGATACAAACTTAGAGAGAGAGAGAGATGTTCCACCATAATTTGTTGATCTATTGTATAATCAATTTATACAATTGAGTCTTCTAATGATCCTTCACTTGAGCCTTCTAAAATATCTTCTAATGATTCTTCACTCAAACCTCCTAACCCCTTAACAATCCTTTATTTGAGTCTTCCCAAAGAGATTCCAGACTATCCTTTACCTGAGCCTTTTGTAAAGTCGCCTGATACCTAACCAAACTTAAAAAATATTCCACATGCTAGTAATCATGTTTAGGCCTATGTTGTCATACTACCTTAGAGACTCAAGAGAACCAACTAAATTGAAAAACAAAATAGGGGGAAAAAAAGAGTCAACTAAAGTGCTAACCAAGATAGAAAGACTGCAACCATGATCATTACTCATGCATCGACAAGTATCTTTAAGTTAAACGTTAGGTATAGTTATTGTTGTTATTTTATTTTATTACCCGCTATTATTCACAAAACTAAGAGTCCGTATAGACTGTAGGAGTGAGACAATTCTTGGAGAAAAATTGAATTTAATAATGACTATATATATATATATATTACAATTTGTTTATTTTATTTAGATTTTTAGAAAAGTCAATTAAAATTCTTTTGGATAAAGTAAGTCATTATTTAACAAATAATAATTGTATACTATTATAGCAAAAAGATAATTACGCTCACCCTAAACATCCCTTGGTATTCATCCTTTCACGAGATGATTTTATAGCCAACCGCAACTAGAGGGTAGGAGAATAATAATTGTATACTAGCTTTATAGAATGGGATAGAGACACCAAGAGCCAGCATCTGAGTCAGAAAAATGAACGCAACATCACAGCCAACAGCAACAAATAGGGAGAGTGAGAAATAACAATACAAACATAATTAAGCAAAGTGTTCGACAACACCCTCTCGATCAATAGTCAGTTGACATTCCTAACTCTTCTGATCCAATACATTGTCAATCCAACAAGAAAATGTTGACATAGCATAGACTACTTCAAATAACAGCACGAAAAAGATCGAGAGTGTTAGCTCAAACATATCTCTAAACCTTTCCCACCAATTTCAGTTTTCAAGCACTGAAATCCGCATGGCTCGAGCTCTGCAATGACTTTGTCTATAACTCTGGAAGAAAGAACTGCTCAGAGGTCAAGGAAGCATTAACGAGCAACACGTAGTGAATAGGTAATAAAACAAGATAAAATAAAGAGATAAGTGGTTTCAAAATCATGGAAATCCCATATCAGTAAGAATTTGTTTGTACAAAAGCACCTTTTTAATATTCTCTTACATTTTTAGAGCAGTTAAAGCACATGTAGATCATGGTTGGATGGGAGGATTCTTATCCTCTGAGTTTCACTATATGCCAGAAATTGTTACTGCAACAGAAAATACATCACTTGGTCAACTGCGTATTGCAACTTCTAATTAGTTATTGAACAGTTCGAAAGTGTTTCTAAGAGGGTTTTTAAACCCATTAAGATATTTTACCAATTTACCTAATCCATATGCAAGACCTGACAGGCTGACACAATCCAATAAGTTGTGTGGGGGATAAATTCCTATGACTAGGAAAATGATAAATCTCATGTATGTATAATCAGTTTATTATTCTACCTGTCCTTCCAGATAGCCATTCCTTCCTTAATTGGACAGTTATTACTCCAAAGATACAATCAATGTATCATTTCATCTGTAGGCTTTAACCTTGAACCCTAAACCTCGAAAGACCATAAAAATTATAACATTTCAATTGTTTCCAATAAGCTCTTTTATTACTTCTTCCAGATTTCATTGTAGCCATAAAGGTGATTATGCTCATTCCAAATGTCCCTCACAATCCATCTCCAGATTATGTGAACTTCTTCTAGAGTTATTGCCTAATATGTAAATGGATAAACTTCAATTTAATAAGTGTTAATCACACAAGCGGGAATGGACTCTGCAATTCATTGGAACTATCTTCATGTATCAATACAACAAAATACCAAAGGAATATAAAGGCATGTGCCTCCAAGCGCCATGTTAATATCATATCGAAGAACCTATTGACATTCCTCTTCAGGAACATAGTGGATTTAACTAACTCCCTAATGGCAAGTTTATGCCCCAACTGTCAGTATCTTCACATAATCCACTGTCACTATCTTAATAAAACAAATTGCTTATATCCAAGCAGTTAATATAATACAATCGTACGCTACATGCTACACTCTTGTATGCTTAACAAACACATGGGGATGAAAGTAAATGGAGTAACAACGAGCTAGAACTGTATAAGCCACAAATGAAGTTTAGTACTACGCTCTCGTACGATTGGTGTTGAATTTTGTAACATCTATCCCAGTATAATATTAGGAGAAAATATATCAGAACTTTGACAACTCCAAACAATGTGCAGGCACAATTTCCTATTAGACTGTAAACCCTTTTGTTATCTACATACAAACTTTCCCAAACTATAACAATACTCCTATTACCGGGAGCTGGTTGACATAGTCAAATTTACCCAGAGTTGCATCAGAAGAAAAAGAACCAAAAGATTGTGTTAATTAGTTAGACCGGCAATGTTGGCTTAGTGCTTCATCTAGGATTTCTGTGGTAGAAACAGGATCAAGTATTTATTTGATACTAATTATTTGAACAGCAATATGAGGGCACAATAATAAGTGGTCCACGTGTACCCATCAAAGTATATATAGGAATATATAGCTTCAATCTATGTTGTTGATTACCAACTTCCAAAGAGGATGTTCAAGTTCTTCATTCAGCATCCTGGAGACAAAATAAATGGATATCAGAGCTTCTTTTACTAAAATCCCCAGGTATCTAGATATTCTAGATAGAAAATGAGGATATATGATGATTGTTCGGTCACGGGAATACAACATTCCGTAAGTATTGTTTTCTACTTTAAGTTGCAGAGAGTCAAAAAAGGCACTTTGTCAACAGGTGCTAAATGGCCACATGATCGTCAACATTTAATAGACACTAAAGATCTATTTACTTATGCACTCAAACACTTACACTGGATTCCTCACATCATGGATCCACTAATCAAATTTCTTCTAAGAGCTTAAAGAAAATGCTTTGCAGATTAGCCTAAAACAATCATATAATAGACTGCATAAATGAAATTTATAACAAAATAAAAGTTAAACAAAAGCAGGAGAGCTATTCACAGTCAATTTAGCAAATTAAAGGAGTTTCTCTTATGAATCATGATATAATTCGCAAATTGTGGTTCATATAATTAATATCCAAAATCAGAATTTTACCAGGCACAATATAAACCTGAAGAAACAAGTTTCACAATGTAGATCCAGCAAAAAAGGACTTTTAATAGGAAAAAAAAGGTCAAAAGTTAACAGTATGATAGGATGCATATAACTGGAAGGATACGTGTAGGTAGCAGCGTCAAAAACACACCCACCACCACCAGCTCCAGTCAACTGGATGTTAGTTTGTATTTAAGTGTTGTCCGAAGCACGGTTTCTATAGAAGCATGGCTTACCCCCATGCACTGTAGTAGACCCTGGTTCATTTCCATTAATTCCTCTATTTTCACTTCTCTTGCAGTAACAGATCTATCATCAGCAGCATCTGACTGTATGATAGCAGATAGTTCCTTGCTGATAGAGTCAACTGCATTGAACACAGCAACCATAGCATCCTGATGCCTTGAGGCTCTTTCAGATACACTGGCAACCAGTGCTTTTTGTGTTCCTCCCAACCTTTGTATTTGTAATGAGCATTCTTAGGGGTGCACTAGATTTAATATGAGTCAATTCACCCCAACCTAAACTGAATCATGCTACCTGTAAGACGAGCACTTTTAAAAAACTATTTAAAGAGCAAGTTTCCAAATTAACAATGCGAAAACATATCATAGTTTAGAGAGTTATGATTCGGCAAAATCACCAAGCAAGCTAAGTAGAACATAAATAAAAGATCCCTATATGAATGAAAAAGGTAGGTTAGAAAGAAGGTTTCTACCAAATGTGC
>JAGFNQ010000051.1:133632-161503 GCA_024364735.1 Boesenbergia rotunda | reverse complement strand
GAAATCTCGCCATATGAAATTCCGAAGCACTTTCTTTGACTGCGGTAATGGGAGTGGGCCTGAAGTGTTGCTAGAACCCATTGGTTGGTTCGACTTAAAACTTGAGAAATTCTTCAAGACTGAGTTGGTGCATGGTGAGGGAAGGGGAAGAGGCAAAGGATTTGGGAAATGTTGATCCTTGACCGGCCAACTTCGACCCTTGCACTCTTCTTGATCATCAAATTCAAGAACATTCCGATCTGCCACAACAAGGCCACAAGGATCCGATGATGCTCTAGCTCTAGCTCTAGCAGTAAATGATTGATTGATAGATTGAGCAGGTCTTGTTCTATTTCTGAAACTTGGAGGGGCTGACTGAAGAGAGGGTTTATCACTGTCCGGCTCAGGCAGTGTAGAAGCTGTGCTCCCATTCAAATTCTGGGGTTTCTTGCTAGCAAAACTCCAATTTTTCTTCTTTTTATTCTGCTTCAAAATGGTGAAGCAGCCCATTTTGCAAGCATCAACAGGGTGGCTTTGTCCTGCCAAAGTAATCACAGACAACAATATCAGCAAAAGAAGCAACAAAGATATAAATTAAATCAATTATCTTCAGAATTTTTCATGATAATAAAAGTCCATCTACATGACTACCTGACTAGAAAGATCAGTAACCCTGTGTTGCTTATAGCTGAATCCGCTTCAGTTCTCATTGAAGCAATAAGGGGATTCATTCAAGTATTCTTAAATACACAAGATTAATCATCTCGTCAAAAGTATTGAAAGGAAAAAAAAACGTATTCTGCGGTCGTCAAACTGTTCAACAATAGCGGCTGGAAGATGATAACCACGGCACGCTAATCCGAAGAGTAAAAGCCGACAAAATTAATTCTAGAAAAAAAACCTCTCTCATGACGTCCCACGCAGGACAATAACGCAGATGTGGCCTTCAATGCACCAACGAGCAAGTTTAATCGCAAATCTACCCAGTCAGAAGGTTGAACAGAATCAATTCAAATTATGCTGCTGAGTGATGCAATAAATCTATACTTTCGAAGAAAAATTAAGTCCACAAGTCATCCAATCCAACCCTTACTTTCCGAAAACTATCAGAGAGGAAACTAAGACAAAAAAACTCCAAATTCCAACTCGTGATCATAAATTTCAAAAAAAAAAAAAAAAGACAAACCTTTACGAATTCAACGGCCAAACCAAGATCTCGGAAGAAATTAGCGCTTCCATCGTAGACGAAGACCGACAATTACTAGGATTTGAAAAGGGGGAGGGGTGGAATATACAATTCCGTCCAAAGGATAGCCTTTTATAACAAAAACCATCGAACACAAGTTCAGAGAGTCCGAAATCTAACCTCCGAACGAAAACCCGCGGCTTCGCCGCCCGCCGCCGATCCAACCTGCGAGGCGCAGTGCGTCCGCGCGCCCGCAACGGAGAGAGAGAGAGGAATCGGAAATAAATTCTCGCAAGCTAGTAAAGGGTAGTAAAGGGTAGGTAGATTATTATTAAAGATTTTGAGTTTTAACTATAAAATTGATGGGTATAAATCCTTATACTATGTATAAAATTTTTTTTCCCAATCTTTTACCTTACGCTCTGTTTACTTACTTCAAAGTGTGGATTAAAAAAAGAAAGGAATTCATACTAGAAAGAATTCCATAGAGAAAAGGAAAAGAATCTTTTATTTGACATGTTTATTTACTTAAGTTGAGAACGATGAATAGAATCATTCCATTACACCATTTACATATAACAAAAGAAAGAAAACTAAATAATATATGGTCCAAAATACCCTTTTTTTTCATTTTTAGATAAAAACTTAAAAAAATTTATTCAACTAAAAAAATATTAAAAATATTTAGAATTATGTTCTTAATATCCAATCTTTTAATTTTATTAAAAAAATAGTTTTATATTGAATCCATAATACATTTTTAATATTCACATGATAAAAGAGTTTCTCTCAGAAAATAAAAAAAATACTATACAAGTTGAATAAAGCGTGAAAAAGATATTATCTAAAAACGAAATAAAATATTAGTTAAGGTAAATCTTAAATGTTTTTAGAATGTTGTCATATATTAAAGTCAAAATACTTATAGCATTATCATATATTTAAAATAAATTGTAACAATAAACATTACTCATAAATAATCTATAATTATTACAAAATTATTACCAACTAAAAAATTAAACTGTTCATATGCTAATAATTACTAATAAGCCTATACTTTGAATACTTATCCAAATCTTACAAATTGTAATTATTCAAAGCATTACAATTCAAAATTAGAAAGGAAACATTTTCTTTAGAAGAGCAAGTCTCTTTTCCATTGGACATCCCATAACAAGCATCATCTTCTCCTTATTCTCTCCTAGGAATAGATAGACATCAAGTATATTTTCGTCTGGAATACCAATCGAAACTAAATCTTTATAGAGTTTCTCATTTAACTTTTGTTGACGAAATGGTTTATTCTCGATAACTGAACTTGAACGGTCAATTGCAGCAACAACGTCCTTGATACTTAAGTCGAGGGATGAGATTTTCTTACTGCCATATGCATCAACAGATGTAATTTTTCTCTTCTTTAATCCCTCGACAAATGATGAACTATCAAGGTCCACTTCAGAACTCGCATGTACATCATCTCTTTATTCTTCCTCTTGAATAATTTCAACATTTCTTTCAGCGGCAGTGGAAGCTCCTTGACCATTTGCTCTGTCATAAGCGAATAACTCAAACAACTTCTCAAAATGAGGTGCAGGAGTATATCTCCACTTTTTAATTGATGGATTAGCCTAGATAAAAATAAAATTAATCATAAATATAATAGTTATATAAACTGACAAAATATAAAATGAAATATCTACCATTAATACTTACTTCAATAAGTTGCTTCCAAACTTCTTCCTCAGCCTCAAATCTCCTACTCTCAGCATGCCATTGAATTCCACTTGCATTCTTAAATAAATCATAACACGAATTAAAATTAGTCTTCAATGTTTTCATTCTATTCTTTAAATGATCTTTGGTCAATGGAATTTTAGTCTTCTCACGGCAAATAGCAACCATTTCTTTGTATGCAGTAGACGTGAAAGTGCTATCTACTCGGTTGCCGTTAACTTGTTGATCTAACATAACATCTATAAAAATGTTATCCATTTCATCAGTCCACTTAATCAAATCCTTTTTTGCTTGTTCTACCGTAGAACTCATTCTTACTCGGTACCTACATCAAATTCACATGTGACCATGGGAAAAAAAACAAATTTTAGATATAGTTACAAATTCATAACATTCAACTATATAATATTGAATTAACAAACATAATCAATGCATCAAAAAATATCCAATCAAAGAACATCTAGTATTAAGATTTAACAATAACATGTTCAAAACATCACATTATTCAAATCAAACATTATTAATTTGTATGCTACAACAAACCATTCTCATAATTTTTCTAATAAAATCAAATAAATCTTCTTTAGTTGTTATTGTAATCCGACCACATAATATTAGCTATGTTATCCCTGATCATATTCCCTTGCCTCCAATCATCATCTTGTCTTTCATTGCAACTTACTTCATTGTCATAATTTGCACTCAATTCATGATCCACTTCACTAATTAACTTCTCGTCTGGATCTACCCCCATTAAGAAATTATGAAGAATACAACATGCTAAAATAATGTCTATCCGAATGCCAATTTCATAGTGAGGTTCTGTGCCGCTAGCAATAATGGGAAACCTCTTCTTTAAAACCCCAAAAGCTCTCTCGATTGCATTGCGAAGAGATGCATATCTAAGATTGAATAACTCTTTTGCATTTGTAGGGCCACGTCTCGAGTATTCCTTTAAGTGATAACGAATTCCTCGATAAGGGGTAATTAAACCCCTTTTTAGCATAAACCCGGAGTCAACTAAATAGTATTTACCTACCAACAAACAAAGAATATAGGTTAATCATATTTACTTCTAAACATTATCCACTAATGAACATTAATTGTAAACTAAATACCATGAGGAATTAATAATTTATCATGTCTAGATAGAGCATTTTTGACGATTCGAGAATCAGATGCAGTTCCTTCCCACCCAGATAAGATATATGTGAACTTCAAGTCAAACGAGCATGCCGCCAACACATTTGTCGTTGGCCAATCTTTTCTTCCTCTATATCTAGGCGCGTCTACATCAGATACCTTAACACGTATGTGAGTTCCATCTAATGCACCAACACAATCCTATAATTAGGAGACAATGAGCATATTTAGCTACAAATTATCTTATAAACATTCTAAAATTCAAAATGATCAAAATGAGTGTTACCTTGAAGTAAGGGTAGAATCTACTGCTACTTTGTATAAGCGGAGGGATTTCCGATCCATCTGGTTGCTTTATAAATTCAGCATGAAGTCCAATAATGGCTTTTAAGACTTCATGAAAATGATTATTAATAGTCCTTGTACTTCGACGAAAGAAAAAACTCAACTCTCGATGCTTGACATCATGACCAAGCAAATATAAAAACTTAGTAACCTTCTCTTCAACACTTGAATTCCTATTCGCTTTTACCCTTGTGTTATGCTTTAATAGTTCGCACAAGCGAACAAAGCCATCCACACTTACCCTAAGAATGCTACGACATGCCTCATTAGATGTCATAAGGTTGTGCAACAAAATACGTCGTGCATTATCTTTTTGCTCATTATTTTCCATTAGACCTTTATGTACATACTTATTCATATCCTTCAACATCATCACAAAAATAACTACACAATTTCTATTAATGAAAACTTCATCATCTGAACTCTCATCTAGACTATCAATGTTCTCTTCGTAATCATTAACATTTAGATTATCTCCTTCACCATTATCCCACTCCATTGTCAAATCTGTAGAAAGATAAACAATAAAAATATACTACTATAATAAATTCAATAGCGTTGCCAAAAATATCGCTAAATTGTTCATTATAATAGTTAGAGGTATCAAAACAAGACGATAATAAGATAATAACAACATCCTTTGAGTAGACAATCCTAATCACCCTATACCAAAAATACTCACACACAATTATCAAAGAATAAGGTTGCATCTTTTTTTTTTCTACCATCTCAAGTGCATTACTGCTTCTTCTTCATCACTACATGGACGGAGTACAAGGAGACAAGGGGCATATTCTTATTTAACTTAATAAGGGTACCTTAGCAAACCCAGGTGCAAGTAATGCCAACCATATGCATTGTACATGACTTTAAACAGAAGATATGAGTCATGCTAATTTTTTTCAGCTACCCAGTAATCCAACATCAGGGTATGGCATAAAGAAGGCGTAAGCTCACTAGGCAATGGAACTAGATCTTCAAAGTTAAGTTGCTTTCTCACACCAACATCCATCATCGTGTTGACAAATTTGAACATAAAAAAGCTGGCAAAAGGTACCAGATTTCCCTTCCTATGGAAATAGGTAGAAATAAATTTAGCAACTTCCTCTGTATCTAGTTAAATTGGGGGTTTAAATAAGAGAGCCAGCCAAAAGAGAAGATATGGCAACAAGAGAGCCCAAGGTGATGCCAGCATAAAAGGAAGAAAAAGTGGAGGAATAAGAGGACCATCTCTATCTTTTGGACGAGGAACAAAAGGACCCTCCCCTCAATGCACTCGAACACACTTTCGTTAGTTTATGTGCATGCAAAGCATTCCAAATTCCTTTGAATGAGTAGAGAACGTTGCAGGGCCTTCTTTTGGTGCTGTGGGATCTGAGATAAGTTGAGATTTCCAAACTGCTTATGATGACCACCCTTAGATCCTTAAGTATCTAAGGCACCTGTTGTTGGATTGTGTGTTTGACCAAGAACCAACTCATAACACGAATTAAACATTGAAACTTCTCCGACAGCAATATGAAAGACGAAAAGAAGATGGAAAACATATCACACACAATCATGCTAAGTAGACACATAGGGCCAAAATCGTAGTGGAATAAGCAAAAAATTATACATAGGTTAAATTGAAATCAGTAAGATCGAAACTTACCGCAATCACAAAGCAGGAAAACCCACACACAGCAGTCGCTTAGCAATCGAAGAAGAAAACTGGACCGACGACGTGCATCAATCACAGAGCAAGAAGGAAGACGAAATAAGGGATCGGCGGAGAAGTCGACAGGTGAGGAGGGAGGAAGAAGAAGAGGCTGCGGGTGAGAAGATAGAAGAAAATGGCGTTCCGGCGGAGGAGTCGGCGGGTGAGGAGGAAGAAGAGTTCGCGAGAGGAGGAAGAAGAGTTCGGCGGTGAGGAGGGTTCGGCAGTGAGGAGAAAGAAGGGATCGCATGTGAGGGAAGTTTGATTCGGCAGATTATAAAAAAAATAATGGATAAATACGTAATTTATTTATTTATCCTTCGTTCCATCATCTTTCCGTCCAATTTGAGAGGGATAATTTTTCCTCAAAAATTTATCCACCGATGGAATAGAATTTCCATCTATTTAAAATTTTTAAATCAAGTAAATAGAAGAAAACATTCCGCAGCGGAAAATAATCCTTTATTTTAATTCCCTCACCTCCAAGTAAACAGACCCTTAGAGAAATCGAAATATACCCATTTCATATCCTGTGGAGTTCTGAGACTGGAAAGAGTCCAATGCTGCCATCCATTATATATTTCGACTTCTTCGAAGGTGTTAAATTATTTTGGGAAGAATCGATTCTAAATTTCAGTTTGGGCATGATATGAATTATATTATCTTAATATCAGATCTATGAATATTTATGTATACATGTATTGAGAGAGGGGAGAAAGAGAAGAGAAAAAGAAAATAGGAGAAAGTAAAGAAGAGAAAAAGTCAAATTTGATAGGATTAAAATAGACAGAATATATAATTTTATATGCTCTTTGATAAATACCAAGTAGTATATATTTTTGATAAATTTGAAAATCTATTGGCACCTTTTTTAAATTACCATTAAAAGTTTCTTTGGCTTGTAAAATTTATTTAATTACTTTTAATTTGTACATATTTAGAAATAAATTAAAATAAAAAAATAAGTATTTATGAAATTATTTATCGGAAATAATTTTAAAAAAGTTTGGCTTCTAATTAGAGAACATACAATTCTTTAAGAAATTATTTAAGTCGTTTCGTGTAAAACGTAAAAATCATGCGCGCTAGATAAGGATCAAACCTACGACTTTCTCTAGGAAATAGACGCTCTATCCACTGAGCTACAGGCGCTTATCTTCTTTTGTCAGCAAAGTAGCATATAATATAATTATTAAATGAAATACAAACTCAAGGCAACCTACTTGGCCAAAGGCTCGAACTTATTTGATAAGATAACTTATCTAAGTCAAACCGAGCCTAAAATGCATTAAGTTATTGAAATCATTATTTAAGCTTGACTTAGTTCCCATTTTATGAGTTTGAGATTGGTTCATTTAAATGTTATCATGTTCTCAATTCAACTTTATTTATTTAATTAAAATTTTTATATTTAAAGCTTATTTGATTATTTATTAAGTTTGATAATGTAAACTTGTTTGCTTATGTTAAAAGTTTCTTCATTTATTTGGCATGCTAATTAAATTTTTATTGATGATGATTTATTAATATTATTTAAAAATATTAACAAACAGAATATATATATGTGCTTAAGCTTATTTATTTTGTTTAATAAATTATTTAAATTATTTTATTTAATTAATTTTGTATTTATTGAACGAATCATATATAAATAAATTCTTATCAAATTGAATACTAAACTTATTTACGACTGTTTAATTCATTTATGCCTGACGACGCCTCCATGTATGTAGAAAATTAAGTATTAATAGCGGAATTCATATTGGTTTCATATTAATACATATCACCTATTTAAAAAATATAAATCTACGTGACATATACTCCATTTATATTAATATCTCTTTTTATTAATATACACCTATATTTATTTTAATATTAATATTCATTATTTATGAATTCACAATTTATCCATTCGTCTTTATTTTTATTTTATATTAAATAAATAAATAAACTTTTAATTTTAATTTTATTTATTCGTTACATATTGAATGAGGTGTCTATGAATATTATGACACCAATATATATTAATTATAATGTCATTTGAATATTATATATTCCTATTAGAGCTATGATAGGGAGAGTAAAAATGGAAGAGTGTAAATCATAGTGAATGATGTGACATGACGTGGTATTTTACATGCACACATCCGATTATCGCTTGGACCTCGCCCCGAATCAAACTATACCCTAGGGGGTACGATGAACCCGTCGAAGATCGTGCATACAAGGTGCCACATCATTCACTATGATTTTCACTCTCTCATTTTTCACTCTCCCAATCATTTCCCTTCCTATTAATATTAATATGGATGTTCGAGGAGCATGGCAGCATCGATCTTATTTTGGTATGGTTTGACCAATTTAAACATTGAATAATGATTGGGAGAGTGAAAATCATAGTGAATGACGTGACACCTTACATGCACGATCTTCAACGGGTTCACTGTACCCCCTATGGTATAGTTTGATTCGGAGTGGTGGCCGAAGACCGTCGATGGTGCCCAAACGATAATCAGACGTGTGCATGTAAAGTGCCACATCATGTCACGTCATGCCACATTATTTACTATGATTTTTACTCTCTCATTTTTACTTTCTCTGTCATTGCTCATTAATATTTATTTTCTTTTATACAGTAATCAATGTATGAGTTAGTAGCATGATTTAATTTTTTAATGTTGATTTTCTTTTAATGTTAATTTCACAAACTTTTCAGGACTAAACCGACTAGAAAACAATTTCCTCTATAAAGATTTCGTAGTTTCATTTTTCTTCTTAGAGAAATTCTCATCTTAGTTTTCAGAAATTATTCACAATCTAGTTTCGTTCTGTCTTCTGTCAGGAAGAACATGGAGGAGACAGTACCTTTGAACAATTGCTATCTTCTCAATAAGGGTATGTATATGTGTGTATATATACATAGGAGCGGATCCAGAGAAAATTTCTGATCAGGCTAATAAATTTTTTTTACAATATAATAACCATTCCAAAATACTTAAAAATCATAAAACTATACCATTTTCCAGCCCAAACATCCAAGAACTCTCCAAAAGCCAACCAACCATTTTCCAGCTCAAACATTCACACGCATTCCAACAAAATCCATAAACAAGAGTCCTCCATATGTTCAGCATCAGATTTCAATTTGTCCACGAGAAAGCAGCAAATTTCACAGATAGCATCATCCAAATGTATCAAATTTTGAAAGAATCTATACACTGATTTCTAAGCCAAATGTCTTTCATTGAAATAAACTCAACCAAGAAATCTAAAAGGAGCCAAATTTCAAAGCTTGATTTGTCATTGCAGTATTACTCAACACTTGGTGACATACTAACATATTAGTGTTAGCTGTAGTCTGTGGACCTCGTGGTCGTTGGATAAGAAAGAGGAGACAATTATATCATGTGACTTTTCATCTTTTGAAAACGTTGTAATATATTTATTCATTTTTAATTGTTGAAAAGATATTTTTCTCGATGTATACAACTAGACTATCATTCATCCATTCGTCTCCCATTCATGTTCCATAGAAAATACGGTTTTTTGAAAAACGTGTTCGGTTTGTATTTTCCAGTCTTGTTTTCCAAAAAAAAATATAGCGTTTTCTGAAAAACTAGAGAATGAAATAAAGTCATTTTCCAGAAAATGAGATGATTTTCTGGAAAATAAAAATAAAAAATGAAATAAACCAAACACCTCCTTAATTTTTATCATCTACATTGGAGAAAATACTCTTTTAACGGAGCAGTCGAAACTGGTAGAACTAATGTCATCTCAATAGTTGATAAACCAATCGATAAGCTTGATTTTTAGAGTTTCAACCATTTTTTAAGCAAGACTTCCCAAATCTTTAATTCCAGAAAAATTTGAATTCCGTCGTATATTATGAATGAAATTTTGAAGTTGTTGCTCAGTAACTAAATTATCATTTGTTGAGAAATCCTCAAGATATAAATCACAAAGTCGAACTTGTTTTTGAACATTGAATTCATAAAAAGAATTTCTTGGATGAAGACATGCTATACAACTAAGCAATTCTGCGCCAACTTTGGAAAAATGAGTATTCATCTCTTGTATAACTATATCAACAACCTAATATTATAATTTGCAACAATAATAATTAATAAGTAAAGAATGGAGCCGACGAGCTTGATGCATCCAAGAGACGAGAAACTACGGAAGAGCACACCAATGGATTGAGAAAGACACACACAATGTTCGAGAGATGAGAAGCTAGAGAGGAAACCTGCTCAAGGAGAAAGTTGGAGTTGGGTTCAGGTGAACTCAATTTTGGACCATTGAAGAATCACCCAAGTTAACTGACTGAATGGTCAACTTGGAGTTGACCATTCTAGGTGGTTGGATCGGGTCCAAGCGCCAAATTTCAGGTGCCCGAACTCCAGGCGCTTGGAATGGGGCCGCCGAATCAGCAAACCGTTGTCGAAGTAGATAAGCGCCAAGCCATGCCAACATAGTCTAGGCACTCAGATGTTAGCATTACGGGAAGTTACGGAAGAGGAAGAAATGCTTCCTCCTCTTCAGCTTCCAACGCTTAAAACATTCAAAGCCTTCATAAACCTCCATTGATGGAGATATTGATTAAGGTAGAGGAAGAGACATCTTTCTCTTATATAAGCTGCGTCCAAATGCAATCCAAGGCACGCGATAGAGAGGCGAGCAGACGAAGGAGCATTACACGAGGGATTTGGTTTGTGGCTAATTGGGATCGGTCCTCAGTGACGTTCTCGTGACAGCAAGCAGAAGAAGAAAGCAGAGGAGAAGGAGTCCTCGGTGACGTTCTCGTGACATCAAACAGAAGAAGAAGAGAAGAAGGAGATCCGATCACTGTAAGTTTTTGTATTTCGCAATCTAATAGAATGGTATTCGTTTCATTTAAATGTACTCATGCTCGAGATCTAACATCAGAATGATCCAAACTCATCCGATGACCGTTGACAAGTGGATCAGGCTCAACAGGTCTAGGAGCTTGGAAAGGCTTCCACATGGTCGGAGAGTGTCATGTCAGCAATGGCTAGTTCGACCATGAGGGCTATAAATAAAACCCTTTGGAGTTCGAAATGGGGAAACACACTTTGTTGTAATCTTCTGTAATTTTGTTTTGTGCTTTCAACGGTTGTAAGAGGCTACTCCGTCTTCTTCAAAGGAGAAATTCTAGTGAGCTTTTATCATCTTGGATTAGCAACCACCCATGTTACAAACCAAGTAAATTTGGAATTTCTTCTTACTTTACTTTTTATGTTTATTGCTTTTGATAACTTAGTGTGTCTTTGCTAAAGTTAGAAGCAAGATCTTGATTTTGCATTTACAGGGCTATTTACCCCCTTTCTAGTTGGCTACACGATACTTCAAAGATTGGGAGACTTCATTGTGATAGCAATCCTCCTAATCACTAGTTGCGGCCTATGTGAGGACGAGGTGACAAAGAGGGTCACTGGTGACAGGCTTACAGGCAACAAGAGCGACAAGAGGAGTGGGTGGCTTCGTAATGTTGCCAATCGCTCACTGGCTATGACTTGCGTGATGAATAGAGGACTCAGAGAACTACCAGTGATGGCCTCACCGAACAAGAGAGGAGGGTAGGAGACGAAAGCATCGGGAAGAAAGGAGAGCGGGAGTCGCGACTCTCGCTAGGAGAGGCAGACAAGCGACGAATATGGGATTGGGAATTAAAGATTTTATTTTAATTCTCAAACTCCCATCAGCTCGATTTAATGGGTTTAATGGATTTTCATAAATCGAAACCAAATCAATTAAACCGAAATAACCAATATTTTTTTAAAAAAAACTAAACTTCCAAATTAATTGAACTGAATTTTTAATTTTGATTGATTCAACCAGTTAATTAGTTTAACTAATTTTTTGCTCACCCTAGGCGGGAGAAGCTCAACCTAAATTTCATTGCACTTTTAGCAATAATGCCCTAGCTGAAAAAAGTGTAGCTTATTAGATCATGTAAAATATACCGTAATTGGATCTAGGCGCACTTAAAATTACTAAATTCTTAAAAGTACTTAATTTTCAGATTTTTCAAAGGAAGCACTTGTTTTTCATTTTATCTCTCCTGCAAACCGCTATGGTGCTGCATTAAAAGAACAACATTATTGTGTTAGATTTTAAAGAACATCACTGTTATGGTGTTGCATTTCCAAATCAACATCACTATAGTTTTGATTTTAAAATCAATACTGGTGTTGCATTTTAAAAATCAACACCACTTTAATACAGTATAATTTTAAAATTAGCACCACAATGACGTCGTTTTTTTTTGAAATCCAACACCACATGATTGACGGGAGGAGTAAAATGGAAAACAAGTATGTATTTTGAGAAATTTAAAATTTAAGTATACATATTGAAAATTCCACGATGATCCAGGGGTTAGAAATATTAACATAGTTAATATTTATTCATCGTGGATATTTCTTAATGTTGGGAATATAATCAACATTTCATATTAAAAATATATGAAAAGGTTCATGAGTTTAAATGATAAAGATCTCTACGTTAGTATGAGATCTTTTAAATATAACCTAAAAAATAAAATCATAAGGGTTTATGTTCAAAGTGGACAATATCAAATCATTATAAATATATGTGAATTCAGTCAAGAGTGATCAAATACTTAAGGGGAGACCTGGAGTAGGTTAAGAGTGACCGAATGTTTGATGGCAGACTTAGAGCAGGTCAAGAATGATCGGATATTTAAGGGGAACCTCGAACTATGAGAATAATATTGGTCCTTCGTTTCAGGGAGGATTATTAAAAATATAATTAAAGTCACATATTGAAAATATCTCCACAGGTATAAATTTTTTGGGTAGAACCTAAAAAATAAAATTATGAGGCTTTAGGTTAAAATAAATAATATCATATAATTATAAAAATATATAAATTCTTTTGATTCTAATCGTTAACTTAATCAAAATACATCCTTTTTAAATCCAGAGGAGAAAGAAATCAGTTTTATTTAGAGAAACATCTGAAAAAAGTCAGATTTGCTTTACAAGAATTCAAAATCCGTGTAGGAAACTTGTCAATTTTGAGTTATTTTTACCTACTTAATGATGTACTCGGCATACGTAGGTCATTTGTAAAAACAAATATAAAGGATAAAGAAAGAGAGTGCTGGTTATAAATGCAAAAGAGACAACAGCTACAAATAGAGATATTAACCACCTGTTTAGAATTAACCTCACTTATGAGAGGAGTCTGGCAGTTTCTTATCTCCCCAAGACTTATAGACACATCTGAAAAGCAGTAACCATCTAACTTCACTAAAAAACACCAGCCACCAAGTCAACAAGACTTCATCCATTGACACAACCCTTAAAATGAAGAGATACAACTGTCAACATTAAAGGGTTTGAATTAATGAAGAATCAGATCTTTTCTTTCTAATTGGGATCAATCAAAGTCCTACATTGATTAGAAATAAAAAAGATCATCGGTTTAAAAGGATAAAAAGTATATTCATTGGCATGAGACCTTTTAGGGAGAGCCCAAGAGCAAAGCCATGAGGGCTTAGGCTCAAAGTGGACAATATTATATCATTGTGGAGATATGTATATCCTTGAGGCCCCAATAGTGGTATCAGAGCCATGGTCCAGATCATGTGCCATGTGGGGGGTCCTTGAATGAAGTTGTGGGGAGGCTCGGAGCAGGTCAAGTGTGACCGGATATTTGCAGGGAGGCTTGGACCAGGTCAAGAGTGATCGGGTGTGGATGCTCACGGGGAGGCCCGGAGCAGGTTAAAAGGTGATTGGATTGTTCACAAGGAGGTCCAGAGGCCCGGAGTAGGTCAAAGGATGACCAGATACTTACAGGGAGGCCCGAAGCAGATCAAGAGTGACTAAATGCTTACGGAGAGAACCCGGATCAATGATGGTCCTTCATTTGAGGGGAGGATTATTGGAGATCAATCTGTTGGTGCCGGAAGCACCATATTGAACCTTGTTTTGATATTGGCAAAGGGTTCAAAGTTAAGTATTATTGGTGATCTAACGATGTTACTCAAGTTGTGCAGGAAAAGTCCTAGGTACACTAGGCACTAAGTCCTGGTTCTATGAATTGGGCACTAAGTCCTGGCCGCGGGCTGGGCAACTAAGTCCTGACGTAAGGTTGGGCACTAAGTCTTGGTCGAGGGCTGGGCACCGAAGACCCGGTTCGAGGAATTAGACATTCAGTCCTGGCCGAGGGCTGGGCACCGAAGACCTGGTTCGAGGAATTGGGCACTAAGTCTTGGTCGCGGACTGGGCACGAAGACCTGGTGAGTAAAGTTGGGCAAAAGTCCAACCGGAGGAGCCGGTTGGCAAAAAGGTAAATTCTCCCGAGAGGAGTAGGCGAGGACGCGTTCCCCGAAGGAGGGAACATTAGGCGTCGGTTCGACCTAGGGTTCCATTTGGGAGACCCAAAGTCAGAACCAAGACAGCTACGGCTGTAACCAATGGCTAACACATTTGCTTGTTGTGTTTTGGAACTAACCTGAGTTGCAGGATCGAAGGACTGGTCTTCTGCAAGTGATGTGCCTCACTGGGGCTAGGCGCCCGGATGGACTCAGGTGCCCGGATGGACTCAGGCGCCCGTATGGATACGGGCGCCCAGTGTGAAGGCAAACACCAAAACACAACCGCGAAGCCTCTGGACCAAGGCAGCTCAGGCGCCCGTGAGGTCACGGGCACCCCCATCAGCTCAGGTGCCCAAGTGGAGATGGATAAGCGCTGACTGAGCTTGCGAATAAGGGTTTGTGCAGGGAAGGCCACGTGTTAGGTGCCCCATCATCACAGGCACCCGTATGGGTGCTATAAAAGGGGGTTCACCCCCAAGGCTTCGACATCCATTACTCTCAACTCTCCAGACACTTTCGCTCAAGCGTTGCGCCCCGGCAAAGTTCGATTTCAAGTTTCCAGCGCCGATGACGACCCTCTGCTCTGGAATTCGATCCACCTCGGGCGTCGATAAAATTTCAATTTACGAAAGTGTTGTGATTTAAATTTCCAATTCTATATCTGTACTATCATCTTGTAAAAACTTTATCGAATATAGAATTGCCCAAAGTAAACGGTCAAGGACCGTGAGCCTTGGAGTATGAGCCGACCGCGACCCCGAACCAAGTAAAAAACGACTTGTGTTCTTGTGTATTTTGTCATTTTCCGCTGCGCATTTACTCTTCTACTCCGAAAAATTTTATAACGATATTTACCCCTCTATCATTTTCTCCGATCTAACACAATCAAAGTCGCGCATTGGTTAGAAATGGAAAAGATCATGGGTTTAAATAGATGGAAAGTATTCCCATTGGCATGAGGCCTTTTAGGGAGAGCCCAAGAGCAAAGCTATGAGGGTTTAGGCTCAAAGTAGACAATATCATACCATTATGGAGATCTGTATATCCTTGGGGCTCCAACAATTCTCTATAAAAAGTATTTGCTCCAAGGGACGAAGGGATGCAATCTGAAAAATTAATTAAGCAACCACTATTTCTCCATTCATTTCTCTGTTTGTTTTGCTGTCCATTACTTCAACTCTTACTTGACCATCGAAGTGACCATGCCAAAGCACACCTTGGTTCCCCTCTAACCTCGTGTTGATTCTTCTTAGAGAGAACAACCTCCCTTCAAGCACATCCCTTCTTAGAGAGAATGACTTCCGAGCGACTGACTTCCTGGTCACCAACTTCTTGATGACCGACTTCCCAGTGAGTGACTTCTTGGTGACTGACTTCTTAGCGATAGACTTCTTGGTCACCGATTGATTCACCGATAGCCGATTTGAATAACACTACTTCATTCATAGCTAATTATCAATCGATTGAGAATCTATTAAAAACCTGATCTTACAGAAAAGCTATTGTTGATTTATCATGAAGCCAATTAGAATCAAATTGTCGAGTTAATCCATCCATCATTTTTAGACAGGAATACACAATTTTAAGGTGAGTTAGTTAGGTTGTCGTCGGGGAGGATGCAAACTGCTATTAGATTATCGAGGCTAGTGTTCAACACTATCTCCGTAAAATGATATTGCTCTGCTACAAGGTTGATCCTCGTGTGTTGTTACACAACTTCTGTAACTTCATTATCCCATTGATCCAAGATCTTGGGGTATCTAGTCAACAAGGTTGGGTTACCACTATAGTCATTTCAGTTGTAGATTTTTAATCCTATTCCTCTCGATGAGCAGTATACTTGATCTCAACTTAGCCCCTTCATAAGAGGATCTGCCAAATTATTTTTCGACTTGACATACTCGATTGCAATCACTCCATTCGAGATCAACTGTCTAATGGTATTGTGTCTACGATGTATATATCGTGACTTACCATTATACATAATACTCTGTGTATTTTCAATTGCCTATTGACTATCACAGTGTATAAGTACGGTGGGCACATGTTTTGTCTAGCTCAGAATATCTTCTAAGAAATCTCGCAGCCATTCAGTTTCTTCAGCTGCTTTGTCTAGTGCTATAATCTCGGATTCCATAGTTGACCGAGCAATACACGTTTGCTTAGTGGACTTCTAAGATACTGCTCCTCAATCGATCGTGAATACATATCCACTAGTGGATTTGGAATCTTTTATATCTGATATTCAATTAGCATCACAGTAGAGGGATATCATCCATAGTTCATAGTATATTTCAAATATCTAAGAACTCGCATCAGTGCTTTCCAATAGGTGTTGTTTGGATTACTCGTAAAACGACCCAACTTATTGACCGTACAAGCAATATTCGGACATGTGCAGTTTGTGAGATACATCAAGCTGCTTATTATCCGAGAATATTCCAATTGCGATATGAGCTCACCATGATTTTTCGCTAAGTGCTGACTTAGATCCATAAGTGTTTTTACTGTAGAGAGATCGTACGTATTAAACTTTTTCAATACCGACTTTATATAGTGGGATTGTATCAGAACTACCCCATCAGATGTCCTGAGAATTTTAATTCCCAATATAACATCTGCTCGACCTATATCTTTCATATCAAAATTATTGGTCAACATTCTCTTTGTATTCATGATTATCTCATGATTACTGCCCATTATAAGTATGTTGTCTGCATATAGATAGACGATTACATGACTTTCAGGTGTGATTTTGACATAAATGCATTTGTCACATTCATTTATTTTGAATTCGTTTGACAATATTATTTTGTCAAATTGTTTGTGTCATTGTTTAGGTGCTTGTTTAAGTCCGTATAACAATTTAACAAGTCGACACACCTTTTCCTCTTTTCCTGAAGCTACGAACCACTCGGGTTGCTCCATATAGATTTCTTCTTCCAACTCACCATTTAAGAATGCAGTCTTAACATCTATTTGATGTATTTCATGGTCATACAGTGCTGCGATGACTATCAGCACTCGTATGGATGTTATCCTTATTATAGGTGAGTAGGTATAGAGATAGTTAAGGTCTTCCTTTTGCTTGAACCCTTTGTTACAAGTCTAGCCTTATACTCGTCAATCGATCCATCAGCTTTATATTTGCATTTTAGTATCCACTTACAACCTAATGTTGGTGCTTGGATGGCTATAGAGGGGGGGTGAATGTAGCTAGACACAGCAATTTGAACTCTTTCAAAACTTTCTGCACTTTGATGGTTAGCAGCGGAAGCAAAGCAAACAGAAAGAACAAACCAAGGAATGAAAGCAAACCAACGCTGACACGCGGATGTACAAGGTACGGGGATAACTTGCCCCTACTCCTTGGCGTGCCCGTAAGGTGGGCGATCCCTTGATCGTCGGCAGATCAAGCCCCGGTGAACCCGGATATAACAGCGCCTCCTTCTCGGTGGAGAAACCTCTCCACAACAAGTCTCCAGATGATACAAGTTGAGCTCACGAGACAATAGAAGGAACACACTCACAAGAATATAGCAGAAACACTTAAGCACGAAGCAAGAGAGAGCACCCACAAATAACCCAACCAAACTCCTCAAGTTTTCTGTCTGTTCCTCCTTCGCTCCTCTGCTTCCATCTTCGTCTTAAGCTTCCCATCGCCAAGCTCCATCAGCATCTATTGAACCCAGCTTGACCCCTGACTCCCTGAGCACTCAGTCCCTGAAGACCTCTTCAGCTGAGCCTCCGTCAGTTGCCAGCCGCGCGCCAGAAGTCGTTGTGAGCTGGAAATAGGAAACGGACAAACCTGCCATGGTGAAAGTCACGGTTGACTCTTCTCCTTGGCTTGAATCATCCCTGTAATGTCTGCACACTTCAACAGAAGATTAGCACAGCATATCAAATGAAATCAGCAGTGTATTAGAGAAAACGCAGAGAAAACAGATGCGTTTAGAGCGTCTGACAGCAATTTCAAATTAAAGTTCAGCTACTGATTGGTCACCAGACCGATCAGAGAGAACCCTGATTGGTCACCAGACCGATCAGGGAAAGCCTTGAATGATTAGGCTCCAACCTGATCGGTTCACAGGGATCGCGGACTTCTGATCACAGATGTGGATCAGTCACCGGACCGATCCAACACTTGCTGGGCTTTCCCCAGCTTCCGCAGGCCAAAACCTTGATCGGTCACCTGACCGATCAGGTTATACCCTGATCGGTCTGGTGACCGATCAGGACACTCCCTGACCGATCAGGATCCATCCTGATCGGTTAAGGTGAGAAACCCCGCGACAATTTGAT
This sequence comes from Boesenbergia rotunda, assembly GCA_024364735.1. NCBI lineage: Eukaryota > Viridiplantae > Streptophyta > Magnoliopsida > Zingiberales > Zingiberaceae > Boesenbergia > Boesenbergia rotunda. The sequence continues at coordinate 142,750 of JAGFNQ010000051.1, read as the reverse complement.
TGGTCATGAGGACCGATCAAGGGTTCTCTTATCGTTCACCAGAACGATCTAAACCCAAACAGAAGCCAAACCAAATGCTTCTGTTCTCTTCCTGATCGATCACCAGACCGATTAGACTTCCCTGGATCGGTCACCAGACCGATCCACAACAGGGAGTTCGTGCCAACTCCCTAATCGGTCACCAAACCGATCCAACTCCCATAAATTCGACTCTAAGTCCAGAGAACAGCCTCCCTAGCCTTCTCTGACTCGTGCTCAGTCCCCCGGACCAAGACTCCGTGCCCAGCTTCACTCACCGGGACTTCATTCAACCTAGCTTCACTCACTCGGACCTGGCTTCACTCACTAGGGTTTCAGTCACCCGACTTCACTCACCAGGACCCGACTTCACTCACCGAGATTTCAATCAACCTAGCTTCACTCACCAGGGTTTCGGTCACCCGGCTTCACTCACCGGGACCTGGCTTCACTCACCGGGATTTCGGTCACCTGGCTTCACTCACCAGGACCCGGCTTCACTCACCGGGATTTCGGTCACCTGGCTTCACTCACCAGGACCCGGCTTCATTCACCAGGATTTCAGTCACCTGGCTTCACTCACCCGGATCCAGCTTCACTCACTGGGATTTTAGTCACCCGACTTCACTCACCAGGACCCGGCTTCACTCACCGGGATTTCATTCACCTGGCTTCACTCGCTAGGATTTCAATCACTTCGTGCCCAGTCCCCGACCAGGACTTAATCCGAATCCACCCAACCAAACTTAAATCGGTGTCAACACCAAAATAACAATCGGGCCAGACTGCATCAACACCTAATGGTTTAGTATCAGAAGGAAGGTCCACCACTTTCCAAGTATGATTATTCATGATGGACTCGATTTCATTATTGACAGCTTCTTTCCACAATGAGGTGTTAGGACTAGATGTTAATGTACTCTGACCCTAATTGTTGTTTTGGTGTTGACATCGATTTTAGTTTTGGTTGATTATGATTATGATTAAGTCCTAATCGACGATTAGGCACGGAGTGATTGGAAAACCCTAGCTTGGAGGGCTAGGTGGTGAAAAGTCCTAACCTGGAGGGTTAGATGTGAAAAATCCTAGCTTGGAGGGCTAGGTGTGGAAATGTCCTAATTCAAAAGGGTTGGGTGAAAAGTCCTAGCTTGGAGGGCTAGGTGAAAAGTCCTAACTTGGAGGGTTAGGTGAAAAGTCCCAACTTGGAGGGTTAGGTGAAAAATCCTAGCTTGGAGGGCTAGGTGTGGAAAAGCCGTGGCTTGGAGGGTCAGGTCCTAGCCTGGAGGGCTAGGTTGAGGAAATCCCGGTGAGTGAAGCCAGGTGATGGAAATCTCGGTGAGTGAAGCCGGGTTCGGGTGAGTGAAGCCAGGTGATGGAAATCTCGGTGAGTGAAGCCGGGTTCTAGTGAGTGAAGCCAGGTGATGGAAATCCCGGTGAGTGAAGCCGGGTCCTGGTGAGTGAAGCCAGGTGATTAAAATCCTAGTGAGTGAAGCTAGGTTGAAATCCTGGTGAGTGAAGCCGGGTGACTGAAATCCTGGTGAGTGAATCAAGGTCCAAGCTTGGAGGGCTAGGTTGAAGTCCCAGTGAGTGAAGTTGGGCATGACACGAGTCAGAGAAGGGCTGGAGGCTTGTTCTCGTGACTTAGAGTGCATTTGGGCTTGTCTGGATCGGTCTGGTGACCGATCAAGGAAGTTGGCACGGTGTTCCTTCGTGGATCGGTCTGGTGAGCGATCCAGCGATGGCTGATCAGTCTGGTGAGCGATCCAGCGATGGCTGATCGGTCTGGTGAGCGATCCAGCGATGGCTGATCGGTCTGGTGACCGATCAGGGAGCATACAGTTCACCTGCTGCTCTGCTCCGGATCGGTCCGGTGACCGATCAGGGAGCATCCAGTAGGTTTTGGGAACCTCACTGATCTGCTCCTGATCGATCTAGTGAACGATCATTTGTCACAAGGTTCTCACTATAACCGATCAGGATGACTCTTGATCGGTCAGGAAGCAGCCTGATCTGTCTGGTGACCGATCAGGCTGGAGCCTGATTGGCCTGGTGACCGATCAGGCTGGAGCCTGATTGGTCTGGGGACCGATCTGGAGTGTGCAGCAGACTGTTGGATAGGTCTGGGGACCAATCAGGATTGTGTAGAAGACTACTGGATCGGTCTGGTAATCGATCTGGCTCCTCCCTGATCGGTCTGGGGACCGATCAGGAGCAGAACTTTAATTCAAATACGCTGCCAGAAGCTCTGATCACGTCTGTTTTCACTGCCGATTCTCTGCTACTTGCTGATTTCATTTGATATTGATTTGCTAAGCCTCTGTTGGAGTGTGCAGGTGATAGCAGGTGATTCAAACACTCAAGGAGGGTCAATGGGAGGCTTTCCTTGGAGCAGGTTTGTTTGTTTCTCCTTCTCAGGTTTCAACGGCAACTGGAGCAGCTGGCAACTGACGAAGACTCAGCTGGAGAGGAGGTCTTCAGTGGACTGAGTGCTCAGGGAGGTCAGTGGGTTCAGGCTGGCTCAGGGGATGCTGATGGAGCCTGGTGATGAAGCAGGAGCATAAGAGGAAGATGAGAAGCGGAGGAGGCGACAAGAGAACGAATAGGAAAACAAACATGTGTGGCAGTGTGTTTCACTGTTGTTGTTGTGCTCCTTGTGTAGCTTCTCTCTTGAGCTTTCTTGCTACTGTCTTGTGAGAGGTTCCTCATTAGTCTCGTGTGCTTACCTTGTATTCATCTACTGAGGCGATTGTGGAGAGGTTTCTCCACCGAGAAGGAGGCGCTTGATATCTGGTGTTCACCGGGGCTTGATCTGCCAACGATCAAGGGATCACCCACTTCATAGGCACGCCAAGGAGTAGGGGCAAGTTATCCCCGAACCTTGTACATCACGGTGTTAGCGTTTGTTTGGTTTGCGTTTCCTTCTCTGTGTTGTTCTTTGTTCTGCATTTTCTTCCGCTGCTAATCTGATCACGCAGAAAACTTCAAAGTGCAACTTGTGGGTGTCTGGCTATATTCACCCCCCCCTCTCTAGCCATCCAAGTTCCAACAAGTGGTATCAGAGCTTGGGGCTCTGTTCAAGTGGCTTAACAACCGAGAGTCAACAAGATGGCCATGGGAAGAGAAGGCTACAGCACAAACCGACCTCCATTTCTCGATGGCACTGATTTTCCATATTGGAGGTCAAGGATGGAGTTTTATCTCAAAACCAACATGAGCATGCGGTTCTCAGTAAAGGAGGGTTTCTCTCCTCCAAAGGATATTGAGGGAAAAGATCTAGACTTCTCCATGTGGTCGGTTGAGCAAATCAAGAAGGGGGAAGCAAATGCCAAGGCTATTGTCACTTTGCAATGTGGGATGACCAAAGAGCAGTTGATCAAGGTGAGTCCCTTCACAAGCGCAAAGGATATATGGAACAAATTCTTTGAGTTCCATGAAGGAACTCAAGACACCCGGATAGCCAAGAAAGATCTCCTTTACAACCAACTCCAGAACTTGACAATGGGAGAAAATGAAACTGTAAGTATGCTTCATTGTCGATTCAAAGATGTATTGAATGGTCTCCACTCAATTGATGAAAAGGTAGAAAACCGAGACCTTGTGAGATATGTGTTAAAAGCTTTTCCTAGGAACGCCTTGTGGTCATCCATGGTGGATGCTTACAAGGTGTCCAAGGATTTATCTTTTGTTAAGTTAGAAGATCTATTTTGTAAAATAGAACTACATAAGATCTCTAACAAAAGTTCAAAAGAGAAAGGAATTGCCCTAGTTGCAGGGGAAAAGACCAACAACAAGAAGGACAAGAAGAAGGAGACGAAGAAGGAGAAGGAAGTCTCTTCATCTTCATTCTCATCCGAGTCCGAGGAGGAGGGCACCGGATCTTCTTTCTCCGAGATGACCAACTTTGTTAGAAGAATGATGAGGAAGAGCCGACGCTTCAAGGGTAAAGGTAACCCTAGTGAAGTTAAGATTGATAAGTCTAATATTACGTGTTATGAATGTAGTAAGAAAGGACATTACAAGGATGAATGTCCAAAGTTAAAGAAGAAGAAGGATAAATCAAAGAAGAAAAAGAAGGCCTTGAGGGCCACATGGGATGAATCGTCATCTAGTTCATCCGAAGAAGAGAAGGAGGAGAAGTACACTCACCACTGTGCCCTCATGGCCATAGAGGATTCAAATGAAGAGGAGAGTGGAGATGAATCAAGCTCCTCAACCGCGCTTTCATCATCTTCGGATGATGAAGAGGTAATCTCTCCCGAGTTAGATAAGTGCTATAGAACCATTGCATGTCTAGCTAGGTTGCTTAAAAAATCCATGAACAAAGTTAAATTGTTGAAATTGGAAGTAGAAGAATTGAAATCCTCTAGGGTGGAGGATGTTAATGATGTTCATGATGACTCGCATGTTAAGACCCTTGAGGATGACAATAAGGACTTAAAGAGCAAAATTGAAAACCTCAAGAATATTCTTGAGAAGTTTTCAACTAGCTCTAAAACTCTAGACATGATACTAAATTCACAAAAAGTGGTTTACAACAAGGTTGGCTTAGGTTACCAACCTAAAGAATCAAGTTTCATGTCATTGATGTCTAGAACCCACTTTAGATCACAAACTAATTCTAGGGTTCAAAAGGTCAAAAAGAAATTGACTAAGGCATGGGTGCCTAAGTCCCTCATTGTTGATGCATTAGGTCCCAAAATTTGGGTACCTAAAACCTCCATATTTAGAATTCTATAAGCATTATTTGAGGGGGAGCATCTATCAACATGGGAGGTTGATATTTGGTGCTCCAAACTTATGACCAAGAAAATTATGGAAAATTTGAATTAAATGCTTTGATCTTCATTGTCTTAGCTCTTATAACAATATAATCTCTTGGCTAGTGATTTATGAAATCTCATTTGGGCAATAAGGAAACTTTTCATGCAATGAATGATGGTATATCCATGGTTCAAAATAAATCTACATGTGTTGAAAAATTATATATTTTGCATGAATGGTTTAGGTTGATACATGAATTGTTTCTACTGTGGATTGCCTAGGATGTGTAGCTTTATTATTGCAAGTTTGCGGTGACTGCAATATGATGTATAAGTTAGAATAACAGTTTACTCTTGCAATATCTCATCATAAATCTGAGGTCTAAGTTAAATTCTTTTAACTGCATACAATTAAAGAATTTAGACAATTCCATGACAACTTTATGTTTTTGTGAATACATGTTTTCAAAACTGTCTAAATGAGGTAAATAAAATAAATGCATGTCGGACAAACTATAAGCATGTTTTGGGGATGTGATCACTCATTGAAATCGATACAAACATGTTTGTGTCTCTTCTCATAGAAATTCTTAATGTGGAATAAACCTAAGTTAAGGGACATTAGTAACTTTGTATTTACCATAGAAAGTCTAGCTCATCACATTCATGCTTACCATGTAATTTCTGAATCACACTTTAAACTTTGTATTTATGAGTTTTACTCTCAAGTTATATTAGAGATGCTGCATGATTTGAAAATATACATGTTAGTTAAAGAGATGCAAATCATATTTTTTTCTTTGGTTAAGGAACATGAATGTTGTTTAACGGAACTCTGTTAGGAGTTAAATCTGATTGTATTAGGGATTGGAATGGTTAAGGGTTGAAACAAATCTATTTCTGAAACTGATCAGGTTCAGAAAACAGTCTGTGTCAAACCTGATCGGTCCACCGACCGATCAGGACTCACCCTGATCATTCTGGTGGCCGATCAGGAATCATATTGATCGGTCCGGTGACCGATCAGATCAACACTGATCAGAGGTATCAGACTACTCCTTAGTCCGATCCCATTTCATCAAGTTGTATCAGATTACCTGATCATACTGTTACACACCAATCTGATATACACCTGATTATTCCAAGAACATGACCATACTTGATCATTCATTGGTACAAACCTGGTACTAAGTGAATACAAATTCATTTCTAAGAAATTTTTAAGATCCTTGATTCTCAGAAATTTTTCTGAAACATCAAGTATTAAAATGCTGATTTGATACAAACCTATGTTGGAATGTTCAAATTCATAAGGAAGGGTTTGTTGAGTCATGACTCTTGTTCTTACTGTCGTGTTTCGGAAATTTTTCTGAAATGACGAATATCAATGGAGTCTACACCTTGTTCTGGAATGCAAATTGTTAATGCAGTCTGATCAGGAACGTATCAGAGTTTTAGAAATTTTTCTGAAATCTGATCGTTCCCCAGACTAACAAGAAATATTTCTGTATCAAATAATAAACAAACCTGATCGGTCACGGAGATCAATCAGGATTATGTGTTCGATACAGCTGCATTCCTTACTTGGCATATGAAACATATACATGTTTGACCATGATATATTTCTGTATATGTTTTCATATGCAATTCAAAAGTTTACCTTTGATTATTTTGGGTTTAGGGAGAGACCCGTGTTTGAGGGGGAGGTATGTTTAAACTTAATAACCATACCCTTTTCGATGTTTGACAAAGGGGAAGAAAATGGTTGATTAAGTTTAGGGTTATTGTAGGGGGAGGATTTTGATTCCCTTACGATAATTGAACTACCTTCAATTAATCATTAATCCCTAAACTTAAAATTGGATTGTCAAACAACAAAAAGGGGGAGATTGTTGATGCAGCCTGACCCTAATTGTTGTTTTGGTGTTGACATCGATTTTAGTTTAGGTTGATTATGATTATGATTAAGTCCTAATCGGGGATTAGGCACGGAGTGATTAGAAAACCCTAGCTTGGAGGGCTAGGTGGTGAAAAGTCCTAACCTGGAGGGTTAGGTGTGAAAAATCCTAGCTTGGAGGGCTAGGTGTGGAAAAGTCCAAATTCGGAAGGGTTGGGTGAAAAGTCCTAGCTTGGAGGGCTAGGTGAAAAGTCCTAACTTGGAGGGTTAGGTGAAAAGTCCCAACTTGGAGGGTTAGGTGAAAAATCCTAGCTTGGAGGGCTAGGTGTGGAAAAGTCCTGGCTTGGAGGGTCAGGTCCTAGCCTGGAGGGCTAGGTTGAGGAAATCCCGGTGAGTGAAGCCGGGTCCTGGTGAGTGAAGCCAGGTGATGGAAATCCCGGTGAGTGAAGCCGGGTCCTGGTGAGTGAAGCCGGGTCCTGGTGAGTGAAGCCAGGTGATGAAAATCCCGGTGAGTGAAGCCGGGTCCTGGTGAGTGAAGCCAGGTGATTGAAATCCTAGTGAGTGAAGCTAGGTTGAAATCCTGGTGAGTGAAGCCGGGTCCCGGTGAGTGAAGCCGGGTGACCGAAACCCTGGTGAGTGAAGCCAGGTCCTAGCTTGGAGGGCTAGGTTGAAGTCCCAGTGAGTGAAGCTGGGCATGGCACGAGTCAGAGAAGGACTGGAGGCTTGTTCTCATGACTTAGAGTGCATTTGGGCTTGCCTGGATCGGTCTGGTGACCGATCAGGGAAGTTGGCACAATGCTCCTTCGTGGATCAGTTAGGTGACCGATCCAGCGATGGCTGATCGGTCTGGTGACCGATCAGGGAGCATACAGTTCACCTGCTGCTCTACTCCGGATCGGTCCGGTGACCGATCAGGGTGCATCCAGTAGGTTTTGGGAACCTCACTGATCTGCTCCTGATCGCTCTGGTGACCGATCAGGGATACTGTTCAGATCGGTCTAGTGAACGATCATTTGTCACAAGGTTCTCACTATAACCGATCAGGATGACTCCTGATCGGTCAGGAAGCAGCCTGATCGGTCTGGTGACCGATCAGGCTGGAGCCTGATTGGTCTGGGGACCGATCTGGAGTGTACAGCAGACTACTGGATAGGTCTGGGGACCAATCAGGAGTGTATAGAAAACTACTGGATCGGTCTGGTGACCGATCAGGCTCCTCCCTGATCGGTCTGGGGACCGATCAGGAGCAGAACTTTAATTCAAATACGCTGTCAGAAGCTCTGACCGCGTCTATTTTCACTGCCGATTCTCTGCTACTTGCTGATTTCATTTGATATCGATTTGCTAAGCCTCTGTTGGAGTGTGCAGGTGATAGCAGGTGATTCAAACACTCAAAGAGGGTCAATGGGAGGCTTTCCATGGAGCAGGTTTGTTTGTTTCTCCTTCTCAGGTTTCAACGGCAACTGGAGCAGCTGGCGACTGACGAAGACTCAGCTGGAGAGGAGATCTTCAGTGGACTGAGTGCTCAGGGAGGCCAGTGGGTTCAGGCTGGCTCAGGGGATGCTGATGGAGCCTGGTGATGAAGCAGGAGCTTAAGAGGAAGATGAGAAGCAGAGGAGGCGACAAGAGAACGAACAGGATAACAAGCAAGTGTGGCTGTGTGTTTCGCTGTTGTTGTTGTGCTCCTTGTGTAGCTTCTCTCTTGAGCTTTATTGCTACTGTCTTGTGAGAGGTTCCTCATTAGTCTCGTGTGCTTACCTTGTATTCATCTACTGAGGGGATTGTGGAGAGGTTTCTCCACCGAGAAGGAGGCGCTTGATATCCGGTGTTCACCGGGGCTTGATCTGCCGACGATCAAGGGATCGCCCACCTCACGGGCACGCCAAGGAGTAGGGGCAAGTTATCCCCGAACCTTGTACATCACGGTGCTAGCGTTTGTTTGGTTTGCGTTTCCTTCTCTGCGTTGTTCTTTGTTCTGCATTTTCTTCCGCTGCTAATCTGATCACGCAGAAAACTTCAAAGTGCAACTTGTGGGTGTCTGACTATATTCATCCCCCCTCTCTAGCCATCGAAGTTCCAACACTAGAGAGATCTTTGCTTAATGTTCTTGGATCCATTTCCGACATAAAAGTCATGAAGTCTGACCCAAACGGTTTCTCAACTCTAGCACATTTACTCCGACGTGGCTCTGCGCTTTGATCGTCAATAGTCCTTTTACGACAACTAAGTTCAGAAAAGTCTTTTTCGTTAAAACTTCCGTTGCAATCACTTTCAACGTTTCTCTTATTATTTGAGAATACATTTTCAAAGAATATTACATTATGAGATTCTATAGTGTTGGTGCAAGTTGCATCAGTGATGTCCTCCTCCAAGTGTTTTAATGTTTGACAATACACTTAAGTCAGTGATACATAGAACAAGGGAGGGTGAGCCAAAGAGGAGT
>JAGFNQ010000051.1:97612-127077 GCA_024364735.1 Boesenbergia rotunda | reverse complement strand
TGAATTCACAAAGGTTGATATATCACTTATTCTAGGGCTACCTGACTATGGAGAGATAGTCCAACTTGATTTAAATGAGGCCTCCACGCCACTGTACAAGGAGTATTTTGAAGATTCCAGTTGTTCTGCCCGACATTTGGAGAAACTGCTAATAAAGTCTACATCCAATGACAAGCTGTACTGTCAGTTGTATATACTCTATTTTTTCAGTATAGTGCTATTTTGTGGTACTAGCAGCATACTTGCCATTCCTGCCGTGTCACTTATTGATTGTGTAGATGATTTTGACAATCTACGAAACTATAATTGGTGCAATGCCGTGTACAATTTCATGACTCCTCAGTTGGGAGCCATTGGAAAGGAGGTGACATTGAGGCATAGAAGACATGTAGGTGATTCAACCCAACCGGCCAAGGCTCCCTTGCTCAAGGGATTTTCAAATATTTTGGCTGTAAGTTATAGTCACTTATACCTGCTGATATAATTTGATGATGGATATAATTTACTGATTATAATGATGTTGCAGGTATGGGTTACTGAACATATTAGTATTGCTGCTCCTCAACATCCTCATAAATTGCCAAGAATACTTCGCTGGACTTGGCCTAAAGCCCACGTTGAGAGTATCAAGAGGATGATAGACCGTGTGGCCACAGATTCAATTATTGTTGATTTAATTCCGTTTGATATAGAGCATGATTTGGTACCTGACTACTATCCTCCAACTCAACCACTTGAGGTACACTCTGAGGAATTACAGCAGGCACCAGAAGGAAGCCAGGCACCACAAGGAAGGCAACAGGCCTTACAAACGGAAGCCTACAATATATGTATACAAAAACAAGAACAAATTGAGACCTTACAGCACGATTTAAATATAGCACTTAAAAGTTTGGAGGAAGCCACAAGTGAGACAGCAACAGAAATCAGTGCCAAGGATCAAATTATTGCTCAGAAAGAAACAATCATTGCAGAGAAGGAGTCGCAACTTAAACAAAAGGATGACATCATTGTTGAAAAGGATATAATAATTGGTGACAAAGTTTCGTAGCTTAAAGTACAAGAGGAGCGTAATGAAAAAAAACTAGCTGCAAGAGAGAAGATCATACTTCAGTGTAACCAAAGAATCAAGAAGCTGTATGAACAATTGCAAAGCAAAGGGTCAGATGAAGATGAGCCACTTGCCAAAAAATTAAAAATAACTCAGTTCACACAAGACTACCAGCCCATAGGCAAGGACAATCAAGTTGTTCAGGATGAGGATGAGGATAAGGATGAAGATGATGATGAAGATGACGCGGCTCCTGCCCCATCAATCTCAGATACTACAACGCAAACAAATAAATCTGAGACCTCCACCCAAACAAACATGTCTGAACATCACGTAGCTAAAGCAAAAGAATTTCAAAAGGTCAAAAGCAAAATCTTGAGGAATTCCAGGGCAATTTTTAAGAAGAAGCCTAAAGATGCAGAGATTGCTGAAACATTATTAAAGCTTAGTAAATTAAAGTGAGTTAGTTGCTATTGCATTTGGAAAAATATTGTAAAACAATGATGATTATTGACATTCATTAATAAAATTGAATCTTCAAGAATTTCATTAAGTTGCTTATCCTATTTGCATGTAGGTATCAGTTCAATCCAGTATGGTCCAATGGGACCTTTACATTAGATATGCTATCTTTTTTGACAATATTTGATTGGAATGACTACACCACTGGGGATTGCATCAATGCATACTGGACTATTCTTGGAAAAGAAGCAAAAGCGTGTAACTCACAATACCAGCCCTCCATATTTTGTGGGGTGGGGTTTGATGTAAGTTAATTAGCTACTAAATCATTATTATTTTTTTCTATGATTTAGTCCACTGACACTTACTTTTTAATAACCATAGAATCTTTTTGAGGCGATTCACACTCAGGCTTTTGAACAAACTATTGCTACTGATACGGATAAGCCGATTAGATATATCATATGTCCTCTAAATAATGCAGACGATCATTGGCATCTAATGGTTATTAACCTCGTGGAAGGTTGTATCCATCATTATAATTCTCTCGGCGCCACAGAAGGGTACACTGCTAAATTTGAAAAAACTGTAAGTTTTCTACTTCATAGATATACCTCAACAAAAAGGTTCATACCAATATAATTGTTACTAATGTCATATCTGTGTAGGTGGCGTTTTTCAAAAATATGACCTGGTCTTATTACAAGACATGGAATAAAGGATTGCCTGCCATATCTGGGACAGAGTTTACTAAAATTGTTGTACAAGGACCCACCCAATCCAGATTGTAAGAGGATGTTTATTTTGTTAAAAATAACAATGCATTTCATAGTTGATTTTATAAGATGACAACAATGTCAATATTGGTTTTTCAGGTCGGATTGTGCCTTTTTCATGATGCGGTATGCAGAAAGTCTAGTTTTCCAAAGATCTACAGATTTTAGCCAAAAGGATATGAAAAATTATCGATTTCAAGTGGGCTATAAAATAATGAGAGACAAGTGTTGGAAGCTAAATCTGTAACTAGAGTTTTTGTTCATACTATGCATATGTAATTGTCAGCACAAACATTGTATTTGTAATTATACAATCCATGTACTCCTTCTCAAATCAATGAAACTTTGCTTCGGATTATTGGGTTTGTCTCATATATGATCTGTAATCTGTAAATGTTGTCGAATTTTTTCAGTAATATTGAACCTTGTTTCTGCTAGAATCATTTGAAATGAGGACCACATTGGGCCTGATACAAAAGCATTTTAGGAAACCCAGTCAGTGCCTGAAACAAAATGATTCAGTTGTATAATGTAAGTTTAATGACAAACAATATATGTTTGTAGTTAAAATGTATGTAAACCATTTTGATAAACCAATGGAGCATTGCTTTTGATCCTTGTTATTGTCTAAAACTGTAATCTATAATCTGTCCTCTTGTCGATACTATAAGCAATATTGAACCTTACTTTTCCTCTACCCTATTTTTAAATCACAGCCCACGCTGGGCATGAAATGAGATGATTTCAGGCCCACTCTGGGCCTGAAATAATATCATTTCAGGCCCAGCGTGGGCCTGAATGAGATGATTTCAGGCCCAAGCTGGGCCTGAAATGGAATTATTTCAGACCCAGCGTGGGCCTAAAATCATCTCATTTCAGGCCCACTCTGGGCCTGAAATAATTCCATTTCAGGCCTATCTTGGGTCTGACACAATAATGTTCAAAATTCAAATAATCTCATTTCAGATTTCAAATAATTCAATATTAGAATGATTAAATATTTTATATAAATATACATGTTGTGAAATTATTTTTAATATTAAACAAAAAAAAGAGTACCTACATAGACATTGCATACCACAATTTAATTCCATCCACATCATTACCTCATTTTTTCAGAATTTGGCACAGCAGGAGGTTTGTTTCATGGACCTATGATATTTTGAATTCTCAAAGCTCATTACCAGTAGTTAAAGTTTAGATAGCTAGGAGATGGTATTTTTGGTCTCCAAACATAGTCCTAATGATTATCAATTACGTGTTAATACAGTATCAGTTGGCACAGAACAATGATTCAACAAAACAAACAAACAAACAAAGGGTCTCAAATGACATATATTCACAAACCATAGGACTTCAGGACTTCAAGACCAGAAATTACATTTTTGTCGGTTTCAAAATCCGAAAACTTCACAACTGCTCAATTCTGCTTACATCACTTTACACAAGAAGAAATGTATCATAATATTGAAATACTTCTTCAAGTCATAACATTAACAACAACTAGTTTTTTGACAATACTATAGCTGTAAAATATACAAAATCTTTACATTCAGTTATCCTCCATACAAAATATGCACTTCACTCAGAATATTGGGTCACTACATATACCAATTAACTCAAGACCTTGGGGCTGGCGGCATTCTACATGTCCTTTTATTATGACCAAGTTGTTTGCACCGGCTGCATTAGTTTGACCTTGCCATTGTGTCTGGACTCTATCCGTGCCTTCTTTCGTCTACCAGGCTGCACAAGGCTACGGGGACATAGAACTGTAATGTCGTTTACTCCAGTAGGCCAAAACTTTTTGCTTCTACAAGGGAAAATACGATCCATGTAAACCCACTTCCAAGTTTCAGAATAAAAAAAATGCTCACAATAAGGAAGTGTATCCATGTTCCTGTAAATGATTACGGCAATAGCATGTGAGCAAGGAAGTCCTGAAATTTGAAACTCCCCACAATGACAGACCTTTTTTCCAAATCAACAATGTATGAAGTGCCCCATGTTTCTACTTCCATTTCTGATTGAGAGTAAGGGTGAACCTTATAAGCTCTTGCTTTCTCTCTCCTTGAATCCATTTCTTTTGTAGCATTAGGTGTTAAAGCAAGCTGCCATTTGGAGACTTGCTCTCTACGGTTATAGAACCATTGAGCAACTTTTCTTCTTGTATTATCAATTAATCTGTTTATGGGAAGCTCACGTGTAGACTTGAACAAAGCATTTAAGCTCTCCACACAATTCGTGGTAAGCATTCTGTACCTTCTCCCTGTAAAGTGTGCATTTGCCCACCTTTTAGGGTCAATGTTGTGAAGCCACTTATGGGCAACTGGATGTTTTTCAAGCATTGTCTGCATTATCATATCATATTGGAGTGTTGTGTTGGCTCGTGCTGCTGCCCAAAACAAACCTACAGCAGCTCTACTCCCAGTATCAGTTACCAAATTACAACACATGTGGTGGCAACAAAAGGCATGATGCGCGTTTGGGTAGACTTTTCTAACTGCTGATATAATGCCCCGATGTCTATCTGATACTATGGTGATTGAGTGATCATCGACACCAAAGAACCTCTTTGTATGCTCCAAAAACCACTCCCATGCAGACCCACATTCAACTTCAGCTATTGCGAAGGCAACTGGAAGAACATTGTCATTACCATCAATCGTCGTTGCAATCAACATTACTCCCGGAAACTTTCCTCTTAGGTGTGTGGCATCAATTCCGATAAGTCTACGCAAATAAGACCTGAAAACCCTTCGGCAAGCACCAAAACCCCAAAAATACCGCTGGAACTGATTGTCACCATTCCTGCATAGTGCCACATACGTTTCAGGATCTCTAGCTCTTAACTCACGCAGATATTGTGGAAGATCTCTATAAGCCTCATCATAATCTCCAACAACCTTTTTCAATGCTTTCTCCCTAGCTTTGTATGCTTTTCTGTATGATATGGTCACTCCAAATCTAGCTTTAATATCTGATATAATCATACTTGGTTTGTATTGTTCATTATGAAGAAATTGCTCTTCAACAAAAGAAGCAACAAATGATGAAGAGCATGCATGATGATCAGCACTTTCCCTAACAGTTCCGCATTGGTGTTCCTTTATATATTTTGTAACAGTAAACTCTACTTCCCCCTTGCTACTACTCTCCATGTACATGGTTAGTTGAAGCACACCGCTTTAACTCTATTTTTTCGGGTGTCAACTGGGTTATATCTCATATGCTTAATCATGGCATGTTTGACAAGTGCATTCTTGAATTCTTCTCTAGACGGGAATATCTGCCCCACAAAAAATTCATGCCCATCTCTTGCCTCTAACTCTCCAATTGGCCCAGCAAGCAATCGAGAATTTAAAATATAAGGATCTTCAGCTAATGGAAACTCCTCCTCTAAGTCACTGTACTCATCTGGGGGGAAATCATATTCCTGAATCTGCATATCATCGGCTTGGAATTCTAGTACACTTGTAATGGGTTCTAATTCATTTGCATTCCGGATTTCAATTGCTTCCTCCCCACTCTAAGTTGCCTCAAAGAATTCAACAACTCTTGAAGAAGAATTCAAACCCTCACCTTCTATATTAGTTGCTTCTTCATTTAGATCAATTGTCAAATTCCTTGTAATTTCTGATCCATTCCCCGTGACAGCATTATCATCAAGAGTATTCCATATTTCGGAGATAATTTCGTCAACATCATTATCATCCCTGAAAAATAAATTACAATTACATTTAAAAATTTGAAAAACATAATCAAGGACCTAGGAAGGCCCAAACCTCTAACCTTGCTGAAAAACCCTGTAATTTTCCCACTTGAGGCCCACCCTCGACCTGAAATGGAGGTATTCAGGCCCAAACTGGGCCTGGATTGAAGTGATTTCAGGCCCACCCTGGCCCTGCCTAGTTTTTATTTCAGGCCCTCTATTGGGCCTGAAATGTTTTTATTTCAGGCCCAATGTGGGCCTGAAATGATTTATTTCAGGCCCACCGTGGGCCTGAAATCATTTTATTCAGGCCCACCCCCTTGTGCCTCCCAGGGCCAGAAATCACAGGGTCTGAATTATATTGATTCAGGCCCTCCCAGGCTGTTAATATACAGTAAATTTTGGGAGGCTAAAAAGTAAAGTTTCTCAAATTTAGGGGCTATCGTGTGAATAGCCAAATTTGAGGGATTTTTCTACAAAATGACCAGTCACTTATAAAACCTCTTTTGTTCCCCCTTGCCGCAGTCGAGCCCTAACCTATTCCCGTTCGTTTTTTTTCTCCACGAACCCTAACGCCGACCCGATTCCCCCTTCCTTCTTCGCCTTCCAAACAGCGAACCCAAGCGATCCTCACGCTCTCTCCTATTCCGCGCGATCGACGCTAGCTCTGGAGGCCGGCGACTCCTTCCGCCCCTTCCCTTCTTCACTTCTTCTTTGTCTGCGCAAGGGAGAGGGAGCAGCAGGGGTGGGCTATCGATGGAGGGTTGCGGAGAAGAGGGTTCTTGGATCTAGGGTTTCTCTTCCGGTGATCTCAGCTGCGCTCGGATCTGAGCAAGTGATGGGAAGGCGTGGGCGATCAGAACTTGTGGTTACTCTTCGAGCCGAATGCTTGGTTTGAGGGAAGCTGTTCTGAGTGGTGCCCTTGCGTGGAGAGCCTAGTGGTCGCCATTGTCGCAGATCAGGTCAGAGCAAAGGAATGTACAAGCGCAAGATCTCAGGTAAGAGTTAAGGAATGGATCAATCTTGGATTAGGATTTGTGGTTTTCTTGTTCCAAACTTGATCTTGCTATTCTTCTTGCCGTATGATGCTATGCTCGGGATTCCGAGTTTAATCCGTTTATTTGAACTCCTCTCAGTGAGCTTGGATCAATTCGTATTCTTCTCTTGGTTTGGGATTCGGATCTGAGTTTCAATTGGAGATGAACTTGGTGTTGTGGTTTCTGCTTCAGATTCTTGGTCGGATTGGTAGAGTCCTGTTTGGTTTTGATCTTCGATTTGTTGTGTTTTGAATGCATTAGGATTTTCGTGGCCAGATTGTTGATTGAGTGTTAGATCAGAAATTCTTGGATTAGGAACTTGCTAGCTTTATCATTTGGGATTGAGAGGTATTCCCGGTTTAGGTTTTGGTGTTGTTGATCTGTCATGGGTTGATGTTTTGCTTTGGTAATGGGATTCAGATACAGTTTGGTTGATCTGTGGTCACGAGATCATGCTTAAAGGTCATCTTTGATCTGGTGTTGACTTGTGTTGCCGTGAGCTCACAGGGGGGAATGGATGCTCTGAGTGGTGTAGCTCTAGATGATTATTGTGTCACCTTGGTAGGTTCTGGATAGAATTGACCCCATGTGGTTTGAAAGGTGTAGTCTAACCCTAGTTTAGATCTGGATTTGATCCTAATATTGGTAGGGGTTTAGCTGTCTCTTTGAATTTTTAGAGTGTATCTAGATAAGCCCACTTGTGAGTTTATACCTTAAAACTTGAGCTATATCTTGAGGGTTCGGGGTAATTTGGGTGTTATCTTGATGCGGCTTAATAATTTGTTTAGCTAAATATTGTGTGTAGCTAAACGTATGTCTATGATACAGGATGTTGATTGGCTTGGATACCTTGTTGCGGATATTAGTTTTGGACGGGGGGGTTCCTACATGCACGGACTTCTTCATATCGAGGCGGGTATCTCTGACTTATCTTTTAGATTTGTCATAGCTGATATACTTGATATGCTATGTTAGAGGTAGAGTAATGTATTGCCTTATATACCTGCTCTACTTTTGCTGATACTGTTTAGGACATACCTAGCATGTGATACCTACACCATTAGGTTCTAGGCTATGGTGCATTACTTATGATCCTTGCATATCATGTTGATATAGGTGGATTAGATAGTGGATGCTGTTTGACCAGAGTCATGCATCATCGTGCACTGCGCATCATTGTCGATCAGTGGCCCCTTATGGGTGAGTCAGGTCGACAGTCATTCTGACCTATCCATACGGTCACTCATGGGTTAGTGGTTGACGGTGTATGGGTAGTGTGCTCTGTGCTGCTCCGCTCATGCACTCATGGGTTAGTGAACCGGAGCGTGGTAGCAGGCAGGGGTCCCTCCTGGAGTAGCCCATATACCAGGAGTTGAGAGAGATAGGTCTCTCCCCCATTTATATACATGGGGTAGGTGTTAACACTCAGATAGAGATATCCTCCAGAGATGACCTGGGGCTGATAGTGATATAGCCAGGATAGGTGATGGCCTGGGGCTGATATAGATACCGCCAGGATAGGTTTTGGCCTGGGGCTGTTATTGATACAGCCAGGATAGGTGATGGCCTGGGGCGGATGTAGATATCGCCAGGATAGGTTTTGGCCTGGGGCTGTTATGGATATCGCCAGGATAGGTCATGGAGTAGGGGTGTTACACCGACAGCATACCGTCTACTCGGTTGCTCAGGAGTAGCAGCGGCAGAGTACGGACGACAGTCATAGCTCTACGCAGGAGGGTGAGCGAACACTTGCCGTGCTTGTTATACTTGGATGTTGCATTTGTTTGACATGAACATACAGGAGACCCTTATGTCAGTTTCGACGACTCAGCTACCTTGGTATGGTGTTTCTATCCCTGTTCCAGTTATGCTTACCACTGCATGTACCTGTGTTATTTCGATAGCTTGTTACTCTATTGCTAGCTAGACTATCTTGTATATCTGATGAGATATTCGCTGAGTATTGTTACTCACCCCGTTAGCTCCCTGTTTTTGTTTCAGGATGATTGTTTGGAGTGCCTGGCAGCCTGTCCCAGTTCGCGTGTTTCTTCGAGATGATTCCGGGATGTGTCTATTACTTTGTTGGTGGTACATGTTGGTACCCTTTTTCTGTTTCTTTACTTTACTTTTCCGCTGTGGTATTCATATTTGATTGTGTCCTTTTATATGGCGGTATAGTTGTACTTTTGTGAGCCATGGAGGTCTTGTGCTTGTGTTTGTCGTAAGTCGTACCGGTACGCAACTTTCATCGTCGTCACGCTTTTGTTGATTTCAGATGGTTGTTCCAGCCCTATAGGCTGTGGTACAATCTTCTGAGGTGGTCGTAGAGGTTAGGTTTCTGAATTGTCCGTCGGTCGAGGGAGTGGCAGTCCGGTCGGTATCGGACGGGCAGCTCCTCGGGGCCTGATAATTTTTGGTATCAGAGCCAGGTTGCGAGATACCTTGTGGTCTTGTGGGTGTTTTCGGATTTTAAGTCGGAGTCGTTTTCTCGATGGACGTGATTGGGACATGGCGGCAATGGGACATCTCCAAGTGACACGAGGTATATGTCATGACTCATTTACCTCTTTAGTATCTGCTGTTCAGTGTAAGATTAGATATTTCTTTGTTATGATAAGATTGTATATCGGTTTATATACTTGATCGGTAGGTGCTCATAGATATATTTTGGCTGGAGGACATGTAGTCGATCCGTTTTGTTTGCGACCATGTTGCGAGTCGATTATAGGTGACTGGTTGACATGTTGCCGACTCGTCTAGGATGCAGAGAATATTGATTCTCGAGTAGCACCGATATATGGTCGGAAGACGAGGGTCGAACCTGTCAATAACTTATCAGAGGTTAAGGAGTTCATGTTATAGAATTCCTGTCCTACATCAGTTGTATACCAGTATCAGTTGTTATCGACTGTGTGAGACATTGAGACTGCATATCGATACAGCGATGATTTCTCCTATATCGGGGAGTTTTAGACTTCTGGTTTCGCTCGTGCTGAGTTAGGTGACCTAGTGGGCACGAGTGAGTACATGACCTGCATTGATGCAGGAAGTGTAGTACTAGCTATCTACTATAACTGATAGTAAAAGATCGGTATAGCTGGAATATGAGTATGACTTTCATAGATATATGTCTCTTGAGTATCACTTATACTTTTGTATACTCTACCTTGGATAGGTTGGATGGATATTTCCCGAGAGGGATTGGATATCGATTCCCACAATGTTAGGGTGGGTATCCATTGACTTGGAAGTAGCTCGATTGCCACCTAGTCAAGCTTTTCCAAATCACCATTATGGTCAAGGTTGACTAAGGAGATGATCGGATGACACATTGTGAATTCGATTGTATAGTGGAGAATATTGATTCTTCAATGGTACCGACTGATGCGTTGGTAAGTTAGGTTTAAATCGGACGACAACCTATTGGAGGTTGCATATCGTTGTTGGCTCGACCGACATAGGATCGACCCACTGTAGCTCATGGAGCTTTGGGCGGTTAGGATTATATTTTTTCGTATAGTTATCCTAGATGGCATGTTTGGAGGACATGACCGGTTGGATGCAACAGAGATGATATTCACTTTTTATCATTTCAGTGGATAGAGGATAGATGTATTCTGTTTTGTGGGATTTTTGACCTCGGATTCATTATACTTGGTTAGATAACCTAAATAGTACAGTCAAATGTGACTTGTACCGATCCGGAGGAGTGTAGAGCTAGTTGCTTGACACTTACGGGATTATTGCTCGTACTTGGTTTGGATAACCAAGAAGGTACCTTTGGACTTCTGGTTTCTGCAGCGATACAAATCACTTACGAGACTGAGTTACCTTTACGTGAAGACACTAAGGACGGTACTCAGGAAACAAATAATAACTTTTCGATTACTTTGGGATACTCCTAAGAGATTGGGTCTCTATCACATTTTGGAGCGGAGTTGGAGTATATCGGGTTATGAGACGACAGTTAGTCGACTGATCTAACGTTATTCTAGTCTATAAGGTTTCAGGACTCATAGACAGGTCGTACGTGTTGGATATTCTCGATAGCTCAGCGAGAAGCAAGATCCACTGGGATACGGTGGAATGGGTGTTAGCAGTGTGAAATCGGTGAAATTTAACTGTAGCCGATGTATGTTGTAGAGGACGGTCTCCGAGGGGTAGACCATTGGCTGTTAAGTGAGAGTGGTTACGAGTTGACCTCCAAACCAGTCCATGGGGTGGTTCATTGGTATCAGAGACGAGTAGGTTACAGTATCTACTCGTTTCAGAGCTAGAGGTTCTAGCACGTGGACGTTAGGGTTTTCCTATTGTCACTGGGCCGTACTGATGTCAGTGGTAGCTTTAGCTCTCGAATGTTTCCGTAGTTCGAGAATATCCGGACGCCAGTCCGAAGGAGTGTTCTAGTGTTTTCTATAGTTTGAAATTTTTCTGACCTATTTACGGAGGAGCTTCCGTGATTGTCTCATTTATGAGGCAAGGGCGGCTCACCATTCTTGGTTTCTATGTTTTGCAGGTAATGCGGTTGATACAGAGACTGGAGGCATCCCTGTTGGTGGACCGATTTTGGGAAAGGTATCGCAAATGTTTTGGTTAGATATCGGGTATGTCAATAGATGAAGGTTGAATCCTAGAGAACCGCTGGGTTAATATTAGACGATCCCCATTTATGGTTGGAAATGATAACCGGTATTAAGGACCTTGTCGGGGACTTACTTAGGACTCGGAGAGGGCTTGATGTGAATTGGGTGATCATTGATCGATTAACCCAAGCTGCGTAGTTTCTTCTGGATCTGGACGATCAGATTATAGATGTGGCACAAGTGATCCTAGGGTTGAGCACCCTTGATATGGGTGATGTTGATTAGTTGCTCGATTGTAGCTGATGGTTAGATGATGATCCCTTGATCAGTTATGCCCTTGGTATGTTATACGAGCATACCGATGATCTTGCCACCACGTGGATTGGAGTCTGGTGCCCTTAGGAGGTTGGGATGAGCCGTTACTATTCGTAGACGACATCCGGATGTATTCTTGACTGGGTATATGAGCACGTGTTGTTACCTTTGGATGATTGGACACTTTTGTCGATCAGATTAGGAGTGCTCCGATTAGAGATTATTACCCTCGGTGTGTTCGAGGAAAAGTAGCCGTAGGGCATTGGACGTATGGGTCCTCGTGGTGTATACGGAATAGTTTATTCCGTAATAGGTGGTGCGGTCTTGAGATTACCTCCGGTCCGGAGAATTTACTTCGGTGGCGTATTGACCTAGTTTTTACGATAACCTCAGGATGTACCCGAGGGTACAGGGATTCGAAACGTTCTTGTTGGCAGAACGACATGGAAAAGGACATTGACAGTCTTCGTATCCAGATTATTGATACGTCGATTGACGCAGTGGTAGCGCGGTGGCTCATAACCCACAAGGAGCGTCAGAGACTAGCGGTCTTACTCTCAAAGAATTCCCTACGAGAGAAAGCCTAGTACGTTGGTTTATGGAGGCAACACAAGTCGATTTGGGTGATCACGAGTAACCAAATCTATGCACTTTCCTTCGATCCGTAGGATGGACTCGATGGATCACTTAGTAGAGATATATGATAGGAAGATTACTAGATTTTAGGGATTACCCTGGAATCTGGTAGGAGTTTCCTACAAGCTACAAGTGCATAGCTGCGATTCGGTTTAGTTGTTCGTCTGATGACAGATGGCAGTCCGAGCGTACCGTTTAGGTTCTAGAGGACTTACTGCGCTCGTGTGTGATGGACTTTGGGAGCAGTTGGGAGGACCATTTGCATTTGGGTGGAGTTCGCCTACAACAACGGCTTCCCTTCGGCGATACAGATGGTACCGTTTGGAGGCGTTGTAGGGTAGGGCGAGCAGGACAACCACCCTCTGGGATGAGGTCGGTGAGACTCAGCTGCTGGGACCCCAGAGAGTTAGCACGAGGCAGAGTTTGTACGGACTGTCAGACGGAGATTATTAGCAGCGCGAGATCGCCGGAAAAGCTATGCTGATCGGAGGAGCAGACCCATAGAGTTTGCCGCGGTTGATCATGTTATCCTTCGCGTTTCACCCACGAAAGGGGTGTAACGTCTTTGTCTCAGACGTAAGCTAGCTCCACGGTATATGGGTCTGTTCCAGATTCTGGAAATGATTGGAGCTGTAGCTTATCGTTTAGCACTTCTACCGTCTTTGACCGGCGTCCACGACGTGTAGCATGTATCCATGCCGAGAGGTCATGTGTCAGATTCCACATTCACATATTATCTGAGGTGTCTATTCTGTCTCAGTCTGACGCCACTTATGAGGAAGTACCTGTGCGGATTTTTGGGTTTCTGGAAGCGTCAACTACGGAACAAGACGATCCGGCTAGTCAGGGTTGGAGGGTAGCATCACTCGGATGCCGAGGCGACCTGGGTGCTCGAGTATTCCATCCAAGCTCGCTACCCCCACTTATTACATGAGGTACGTGTGCATTAGTACATTTAGTACTTATACTGTATATTTTCGTTCAGTATTTATACTGTATGATCGTACCTGGCACATGTAGAGAACAAATTTGGGGACCAAATTTTTGTTAGTGGGGGAGAATGTTAAAATACAGTAAATTTTGGGAGGCTAAAAGGTAAAGTTTCTCAAATTTAGGGGCTATCGTGTGAATAGCCAAATTTGAGGGATTTTTCTGCAAAATGACCTGTCACTTATAAAACCTCTTTTGTTCCCCCTTGCCGCAGTCGAGCCCTAACCTATTCCTGTTCGTTTTTTTCTCCACGAACCCTAACGCCGACCCGATTCCCCCTTCCTTCTTCGCCTTCCAAACAGTGAACCCAAGCGATCCTCACGCTCTCTCCTATTCCGCGCGATCGACGCTAGCTCTGGAGGCCGGCGACTCCTTCCGCCCCTTCCCTTCTTCACTTCTTCTTTGTCTGCGCGAGGGAGAGGGAGCAGCAGGGGTGGGCTATCGATGGAGGGTTGCGGAGAAGAGGGTTCTTGGATCTAGGGTTTCTCTTCCGGTGATCTCAGCTGCGCTCGGATCTGAGCAAGTGATGGGAAGGCGTGGGCGATCAGAACCTGTGGTTACTCTTCGAGCCGAATGCTTGGTTTGAGGGAAGCTGTTCTGAGTGGTGCCCTTGCGTGGAGAGCCTAGTGGTCGCCATTGCCGCAGATCAGGTCAGAGCAAAGGAATGTACAAGCGCAAGATCTCAGGTAAGAGTTAAGGAATGGATCAATCTTGGATTAGGATTTGTGGTTTTCTTGTTCCGAACTTGATCTTGCTATTCTTCTTGCCATATGATGCTATGATCGGGATTCCGAGTTTAATCCGTTTATTTGAACTCCTCTCAGTGAGCTTGGATCAATTCGTATTCTTCTCTTGGTTTGGGATTCGGATCTGAGTTTCAATTGGAGATGAACTTGGTGTTGTGGTTTCTGCTTCAGATTCTTGGTCGGATTGGTAGAGTCCTATTTGGTTTTGATCTTCGATTTGTTGTGTTTTGAATGCATTAGGATTTTCGTGGCCATTGTTGATTGAGTGTTAGATCAGAAATTCTTGGATTAGGAACTTGCTAGCTTTATCATTTGGGATTGAGAGGTATTCCCGGTTTAGGTTTTGGTGTTGTTGATCTGTCATGGGTTGATGTTTTGCTTTGGTAATGGGATTCAGATACAGTTTGGTTGATCTGTGGTCACGAGATCATGCTTAAAGGTCATCTTTGATCTGGTGTTGACTTGTGTTGCCGTGAGCTCACAGGGGGGAATGGATGCTCTGAGTGGTGTAGCTCTAGATGATTGTTGTGTCACCTTGGTAGGTTCTGGATAGAATTGACCCCATGTGGTTTGAAAGGTGTAGTCTAACCCTAGTTTAGATCTGGATTTGATCCTAATATTGGTAGGGGTTTAGCTGCGTCTTTGAATTTTTAGAGTGTATCTAGATAAGCCCACTTGTGAGTTTATACCTTAAAACTTGAGCTATATCTTGAGGGTTCGGGGTAATTTGGGTGTTATCTTGATGCGGCTTAATAATTTGTTTAGCTAAATATTGTGTGTAGCTAAACGTATGTCTATGATACAGGATGTTGATTGGCTTGGATACCTTGTTGCGGATATTAGTTTTGGACGGGGGGGTTCCTACATGCACGGACTTCTTCATATCGAGGCGGGTATCTCTGACTTATCTTTTAGATTTGTCATAGCTGATATACTTGATATGTTATGTTAGAGGTAGAGTAATGTATTGCCTTATATACCTGCTCTACTTTTGCTGATACTGTTTAGAACATACCTAGCATGTGATACCTACACCATTAGGTTCTAGGCTATGGTGCATTACTTATGATCTTTGCATATCATGTTGATATAGGTGGATTAGATAGTGGATGCTGTTTGACCAGAGTCATGCATCATCGTGCACTGCGCATCATTGTCGATCAGTGGCCCCTTATGGGTGAGTCAGGTCGACAGTCATTCTGACCTATCCATACGGTCACTCATGGGTTAGTGGTTGACGGTGTATGGGTAGTGTGCTCTGTGCTGCTCCGCTCATGCACTCATGGGTTAGTGAACCGGAGCGTGGTAGCAGGCAGGGGTCCCTCCTGGAGTAGCCCATATACCAGGAGTTGAGAGAGATAGGTCTCTCCCCCATTTATATACATGGGGTAGGTGTTAACACTCAGATAGAGATATCCTCCAGAGATGACCTGGGGCTGATAGTGATATAGCCAGGATAGGTGATGGCCTGGGGCTGATATAGATACCGCCAGGATAGGTTTTGGCCTGGGGCTGTTATTGATACAGCCAGGATAGGTGATGGCCTGGGGCGGATGTAGATATCGCCAGGATAGGTTTTGGCCTGGGGCTGTTATGGATATCGCCAGGATAGGTCATGGAGTAGGGGTGTTACACCGACAGCATACCGTCTACTCGGTTGCTCAGGAGTAGCAGCGGCAGAGTACGGACGACAGTCATAGCTCTACGCAGGAGGGTGAGCGAACACTTGCCGTGCTTGTTATACTTGGATGTTGCATTTGTTTGACATGCACATACAGGAGACCCTTATGTCAGTTTCGACGACTCAGCTACCTTGGTATGGTGTTTCTATCCCTGTTCCAGTTATGCTTACCACTGCATGTACCTGTGTTATTTCGATAGCCTGTTACTCTATTGCTAGCTAGACTATCTTGTATATCTGATGAGATATTCGCTGAGTATTGTTACTCACCCCGTTAGCTCCCTATTTTTGTTTCAGGATGATTGTCTGGAGTGCCTGGCAGCCTGTCCCAGTTCGCGTGTTTCTTCGAGATGATTCCGGGATGTGTCTATTACTTTGTTGGTGGTACATGTTGGTACCCTTTTTCTGTTTCTTTACTTTACTTTTCCGCTGCGGTATTCGTATTTGATTGTGTCCTTTTATATGGCGGTATAGTTGTACTTTTGTGAGCCATGGAGGTCTTGTGCTTGTGTTTGTCGTAAGTCGTACCGGTACGCAGCTTTCATCGTCGTCACGCTTTTGTTGATTTCAGATGGTTGTTCCAGCCCTATAGGCTGTGATACAATCTTCTGAGGTGGTCGTAGAGGTTAGGTTTCTGAATTGTCCGTCGGTCGAGGGAGTGGCAGTCCGGTCGGTATCGGACGGGCAGCTCCTCGGGGCGTGATACAGGCTCTCAAATCCAATGATTTCAGCACCTGTAAGGATCTAAAATCTTTTCATTTCAGGCCCTGGATGGACCTGAATTCCTTTTTTTTCAGGCCCTAGGTGGACCTGAATTCATTTTTTTCAGCCCCTGCCAATGCCTCAAAACAACATATTTCATTCACTCCTAGGGCCTGAAATCTAATGATATCATGCACTCCTAGGGATTTAACTCTTTTAATTTCTGGCCCTTCTAGGGCCTGATATGATAATATATCATCCCTAGGTCGAATTCAAGCATTTTTTTTATCTTCATTTTAACACATTTCAGAGAGCCTTATTATGTAATCATATCACCCTTACACATTTCAGAGAGCCTTATTAAACATTCAAATTGTAGCAAGAGTTGATAAGTATAAAACCAGGTCTGATACAATATCAAAAATGACAATCATACGTACATTACTATTTGTATTTGTTACCAATCTGTTGTTTGCTTTTTCTCCTTCAACACCTATCTTCCTCAGCTGCCTTGATCAATTGAGTTGTGCAAGCTCGAAATATATACGTACCCTCGTCATGATTCGACTTTTGCAAGGTAGTATTATATATATAGGCTGAGAATATTTCCACTACCTTGCCATCCGAATCACATATTCTTATTTTACTGCAAAAGTGGTTCGGATGTCTCGAAAATGGGAATGGAATAGGTCTATTGTGGCGCCAAGGGTATAATAGGAAGTTCACTTAATGGGCTGCGCCCTTTGGTAACATAGAAACCATGGGACGCCCTTTGGTAATTTCGTATTGTTACGTACGCCCTTTGGTAAATTGTCGTTATTTGTTTGGAGTTGCTTTCACTATAATAAAAATAATTATTATAAAACAGAAGAGAGATTAAAAAATTGGTTCGAAATTTATCGAATCCAACTCCTTGCTTTTGACACGTAAGAAAAGAGAAAATTAAGGAGCTCGGAAAAAAAAACTTCCATTGATGTCCTAGGAAAGGTGCCCGAGTTGCTAACACTTTGAAGGTTAACATGGACAATCGGATTGTCGAACACTCTGGACGATGACATGGACGCTCAGACCATCGAGAACTCTCGTGTACTTGGGAGCATGGATCCCAACCACATGGACCGAGCTTCGTTTAGGTGGAGGGGATTATCATCCCAGATATCAACCAGAAACAAATCGGACATTAGCAGTGTTCCATTTTAACAATACATGTAGGAAATCCCCAATTGGCGAGGTTTGAGATATCATTTCTCCTTAGATTCTCTCTTCTTTTGGTGCCTTTAATAGTTTTCCTGCCACATTTTGGTATGCTAGCTGGAGCATGTTCAGTTCTTTGTCAGGAAATGTTTCTGGTATCCAGACAACTTGTGTGTTTGCCACCTGATAGACCACCCTTAACTAATTGCCTTTATTAGGTCACTTCTTCATGCAGTTGAACAAGGGCATCTAGGATTTTTGCCATCTCATAGGCCGCCATAAACTGTTGTCTCTTTGTTGGTCACCTCTCTTTGTGCAGGGTAGTGCACTGTGCACAAGAATTGAAAGGTCCAAGTTGTTGTGCTATATATATGTGCTAATTTGAACATGTGATGTGAATAGGGAGTCTCAGTCCAATCCATTTCACCTCTCTCAATCACTCCAAACTTTACTAATGCATGAACTACTTGCGAAATGAGTGACCTACTTGCGAAGCACCAATCACAGATCTAAAATGCAAGTTCACAGTTCACTTAAAGAGGGCAAAACGTATCCCAAAGCTTGAGGGTAGATTGTTGGATGTAAAAGATGTAGATCCTAATGCATGAACTATAGATTTATTATTGTATATCTATAAATATTTATGACGATGGACGGCAGATTTTTTTTTTTAGCTTGTCATCGAAAGACCAATTACAAGATATTGAGTACTGTCCTACTTTTGTTCCACGAGCCAAATCCCTCATTTTTAATGTTCTTCACTGATGCCAGAAAAAATGATCTTCATTCTTTTGCTTTATTTATACACTTAGATGCATAACTGCACATCGTGCATAAGTATAGTAATGCAGATTACTACGCGATGTTGCAACTAACATCTCCCATTCATTCAAATCAAACCACAAAAGGCCAAATAGCCACAAAAACTAAATAAGAACATCCAATACTTAAGTGAAAACTTTTTGATGTTCTTCATTGATGCCAGAAAAAAAAGTGAAAATTTTTTTTATCATCTTTTTTTTTCTTTATTTATACACTTGGACGCATAACTACACATCACGCAGAAGTATAATAAATGCACAAAGTACAGAGATGTTGCCGTAAAAGCCAACAAAAGAAGTTTTAAGTATGAGGCAAAGCCCTGGGTATTAGGATATATATCTTGGAATTATTATGATATTTTAGAATTTATTACACATAAATATTTTTATATATTTCTTTTTGTTAGGAATTTATTACACATAAATATTTTTATATATTTTCTTTTGTCTTTTTACAATATATATAAACATAGCTTCTATCATCATTCTCAATATATGAAAAAATATTTTTCCTCAATACGTTCTAGATGGTATTAGAGCCTCTGAATAATGCCACAAACCCTAGCCACGCCTAGCCGCCGTCCACTCTCTCTCAATTTTTTTTCCAGGTTGCTCTTATGGCTACGTTTGCGACTGCGCCGATCACCTTCAATGTTGCTGCTCATGCGCCTTTGAAGTCTATCTCTTGTGACGTTTATAGTTCACGACCCTCCTCACAGGTTATGATTTGCTTGACTTTGTTGATGGTTCTCACCCTTGTCCGGACAATGCTGTTGACGATGCTCAGACTCCTAATTTTGCATATGTTGGGGATCGTGCGGTTGGCAAGAGGAGGGTGAATTCTCTTGAAAATAAAAACTCTTTTTTGTTTGACTTAAACAAAGATAGAAGTTAGTACCACACAAATAACATAAATAGATTAATAAAGCAAATAGAAAGAAAAGAGACATAAACAGTTTACTTGGTTTGCAATCAGAAGGTTGCTAATCCAAGGCAAAGTAAAGCTCAATCTCCTGATTAACTCCTTGAGGTAGAGAAGCCTCTTTATAGATTTAGAACTTAGAGGAAAACAGAGAAAGCTTAAAAAGAAATTCGTTACAAGTGAATTGATAAAAGTAACTGAACTCTAGGGTCTATTTATAGCCTCAATGAAAGTCTATCCAGTTGTTGACATAGCCCTACATGGCGCCTGAGTCCACACAGGTGCTTGACATGTGGCTTTAGGGTTATCCTCGTTGCAACGGCCACGAACGATCATTTTTGGATAAATTTGACCTCTTGGGTGCCTGTGTTGATTGGGGCACCTGGGAACACGGGCGTCCGAGTCAATGAGGGCACCCCCATTCACGAGCGTCCTAGTTGACTTTGGTCAGCACATTGCTGACCAGTCTTCCGGCGGATCTTCTTGGGTGATCTCGGGTCTTCCAGAGTTGGGCTTACTCGTACCCTCCTCTGGCCTTCTCCTCGAGCATGCTTCCTCCCGGCTTCTCTTCTCTCGAACGTTGTGTGCGTCCTTCTCGCTCCACCGGTGTACTCTTCCATAGACCTCCGCATCCCTCGGATGCACTGAGCCCATCGGCTCCCTTCTCATGCCATACTTCTCGTCTGCTGTGTCTTCCGCTCGATTTCCTGTGATTCTACACAGAGATCAGATACCTACAAGTCCTAACTTGACTCGATTAATGACATCAAAACTTATACGGGATACTTACAATCTCTCCCTTTTTGATGTGCATCAACTCGAGTTAAGTTAAGATTAAACAACATACAAAATAATATAAATAAATATTTGACAATGTAATTAAAAAAAAATTGTAAATTAAGTCTCCTCCTTAACTTAATCCTATTTTTTCTCCCTTTAATCATATTAAAAAAACATATTAAGGGCAAAATCAATTTTAATAAGAAAATATAAAACTAGATACTTACAAAAATTTGACCAAATTTGAAGGAAAAACTAATAGTTAATTTTGACTGGAAATAAACTTTAGTAATTTTTAAAAACAAATGTAATTTTTAAACAAAACAAAAAATTCATAGAAAATTATTTAAACACTTTTAAAATGGGTCAGAAATTATTATACAAAATTAAAAATCCAATTATCGATAAAATATTTATAAAAATTTTATTCTTACTATAAAATTACTCAAACTTTTATCTAAGTGAGAAATTTAGTAGACTCATCTTTTTTAAAAATTATTGAACTAAAATAAATTTAGAATTTAGAATTGATAATTGATAATTTTTGGAAGAGATAATTTTAAAATTAAATTTTTACTTAAAATAAATTTAAATATTTTTAAAAAATTCAAAAGAAAATCCATAGATCCTAAAAAATTGGATTTGATAAAAAAATTAAATTTAAGTATTTTTAAAATTAAAAAAAATAGATTTTTGAATTAAAAATAATAAAAAATCTATTTAACAGTTAAAAATTTCAATTTTTTTTGGATAATCACAATGAACTCTTTTATCAAAAAATATAAATCTAAATTTTGTAATAATTACTTATTTGAACAATAATTTTCAATGAATGACAAATAAAACATTAATTAACACAAAAAAAATATTATTTATTGACAAACAAGTATTAAATAAAATCTAACAATTTAGTAAAGATTTTGGGACCCAAAATAAATAGATGGAATATAACTTCGAGAAATTCTTATAATTTGGCACTTGTGATACCGTAAATTCTAATTTAGTCCTCCAAAATATCTATCTTTTGAATTTTGAAAATATTTTGAATATGCACGGTTATTTTTCAGTTTTCTACTTGAGCCTTTATGTTTTCACTTTCTAATATCAGTTTATCATATATATCTATTAAGTATGCAGATGCTAATTTTTTTTTTCAAATCTATATTTTTTAATTTTAATTTATAAAGTGATTTAGTCATTTTTAATGCCGAAATATAGTTGATTGGGTGGAAGTAAACATACCTCACTAACTAGGTCATTTTTGAATTTAGAGGCTTCTCCTTCATCGTTGCTCTCTTCTGATGTGGCTCCACCTTCATTGATGCTTTCTTCCACATGAGTGGCAATTAGTGATAGTTCAACGCGTTCCATGAGATTGGACTCATCTGATGATGATTCGTCCCATGTGGCCTTCAAGTTCTTATGTCTTGACTTGTTTACCTTTAGCCTTGGACAATTCTCCTTGATGTGCCCTTCTTCCTCGCAATTATAGCAACGGATATTCCTTTGCTTTAGGGAACGTCTCTTACCTTATACTTTATTAACCTTTTAAGATTTAAAATAGTTAGATAGTTTCCTTTCCATGAACACTGTTTCTTTTTCATCAGCTAATGATTCCTCCTCGTGCTGGATTTTCTCATGCTTAGGGTGATGTTGTCTGTCTTATCCTTTTTTGGACCGAGATTCGTGAAGTTCTAATGTCGAAAATAATTGCTCTAAGATACTTACCTCAAGATTCTTAGAGATGTAGTATGCGTCTATTACGGAGGTTCAGTCCAGGTCCTCGGGAAGGCGTTTAAGGCATATCTTTATGCATCGCGATTTATTACTTTTTCTCCAAAGTTCTTAAGTCCCATGATCAGCTCTTTGATTTTAACATGCAGTTGGGCAACGGATTCTCCTTCTTCTCTTCGGAGGTTGCTGAGTTAGTTGCAGAGCACGTCTCATTTTGCCAGCATTGTTTCAGTGGTACCTTCGTGAAACTCTAGGAACATTTCCCAAAGTTCTCTTTGCTATTTGTATGTTCTGATGCGGTTGACTTCTTGCGCCAGTAAAATAGTTAGCAGATAAAACTCTACTTTCTCGTTTGCCAGGAACTCTGCTTGCTCCTTCCTAATCTACAGGGTTTCTTCTTTGTCTTTATCGTCGGCATCTTTGGGAATTTCAAAATAGTTTTTCATAAATAGTAATAATTCAAAATCAGTTTTAAAGATACCTACATACGCTTTTTCCACATAGCGAACTCCCCCTCGAATTTTGGCGGATAGATGACTGATCCAACCATTTTTGTTGCTTCAGATGGTGGTTAATCCTTCTAAAGCATCCTCGCTCTGATACTACTTGTTGGGGATCATGCGATCGGCAAGAGGGGAGTGAATTATCCCTAAAAATAAAAACTATCAGAGCGAGTACCACACAAAGCAAATTCGAGGCACAAATAACATAAATAGATTAATAAAGCAAATAGAAAGAAATGAGGCACAATCAGTTTACTTGGTTTGCAACTAAGAAGGTTGATAATCCAATACAAAGTAAAGCTCGTTCTCCTGATTAACTTCTTGGGGCGGAGAAGTCTTTTTACAGATTTATAACTCAGGGAAAACATAGAATTCTTAAGAAGAAATTCGTTACAAGTGAATTTATAAAAGGAACAAAGCTCTGGGGTCTCTTTATAGCCCCAGTGAAAGTCGAAGGTGATCGTAGGTCGACAAGAGGGGGGTGAATTGCTTTTGAAAAAATAAAGACACTATCTTTTGTTCTTGTTCAACAAAGATGTTAATTAATTAAAGAATAAAACATAGCATATATAAAAAGAAAACTATAACAGAAATAAAAGAGGCACACAGATATTTACTTGGTTGCAACTAGGATGGTTGTTAATCCAAGGCAAGTATAGCACAAATCTCCTGGATAGCTCCTTCGGGCGGAGAAGCCTCTTACAAAACAAAATTAAAAGCTCAGAAAAATAGAGAAAGATTACAATGAATTCGTTTGCTATGAATGCTGCTTTGGAACTGAGCTCTAGGGGTCTATTTATAGGCCTGAAAAATTCTATCCGAATGTTGATGTGGCACTATAGGGGCGCTCAAGTGCTTAAAGGTGTCTGACACGTGGCCTAGAAGTTTATCACTTCGTAACGTCCGCAAACAAATAGCTGCAGATGAATTTTCATATATAGGCGCTTATATGATCTGGGGTGCCCGGGTACTCGGGCGCCCAGGGGCGCTAGAGTATACGAGCGCCCTAAATCATATGGGGCCCGAGTCTAGTTTGGTCAGCACCTTGCTGACCAATCTTCGGACGGGTCTTCTTGGATGATTTCGGGCCTTCCAGAGTTGGGCTCACCCCAACCCTCCTCCGACCATCTCCTTGAGCGTGCTTCCCTTCGACTTTTTATCCCTCGGATGTCGCACGCGTCCATCTCGCTCCACCGGCATACTCTTCCGCAGACTTCTGCATCCCTCGGATGCACCAAGCCCTTCTGCTCACTTCCTGTGTCATCCTTCTCGACCGTTGCATCTTTCGCTCGACTTCCTGAACTCCTAAGCTCCTGCACACTTAGACACAAGGATTAAAAACTAACAGAACCTAACTTGACTCGGTTGATCACATCAAAACCAACCTGGGATGCTTACAATCTCTCCCTTTTTGATGTGCATCAAGTTAAGTTATGATAAACAAGCAAAAACAAAAATAGGAATAAATAAATAACATTGTAAGTACACAAAAAAAATTGGAAATTAAGTCTACCCTTTAACTTAATCTTATTTCTCCCCCTTTGAACACATCAAAAACTTAAAACATGTTAAGGGAAATACTAGCACTTATAATAATTTTAAAAAATTAACCCAACATCCAAAATTTTCAGAATATTTTAAGTATATTTGTAACTTAATAATTTATTTCCATAAAATCTAATTTTTCAAATTTTGTTTGAAAATTAATTTTAAAATGTAAAGTCTAATTTTGGAAAACTAATTTCTTAAAAAATTTATTTTTATTTGAAAATTTATCAAATTTTTTATATAAGTTTGAATTTTTATAGAATTATCTCCAAAAAATTGCCAAAGTGAAAATAATTTTCTAACTATTTTGAAA
The DNA here is from genome assembly GCA_024364735.1 of Boesenbergia rotunda. Classification (NCBI taxonomy): domain Eukaryota; kingdom Viridiplantae; phylum Streptophyta; class Magnoliopsida; order Zingiberales; family Zingiberaceae; genus Boesenbergia; species Boesenbergia rotunda. The sequence goes on along the minus strand of JAGFNQ010000051.1, from coordinate 102,571 downwards.
ATCAATTTTGAATTCAATGTTAATAATTAGGAAAAATAATTTTAAAATTTGATTTCGACATCAAATACATTTTAAAATTTTTCTCAAGGCTTAGGCTGCGTTTGGTAGGGTGTAATCCACCCTGTAATGTAATCGAGATTACATTACTAGTTGGATTCCTTTGTTTGGAATCACTAAGATTGTAATGTAATGTAATCTCGATTACAAAAGAGGTTGATGATTTGTAATCTGGATTACAAACCAAAATCTCCGTAATCTGGATTACATTACAGCATGTAAAGTCGTCGGTCGGGCGGCGACTGTCGTCGGTCGGGCGGTGACAGTCGTTGGCCGCCGCCGGCCGGCCGCCGGCGACCACCGTCGCCAGCCGGCCGCTAGTGCCACCGGCCGCCGGTGACCACCGCCGGCCGGCGACCATGCCGCCGGCCGGCCACCGGCGACCATGCCGCCGGCCGGCCACCGGCGACCATGCCGCCGGCCGGCCACCGGCGACCATGCCGCCGGCCGGCCACCGGCGACCATGCCGCCGGCCGGCCACCGGCGACCACCTCCGCCGGTCGCCGGCCGGCGACCGCCACCGCCGCCGCCGGGGCGGCGGTCGCCGGCGTTCGCCGGCCGGTCAATGGTCACCGGCCGCCCAGCGACAGTCGTCGGTCGTCAATCTTGATTACATTACAGGATGGATTGCCCCTCACCAAACAATAGAATCCAACTTGTAATGGTTATCAAAGATTACATACAACTCATTACCAAACATAACAATGTAATCAAGATTACATTACATTACATTACAAACTTGATTACATTACAGATCGGATTACATTACCCCTACCAAACGTAGCCTTAGTGTATAATCAATAGAATCTAAAAAATCGAATTCGATAAAATTAATTTTTTTGGTATTTTTAAAATTTAAAAATACATTTTCTAATGAAAAATTTATAATAAATCTATTTATCTATTAAAAATTCTTAAAAATTCATGTAGATAGACCAAAGTAGACTCTATCAGCAAAAAAATATTAAATTAATTTTTCTACAATCAATTATCTTATAAAGAATTTAACAAAATTATAACTAAAGTATTTAATTAAAAAATGATAAATAATATATAACAATTCAATACTGATTTTGGGATCCAATATAAATTTTTTGCCAACAGGATTTATCAAGAACTTGGGTGGAATATATGATTTGAGAATTTTTATAATTTGGCCCTTAAGAAATTTGAAATACTAGTTAAGTTTTCCATAATATCTAATTTTTGAATTTTGAAAATAACTTGAACATGAATGGTTGTTTTTCAAATTTTCATTTTCAAATCTCAATTTATCATACATTTTTTAATGGGCATGCCCATGAAGAAGATAATTTCCTTTTTAATTATACATTCTTATTTTTTTAATTTACACATGGATTTTATCATTTTCTTAATACCAAAATATAATTGATCAGAAGGTAGAAAACATACTTCACTTATCATATCCTTTCTGAAACTAAAAGCTCCCCCTTCGTCGTTGCTATCTTCTGTCGTGATCCCCCCTTCATCGATACTTTCATCTTCCTAGTGTGAAGCCATCAGTGCAAGTCCGACGTGTTCTTTGAGATCTGAATCTTCCGATTAGGACTCGTCCCATGTTGCATTTAGGTTGTGGACTTTTAACTTTGTTTCCCCTTTACCTTTCTTATTCAATTTGGGACAGTTTTCCTTCATGTGTCCCTTTTCGTTACAGTTGTAGCAGCGGATCTTCCTTTGCTTCTTACCCTGCACTTTATTAAATTTTTTAGTTTTAAAATATTTAGACAACTTCCTTACCATGTACGTCATCTTTTCTTCATCTTCTAAAGATTCCTCTTCACGTTGGATCCTTCTTGTGCTTAGGGTGATAGTGTCTATTTTACTCTTTCCTGTGCATTGAGATTCGTGAAGTTCTAAAGTTGAAAAGAGTTATTTTAAGGTACTTACCTCAAGATCCTTGAGTAGGCATCAATTATCGAAGTCTAGTTCGGTTCCTCAGGAAGATATCTTTGAGCATCCCGATTGCTTACTGGCTCTCCGAGGTTGGTGATAGCTCCTTAAGTTTTGCGTGTAGTTGAGCTACTAACTCACTTACTTCCTATCGGAGGTTGCTAAGTTGATTCCAATGTAGGTCTCTTTTTGCTAATTTGGCTTTGGATGTACCTTCGTGAAGTTCAAGGAACTTTTCCCAAAGTTCCTTTGTAAATCGGTAGTTTCTGATTCGGTTGACTTCTTGTGCAGGTAGTACGGTCAGCAGATGGAATTTTTCTTTCCCATTTGCCACAAAGTTTGTCTACTCCTTCTTTGTCAATAGGTTTTCATCTTTGGATTTGTCGTCGGCGTCCTTTGGAGCTACAAAATCATTTTTCATAATTAAAAGTAAATCGAAATCTATTTTAAAGAATATCTACATCTTGCGCTTCCAACTCGTGAACTCTCCATCGAACTTTGGCAGGTAGATGACCGGTCCGACAATTTTATAGTTGCTTCAGATGGCGATTAGTTCTTTTGGAGCATCCTTACTTTGATACCAATTGAAGGTGGTAATAGGTCGACAAGAGGGGGGGTGTGAATTGCCCCTAAAAAAATAAAGACACTATCTTTTGTTCTTGCTTAACAAAGATGTTAGTTAATTAAAGAACAAAATATAACATATATAAAAAGAAAACTATAACAGAAATAAAAGAGGCACATAGATGTTTACTTGGTTGCAACTAAAATGGTTGCTAATCCAAGGCAAGTATAGCGCAGATCTCCTGGATAGCTCCTTCGGGCGTAGATGCCTCTTACAAATCAAAAAGCTCAGAAAAATAGAGAATGTTGCTTTGATACTGAGCTCTGGGAGCCTATTTATAGCCCCGAAAAGTTCTATCTAAATGCTGACTTGGCACTATAGGGGTGCCCGAGTGCTTGAGGGCACTTGACACGTGCTCTGGGCTCAATTGGTTACCAGGATTCATAAACTTTAGTACTTAAGCTTGGAGGTCTAGAGTTCGAATCCTGGGGAAGGCAAAAATTCACTAGCCAGGGGTGGAAAGTCCTAGTGAGTAACGGCACAACTGAATCTGATTTGGCGGCCCCTTAGGCGACCCTTGACCGTGCCGTTATTCACTAGGACTTCCCACCCCTGGCCAGTGGATTTTTACCTTCCCCAGGATTCGAACTCTAGACCTCCAAGCTTAAGTACTAGAGTTTATGAATCCTAGATGAGGCGTTCTTATGAGACCGCCGAGGTCGAGCTCTTGACCCTTCAGGCAACCAAAGCTTCTGACTCTAAGGAGGCCGAGGTGGGTTTCAAGGCAAAGTTCCTGGAGTCGGATGAGTTCCGTACCCTTATAGCCGACCAAGTAATGCAGCGACTACAGCAGGGCTTCCATGGGGCCATCAATAAGCTGAAGAAGGAGCAGCTCCTGCCTTCTGACGCTGACCCGCGGTTGTAAACACCCTCTGGGCTAGGTAGAGGTCCTCTCCCGAGGCTCAGCACATACAGGGCCTAATGTTTGCCCAGGGGACAGGTCCTGTTGTAGCGTTTTTGACTTAGTGTAATCATTTTCCCTATTCCTTGTGTATGCACCCTTTGCCTTTATGTGCGTACCTAATCAACAGTTGATTGTCTTCGAGGTTGATTCTTGTGGTGGATCCCGTTTGATAATTTTTATAAGTCAAATCTTCGTGCCCTACATTTATGTTTGTGACAGGTCCCTGCCGATCTTTCCAGCTGGAGTGCACGGTATTATTCGTGATCTTATTGATTGCACTCATTAAGAGTCACGGGTTCCTAGGCACGGTATGAGCGTGCCGATAGAGACGACGCTTCAGCGTCTGTTGGCGTTATAGCATCCTCCCTGCATTAACTGCACGAAGCAGCAGTTATCAGTATAAATAGGGGGAGAGGGGGCACCGTCTTCTTCATCCCTCCGATCGGCTTGCTTCTTTGATAGTGGGCCGCCATCGCTCGCTTTTCCTTTCCCTTCGTTGGTGTCCACTATGCTTGCCACATGAGGTGAGGCAGTATTCTTGGCTAAGGGACCTGACAGAGGGAGAGGTCTTTGTGTCAAAACCTTTGCCGGGGAGCATGGTGGAGATGATGTACAGGGTCTCTCTGAAGATCCTGGAGGATGTGGGAGTCCCGGGTTATCTGAGGAGTTCAGAAAAGACCTTATGTGATCCGCTAGGGGGCAGGAAGGAGGTGACTCATCCTGCTGATCACCAAACCCCTGGTCGACTTATGGCGGTGTCCCCCACTCACCATCGGCTGCTCGTTTCCTCCAAGCTTCGGGTAGAGGAAGGTGTCTATGGGGTACGTCGTCACCAAGAGGGGAGGGGCTGCAACCCCTCCTCTGTTAGGGTGATTCTTCCTTATGTCTTTTCTCGACCTGGAGGAGAATCGCGGTTGCTGCGCCCTGGAGTTGCATCTTTATATGCTCCAGAGAGAAATTGCAGTCACTGCTCCCCCTCCTCTTTTTTCTGCCTTTTTGATGTTGTATTTGGCCGCATCTTTCCGAAAAATAGAGGGGGTGTCCGGATGGGGTCTAACTACTCATGTGTTACCTCAGGCATCCATCCACATCCCTGACCACTCAGAGGGAGTACCTAGAAGTTGGAAGAAGATTCTGGGCCCTATCGACGTGCTCTCGCGCACTGTGTACTTTAAAGGCGGTTCACGAAGGAATGGAGCTTTAGAGGCGAACAATTCAAGTAGAAGAGCACTTTCTCTCATCCAATTTGTACGTTGACAGTTTTCTGAGATGTTGTTTACCCTGTATTTTTCATGAATAAAATAATATTTTTGTTACCCTGTGTATGTGTATGACTGGGTTATTCTTTTCGATGTTTTGCTTATGTTCCCTTGGTCGGGCGTGCTACTTTGTCATTGCTTCCGCAGCTCCCACCCATCCTGGGGGCTTGGGGGATTGCAAGGCACCTTGGTTTGCGTCCTTA
>JAGFNQ010000051.1:0-96974 GCA_024364735.1 Boesenbergia rotunda | reverse complement strand
TGCTTGCATACTTTGGTTTTATTAACCGATGTGAAACCTTCAGGTTGTATCATGTATACATCCTCAAGCAGGTTTCCATTAAGGAAAGCTGTTTTCACATCCATTTGCCATATCTCATAATCATAATGAGCTGCTATGGCCAGGAGCATCCGAATGGATTTGAGCATAGCTACTGGCGAATAGGTTTCGTCATAATCAATTCCTTGTTTCTGACGATATCCTTTTGCCACTAATCTAGCCTTAAAGGTAACAACATTACCTTCCATGTCGGTTTTTTTCTTGAAAACCCACTTGCACCCTATGGGCTTAATCCCTTCAGGCGGGTTAACCAAGTCTCATACTTGATTTTCGTACATGGAATCCATTTCCGACTTCATGGCTTCAAGCCATTTATCCCTTTCTGAATTTATCAGAACTTCTTCATAACTGATTGGTTCGTCATTATTAACGAGTAACACGTCGTTCGATTCACTTATGAGAAATCCGTATCTCTCTGGAATATGCGTGTTCTATCAGACCTAGAAGAAGTGGTGTTGTTTTAGGTTCAACTGATAGCTCATCATTTGAGTTATTGGTTGTGGGTCTAGACTAGGTGTCTCTGTAATGTCTATTGGAGTTTTTTGAACTTCTTCAAGTTCAATGCTACTCCCACTGTTTTCTTGTAAAAGAAATTCTTTTTCCAGAAATACAGCATGCATTGAAACAAACACCTTTTGTTCCAAGGGATGATAGAATTGGTAACCCTTCATTTCCTTAGGGTATCCAATAAATAGACATTTATCAGACTTAGCATGCAATTTGTCTGATACAGTACGCTTTACATAAGCAGGACAACCCCATATTTTAAGGTGAGTTAAATGAGGTTTCTTACTATTCCACGTCTCATATGGAGTAGTAGAGACTACCTTGGTCGGGACTCTGTTTAGTAAGTAAACAGCTGTCTTAAGCGCATAGCCCCAAAAGGATTTTGGAAGAGTTGCATGATTCATCATAGATCTAACCATGTCCATCAAGGTTCGGTTACGCCTCTCAGATACACCATTATGCTGTGGTGTATATGGCGGAGTCCATTGAGACAATATCCCATTGTCCCTAAGATAATCTTGAAACTCTTGACTTAAGTATTCACCACCCCGATCGGATCGAAGTATCTTAATACTTTTGCCAAGCTGTTTCTCTACTTCACTTCTGAACTCTTTGAATTTCTCAAAAGCTTCAGATTTGTGTTTCATTAAGAACACATACCCGAATCGTGAGTGATCATCGATAAAGGTAATGAAGTAGCTATAACCTCCTTGTGCAAGAGTTGACATTGGTCCACATACATCAGTATGTATTAGACCAAGCAATTCTCCCACTGGTTTACCTTTTCCGGAAAAGGGTAATTTGGTCATCTTGCCTTTTAAGCATGATTCGCATGTATCAAATGAACCGGGTTCAAATGATTCCAGAATTCCACATCGGTGTAATTTGGTCATGCGTTTCTTACTTACATGGCCAAGACGACAATGCCACGTATAGGAGTCTATTTGATTATCTATTCGAGCACGTTTGTTGCTAACTTTGATATTGAAAACGTCACCGGATAAATCTAACGTGTAGATACCATTGTATAAAGTTCCGGTCCCATAAAGAACACCATTTAAAGTTATGTAACACAATTGTTACTAAAAGTTAAATGATAACCCTTTTCATTCAGCATGAAATAGATACAATGTTCTTTATTAACGAAGAACAAAATAACAATTATCCAATTCTAAGACAAGTCCAGTAGGGAGCTTTAGCAAATATGTTCCGATGGCAACAGCAGCAATCTTTGCTCCATTTCTAACTCGCAAATTCGCTTCTCCCTTGACGAGTCTTCTTCTATTCCTTAGCCCCTGTATGTCATTACATATATGTGAGCTACACCCAGTATCAAGTACCCAGGTGGACGAGGAAATAGAGTGACATTCAATAACGAAGATACCTGAAGAGGATGGGGCATCGGATGCCTTCTTCTTCAAGGACTCAAGATAAACCTTGCAGTTTCTTCGCCAGTGACCCTCCTTGCCACAGTGATGGCAAGTGTCTTTTGGTGCCTTTTCAGTCTTTTTGGCCTTTTTCTTCTTTCCCTTATTCTGTTCTTTGGGCTTCCTCTTAGAGCCTTTCTTTGAGGAACCAACTAACAGTACCGTCTTCTGATCCTGCTTACAGAAGACTCTACAGTCTTAGCAGGTTGAGCAACTCAGGAATGGTAGTCTCCAGCTTGTTCATCCGATAGTTCATCACAAATTGTGAGTAACTCTTGGGCAAACAATGCAGAATTAAGTCAACACTTAGTTCGTGATCCATTGCAAATCCGAGTGTGCCTAGTCGCTCAATGTACCCCAACATCTTCAACACAAACTGTGAGACAGAAGTGCCTTCCTGCATCTTAGAGGTGAAGAGGAGTCTGGAGACCTCGAACCTTTCGGATCTCGCCTGCTCGTCAAACAGCTCATGAAGATGGAAGATGATGGTATGAGCATCCATATTCTCATGCTTTATTTGCAGCTCAGGTACCATAGCGGCTAGCATGATGCAAATCGCAAGTTCAGAATCAGCCACATGTTTCTGATAGGCCACTAACTGGTCTGGAGTTACATCTTCTGGAGGATGGTTGGGAAGTTGTTCTTCAAGGACATAAGCAAGCTTTTCTGCCTTGAGGACTATCCTCAGGTTTCGAAGCTAGTCCATGAAGTTTGGCCCAGTCAGCTTATTGGTGTCCAAAATGGAACACAAATTCAGAGAAGACATGATCAAGTGATTATCCTAGAAATACAAATTGAGCTTATGTGAGAAGAATGATAAAGAATGCATCAATATACATTAATTAAATCCTATTTATTTTTCGAATTGAATAACCCTTTTTATCAATTCGGGAGATCGTAGGAACATCTCCAAATAGGTTGATATCCAACCATAGATAAGAACAACCATGGCTAGAGTCCATCAAGTTATTCTTAGCTATGAAGGTAGTTAATTATACCGATTACATATTATACATATGTAACTATCACATTATGCTATCAACTAATTGAATGTTTGCATAAATCATTGGGTTGTTAACTCATTAACAAGTATGCAACAATATACATAGCACCCAACTGCACCTCTCTTTACATCGACCTTGGCTGTGGCACAACAAATCGATGCTCCAAGCTTATGGCTGACCCATTAATCAAGAAATAGTTTTAATATGGTTGGAGCTCATTCAACCGTTTAGTCAGGCATGGATGTGTCCAACAACCAAAACTAAGGATCGACATCTAACTCTAACTATATTAATCATAAACTAATTTCATAGTTTGAACATGTTGAGGTTCAAGCCGGGCATGGATGTGTCCATCAACCCAAACGAGAAACAAAACTCCGGTTCTAACCATATTAATGGAAGGTGTTAGCCTTAATATTTTGTAAGGGGTTTTAGGTCTCATCCTTTTCCTTTTAAGCACATTCATGACATATAATTATGTCATGTTCTAACGATTTCCTTAATAAAGTATGTATGTGACTTAATTTATCAAGTCTCATTAATTGAATTAGGAACCGGATTTCCTAATTCTAATTTCACACTTTATTCAAGAAATTGTTTTGGGAAATAATTTCCTAAATTGTCATAATCAATTTCGGAAATAATATGTTTAAGACTTTGATTTCTCTAAATCAAATCTTATTAAATTAAGAGACAGATTCCCTTAATTCAACCACATATTATTATCATGAAAATCTTATTTAAGGAAATAAACTCTATAGGAAACAATTTTTCCTAATTAATTTTGGAGACAACAATATGTAAGAGCATCACCTCATAAATCAAATAAGGAAATTATCATTTGAGAATCACCTCAAAAATTTCCAAGATTTGATCACATATTTTATTTATGGATAATTAATTACAACAAATTATTTACTTTGGGTGGCTCCCCGAGGTACTCCCCAAAGAAAAGAAATTTGTTGTAAATCTAATTTGGCCTGCTCCCCGAGGCATAACCAAATTAAACTTGACAATTAAAGAACTTGTTAATAATATAATTTGCATGGCTCCCCGAGGCCTACCCAAATCAATTTTAACAATTCATATTCAAAATAGGAAATTAAATTATAACAACTAACTTTAATTTGGGTGGCTCCCCGAGGCACTCCTCAAAGTAAAGAATTTTGTTAATAATTTAAAAACCAATTTGAATTTAATTGTCAATTAATGTTTCCATAAAATGTCTAGACTTTCATGAAAAGAAAGTGCCCAAAATTACAAGCTTTCCATAAATGGAAAGTTTCCAAAATTAAAAGGTTTACAGAATTATTGTAAGTTTCTGCTACAAAGAAAACTTACGTATTTCCAAAATTGGAAAATTTCCAAAATTAGGAAATTTCCAAAATTGAAAAGTTTCCAAAAATGGAATGTTTTCACAATTATCATAAAATTTCAGAAACAGAGATATTTCAAAAGTTTGCGAAATTTCATGAGGATTTCCAAATTTTGAAATTCCTAAATCTAAAATTTACCATAATTGGAAAGTTTCCATAATTGAAAATTTTTTCAAAATTGAGATCATGACAAAGTTTTCCGCAAAACAATTATATGATTATGTCGAACACTAACTGGCTCTGATACCACTGTTGGGACCGGGTGCATGCCGACGCGGACACATATTGTAATTGTTACATAATTACATGCAGCGGAAACAAAAGCATGAATAATTTCCTAAATTATTCTAACACATATCCTAAGCATGTAATGTGTTCACATAATCGTAATATAAAATTTTTGCAGAAAAGGAAATTACTCTACGAATTACCTTGCGTAACTTGGAAGAAGGGACGAGATCCAACCGTTAGCGTCCCTTGAAAGCTCCGCCTCTATTCGTATCCACGCCGAGTATCGTCGGGATGACTTCGCTAAGCCACGAGTTTCGTGTTCATGAGAACTACTAGATTCTCCGTGAACACGACGAAAACCGAGAGAGTAATTAAATCGAAAGACTCACCACCAAGGTTGGCCGAAGAGGAAGATCGTCGCAAGGAAGAACTTCATCGCCTTGATGCTTCTCCTTGTGCTCACGGCAAGAAGAAAGAAGGAAGGCCTATGGCCGGCCAAGAGAGAGGGAGAGAAGAAGAGGAGAGAGCCCAAGCAATTCTTGGATGGATCATCTTCCATGGCACCCCTTGGGTCCATTATATAGGGAGAGGTTTCTTAATTCCTAAGCAAACCTCTCCTTGATTATGGAATAATTTCTCAATCAATTCATAATCAAGGCTCTCATGATCAAGCTTCTTCTTCTTGATTATGGAATAATTTCTCAATCAATCCATAATCAATGCTCTCTTTCATTTGGCATGATTATATAAAATTTATAAAACAAACCAACCATTGATTCATTATATAAAAATTTATAAAACAAACCAACCATTGGTTCATTATATAAATTTTATTAAACAAACCAACTCATGGTTCATTATATAAAAATTTATATAACCTTTTATAAAATAAACCAACATTTGGTTTATTTTATAAAACAAACCAAAATAGCCTTATCCTCTTATGGTGGTGGCCGGCCATGACAAGAAGAGAGGAGGCCCCCTTCCTTGGCCGGCCCATCTATCCCCAATTGGATCAAATCCCTTAATGAATTAAACTTATTTAATTCACCCATTAAGTCTTTAAAAGACTTAGCCATTCTATGCTTCCGATGCGTCTGAAATAAATTCAGTTTTGACTATTGTTTGGACTTACCAAAAATAATCTATCTCGATTGGAGAATCTAATTTTCAACTCGTTTTAAATCCTTCGAATTACTCGTTATGCGTGTGACCAAATAGGCTTTCAATTTATGTTGGCCGTCCATAATTAACTAATTAATTATAGAACGATCATGAGTGGCACCTAGTAGTACATCATGATCCCCAATTAATTGAAAGATGAACGGTTGACCTCAGAAATGATTCTGAAATCCTTCAGCAGCTATAATGAATCGTGCCCATTCCCTTCACCATCTTATACCCACTTGGTTCAGGACATGGTCTATGTGTGTCAGTCCCCACTAGGCTGACTACGTCACACCTAGCCCAAGTAACGTTTCCTCGTCCTATGGATTCTAATTACTCTCATGTATTTAAGAGATTCATACTCTGAACATGTCATGCTCTGGCCAGAGGCTTCGAGTAACAATCCGACGATAGGCCTCGGGTATACATCTCCTCGCAAGGAGTGGTGAATCCTTTGTAGGTTGTTCAAACATCTTCAGGCACTTCAGCTTATACCCAATCATCCTGGGTCTACACCTCCTTGGAGATGCTTGCTTAAGATGTCAAAGTATAAGTCTCCATGACCAAGATGACTTGAACACCACAAGTCAAAGGAACATCGCACTTAAGCTGCAGTAAGAACTTCACTGACATATCTATATGTAGACTACCATATGAAGTTTTACAGCCAGTCACTCCAATGAACTAGTTCCCTTAACTAGCATTCATGTTTATCTCCGGACATCTCAATGTCACCAGCCAGTGAGAATCAGCTGATTAGAGAATAACGCATGCTAGTCTCAACAGAATTGATAGTGTCCGTATTTATCAATTCATCGACTAGGGACAATTTCAATACTTCACAATTGCACATGTAGAGATAATCACTAGTTGTGAATTCATCACAAATTCTCTCATGTTGTGAATTGTATTGCGGACATTGAGTAAATGAGCTTAAGATCTTAATCAAATAATCATGTATACTCAAAGAGTGAATATTCATTTATTAAAATAAATGATTACAATCATAAGGCGATTGCCTTAAGACACTTCTCTAATATCACTAACATATATCAATGCCCGAGAAGGACTAAGGGTTATATGCTGGTTTAGCAGCCAGACCAATCTCCTGTGGGTTATATGGATATAGAATTCCAATCAGATAGGGGAAAGTATAAGTATTCCTCGAGGTTTTGTGATTACATTAGGAGGTGGAACCATAAGAGTGTCGTGCAGCGGCTGCGTAGTGAACTCCACCATGGAAGCTGAGTATTTGGCAGCCTCTGAGGCAGCCAGAAAAGCTACATGGTTTACGAACCTCAAGATTGACTTAGATGTGATTCCTGGTTTGCCCAGAGTTATCACATTCTGTTATGATAAAAATGGTGCAGTTACAAACTCGAAGATGTTGGGACCAGGTGCATATTGACATGGATACGGGTTCATAATTTTAAAATTAATTACGTGCAGCAGAAGGTTTAGCATAAATAATTTCTCAAATTATTTAACCACACATCTAAGCATGCAACTTTATCTTCTGTAGACATGATCATATATTTAAAATTTTGCAGAAACGTAAACTAATTTACGTATTACCTCGCGTAACTCGAATGAAGGGACGAGATCCAACCGTAAACATCCCTTGGAAGCTCCGCCTCTATTTGCGTCTACGCCGAGTATCTTCGGGATGACTTCGCAAAGCCACGAGTTTTGTGTTCTCGAGAACTACTAGATTCTCCGAGAACGCGACAAGAAAACCAAGAGAGAAGTAATCACATCGGAAAAACTCACTACCAAGGTTGGCCGAAATCACAATTCCGGCGAGAAGGAGGAAGATGACTTGCGCCCTATCCCAAGGCGATAATGGCTGAATAGGAAGATCGTTCCAACGGAAGAACTTTGTTGCCTTGGTGCTTCTCCTTGTGCTCACGGCAAGAAGAAGGGAGAAGAGTCTTGTGGCCGGCCACGAGAAAGAAGGGAGGAGAGGGAGAGATCCCAGGCAAGAATACTTCGATTGATTTCCAAGTCTTGCCTTGGGTCCTTTATATAGTGGCCTCTCAACCGCCAAGTCTTTTTTTTTCTTATGGAATAAATTTTCTATAACTTATTCCATCATGCCATGTTTTATCATATTTTAATTCATGATAAAAACCGACCAAGTCTCCTTTTTTCTTATGGAATAAATTTTCTTATCATAGTAAATCAATCCTTGATTGATTTTATAAAATAAAATAAACCAATCCATGGTTCATTTTAATTTCCATGAAAAATAAACCAAATCTTGGCTTATTATATAAATATTTATATCATCCATAATTTTATAAAACAAACCACACTTGGTTTATTTTATAAATTGAACCAAAAACATGGTTCTCTCCCTTTGTTGTGGCCGGCCAAGCAACGAGGATGGAGACCCTCTTTGGCCGACCCATCCAAGCCATGCCCCAATGAATTAAACTTATTTAATTCATCTATTTAGTCTTCAAAAGACTTAGCCATTTTATGCTTCCGATGCGTCTCTGAAAAATTCAGATTCGACTTATCGTTTGGCTTAACCAAACCTAATCTATCTTGATTGGAAAATCCAATTTTCAACTCGTTTTAAATCCCTCGGATTACTAGTAGTGCGTGTGACTAAATAGACTTTCGATTTATGTTGGCCGTCTATAATTAATCAATTATAGAACGATCATGAGTGACACCTAGTAGTACATCATGATCCCCAATTAATCGAAAGATCAACGATTGACCTCAAAAATAATTCTGAAACCCTTCAGCAGCTATAATGAATCTGTTGGATCGAGAAGCCCGATAGAGGGGGGGGTGAATATCGGGAAACTTTCGGATTTGTATAAGAATAGGTACGCAGCGGAAATTAACGAAAAGACACAGAGATGCAATCGATTTACTTGGTTCGGAGCCTGTGTCGACTCCTACTCCAAGGCCCACGGTCGTTGACCGTTTACTTTGGGCAATTCTATATTTGGCGCAAATAGGTTACACAATTTGATTTACAAAATTAAATGCAATAAAATATTAAATAAAAAATATGCTCTTCTTTTTACCGATGTCCGGAGTAGGTCGACTCTTTCGGGGCAGCAGGACGTCGTCAGCTCGAGGTGAAGCGTTTCCGGAGCAAGGCGTGAGCACAGAAGAGCGTGGAAGCTTTGGAACGAAGTTTATGTGAAGCTTGGGGTCGAGGGGTGCTATTTATAGCACCTAGGGCGCCCTTGACGTCGGGGGCGCCCTGCCACGTGTCAGGCGATCCGCAGATTGCTCGGTCAACTTCTATCCCGCTCGAACAGGGATTAAGTTTGACCACGGGGGCGCCTTGGTCGTAGAGGGCACCTTGGCTAACTTCTTCCGCGCAGAAATCTCGTTTGTGGATAAGGCTGGAGCTTCGCAGTCTTGGGCTGGAGGCGCCATGGTTGCTGAGGGCGCCTTCGCTGACGAGGGCGCCTTGCCCAGTAAGCAGCTGAAGCCCTTTTTGCTTCGCTTGGTTTTGGTTCACCTTGAGGGCGCCCTGGACACTCAGGGCGCCTTACTCAGCTGCTGCCTTACTCCTTTGAGGCTCTCTGAGTTGCAGACACACGTTCCTTCGGTCCTGCATCCAGGGTTAGTCCAAAACACAATAACACAATTAATTATTTATTTTATACAGCCTTAGCTGTCTTGGTTCTGACTTTGGTCTCCAAAATGGAGTCCTAGGTCGAACCGACGCCTACTGTTCCCTCGATGGGGAACGCGTCCTCACCTACTCCTCTCGGGAGAATTTACCTGATGCCAACCGCTCCCTTAGTTGGACTTTTGCCTGACGGTCCTTTGTCAGGGCTTGGATGCCGAGCTGTCCTTCGCCCGGTGCCTAGCAGTCCTTCGCTAGGTCTTCAGTCCCAGACTGTCCTTCGCATGGTGCCTAGCAGTCCTTCGCTAGGGCTTTTAACTCTGGCATTCCTTCGCCAGTGCCTAGCGGTCCTTTGCTAGGGCTTTCACTGCACACTTGATTAACTTGTTAGAAAACAAGAAAGACTTAACTTTTGACCTATGTTGCCATTATCAAAACACAGGTTTGACTTGGGTGCATTCTGCACCAATAATCTCCCCCTTTTTGATTTATGGCAACCCTAGTTCAAAAAGTTAAGTTTAAGCAAGACATAAAAAAGTTTTAACTTTTGTTCCCTCCCCCTGGAAGGAATCTCCCCCTAGATTTTTCAAAAATTCGTGGGGTTTTAAAGACTTTACTTGTACTTTGAAAACTAAAGTTTTAGGTACTTAGAAGTAACTTAAAAATACATAGTAGAGCATAATTTGAGTACTTAAGAAATTTTAAAGTCTTACATTTTTAAAGTACTCAAAATGTTAGCTTAAATACTCGGTAGGATATAACAAGCTTAAGTACTTAGTAGGTTTTGAAACACTTTAGTACTTAACAATTTTGAAAAACTTAAGCTTTAGAGTAAAAATGATTTTGACAAGCTTGAGTAAAGAGTTTTGAAGCTAGAGTACTTAGCAAAATTTTGAAAGCTTGAGAAAAGAGTTTTGAAGCTAGAGTACTTAGCAACATTTTGAAAGCTTGGAAACAAACATTTTGAAGCTAGAGTACTTTGCAAAATTTTGAAAGCTTTAAGTAAAGAATTTTGAGGCTAGAGTACTTAGCAAAATTTTGAAAGCTTTAAGTAAAGAATTTTGAGGCTAGAGTACTTAGCAAAATTTTGAATGCTTTAAGTAAAGAATTTTGAGGCTAGAGTACTTAGCAAAATTTTGAAAGCTTGAGAAAAGAGTTTTGAAGCTAGAGTACTTAGCAACATTTTGAAAGCTTGGAAACAAACATTTTGAAGCTAGAGTACTTTGCAAAATTTTGAAAGCTTTAAGTAAAGAATTTTGAGGCTAGAGTACTTAGCAAAATTTTGAAAGCTTTAAGTAAAGAATTTTGAAACTTTTTGAATAAAGGAAAAATTTAGAAAAAAATAATTTTTCTCTTTCCTATCTCTATCTCCCCCTTTGCCATATATCATAACAGATAAATATAGCATGAATTAAAATAAATTTGCTGTACTGAACCAGTTTGATTTACACTAGATCAATCAATTTTTGTCTGTAGGGACCTGTCTAACCCAATTAGCTACTTAGTAACTGTTATATACAGTAGTTTTTGCTAGGGTTAGTCAAGTTAAGTGTTTCTGTTCAAGTTAGATTTTCTAAGCTTGACACTTAACTTGATTGCTGTATAAGTTGTATTTAGTGCCCCAATTACTGCAGATGCACTGACTTAAAGCATCTTGAATTAAGGCAAAGACCTAAGCATCTCAACCCTTTCTAGGTTATCAATCATAAGTACCCTAAGGTGCTTGTGAGATGCTGGCTTCTAAGTCTATAGGTGCATGCAGTTCTAGGGTTAGGGCCTAGCCTAAGTCCATTTTCGAAAAAGCCCTAGTTTTGAAGGGGGTAGTTTTAAAATAAATATAAAACTAAGTCGAAAAGATTTTAAAATAGATTTTTGAAATAAATAAAGCTAAGTTGAAAATGAAAACTGATTTTTAAATTTAAATAAAATAGTTTTTCAAAATTTTAATTTTAGAAAACTGATTTTTGACACCAAAAAGAATTTGAGTTAAGCTATTCTACTGAACACAATTCTAACTGCCTTCTTAGTGAACTGAACTCAGATTCAGGTAAGGGTTTTGTGAATATATCAGCTAGGTTGGATTTAGAGTCAATATGCTTAAGTGTTATTTCACCCCTGGCTACATGGTCTCTTACAAAATGATGTTTGACTTCTATATGTTTGGTTCTGGAGTGTTGAATTGGGTTCTTAGTTAAATTAATTGAACTTATATTGTCAATAAATACTTGAGTTTGGGTGTAGTTGAGCTGGAAATCTTTAAGTGTGTGCATCATCCATAAAAGTTGTGCCACACATTCTCCTAATGCCACATACTCAGCTTCAGTTGTGGATAAAGCCACACAATGTTGTTTTTTGCTGCACCAACTGACTAGACTCTGACCTAACAGTTGGCAGCTTTCACTCGTGCTCTTTCTATCTAATTTACAGCCTGCATAGTCAGAATCTGTGTATCCTGTTAAATCAAAGGTTGAGGTCCTAGGATACCAAATCCCTACATTTAGGGTGCTCTTTACATATCTTAGTACTCGTTTTAGGGCTGCTAAGTGCATTTCCTTAGCACAGGTTTGGTATCTAGCACACATCCCTACAGAAAAAAGAATATCAGGTCTGCTGGCTGTAAGGTACAATAGGCTACCTATCATACTCCTATAAAGCTTAAGGTCCACTGGTTTACCATCAGGGTCACTATCTATTTTTACATTTGTGGCCATGGGGGTACTTATGCTTTTAGAGTTGTCCATTTTAAATTTCTTTATTAACTCTTTAGCATATTTGAATTGATGAACGTAGTTACCATCCCTAGTTTGTTTAATTTGTAAGCCTAGGAAAAAGTTAAGTTCACCAACCAAGCTCATTTCAAATTCATTATCCATTATTTTGACAAATTCTTTTAGAAGGTTGGTGTTGGTGGATCCAAAGATAATGTCATCTACGTAAATTTGGGCAATAAATATATCTTTTCCTAGGGTTTTAATGAATAGGGTTGAGTCAATTTGGCCTTGTTTAAATTCTTTAGTAGTTAAGTAAGTTGATAGTCTTTCATACCAAGCCCTAGGTGCTTGTTTTAATCCATATAGGGCTTTAGTTAGTTTGTAGACGTGGTTAGGTTTGTCTAAGTCCTCAAACCCGGGGGGTTGCCCTACATAAACTTCTTCTTTAATAAATCCATTTAAAAAGGCTGACTTTACATCATTTGATATAACTTGAATCCTTTATGGGATGCAAAGGCCAATAACATTCTAATGGACTCAAGTCTAGCTACTGGGGCATATGTTTCATCATAGTCTAGTCCCTCTACTTGGCTGAATCCCTTAGCTACTAAGCGGGCTTTATTTCTGACTATTTCTCCTTGATCATTTAGCTTGTTCATAAAGACCCACTTAGTATCTATAATGGATTTACCTTCAGGTTTAGGCACTAGTTCCCAGACTTGGTTCCTCTCAAATTGGGCTAATTCTTCTTGCATAGCTATGATTCAATCAGGGTCAGGTAGGGCTTCATCTATAGTTTTGGGTTCTATTTTTGATATCATAGTTATTTGACTGAGGTTTCTATAGGAGGACCTAGTCCTGACTCCTAGAGTTGGATCACCCACAATTTGATCGGTTGGGTGACTAAGTCTGGGTTTCTTTGTTCTTCTAGTGCTTGGTTCAGCCTCAGGTCCGGCTGGTCGGTTTGGTTCACTATTTGTTTCGACTGGTTGATTTGTTGGTTCGATTCTTGGTTCAGTTGATTCATTAGTTGGTTCAATAGTTAGTTCATTTAGGGGTTCAATTAATGGTTCAATAGTTTGCTCATTATCTTCTTGGTCAGAGTTTGATGAAGTTGGGTTTGGATTATTAGATGTTGAATTGATTTCTTCATCAAAAATTAAGTTTGTTGTTTCTTCAATTTTCTTAGTTTGTTTGTTGTAAGCTTTATAGGCTCTACTTGTGGTTGAATATCCTAGGAAGATACCTGGGTTTGACTTGGATTGAAATTTTCCTAAATAGTCTTTGGTGTTTAGGATATGGACTTTGCACCCAAAGACCCTTAGGTAATGTAAATTTGGTAGTCTATGGTAGTACAATTCATAGGGGGTTTTGTTGTGTCGCTTGTTAATTAACACCCTATTTTAGATATAACAGGCTGTACTAATTGCTTCTGCCCAAAATTGGTTTGCTAGATTAAATTCGTTGAGCATAGCCCTAGCGGCTTCTTGTAAGGTTCTATTCCTTCGCTCAACTATCCCATTTTGTTGGGGGTTCTAGGACATGAAAATTCATGTAAATACCCATTTATTTTATAGAATTCTTCGAATCGTTGATTCTCAAATTCTCCCCCGTGATCACTCCTAAGTCTTTTTATTTTAGTGTCATTTTGATTTTCAATTAGTTTACAGAATTCATTGAATAGGTTTAGGGTTACATCTTTGGTTTTTAGGAACCTAACCCAGGTAAACCTAGAGTAATCATCAACTATTATTAAGCAGTATCGGTTCCCGCTTAGTGACTTGGCTCCATGTGAATCAAATAGGTCAAGGTGCAGGAGCTCAAGTGTGGTTTGAGTTAAATCAGACTGAATTAGTTTGTGATTGGATTTGGTTTGCTTACCTTGATTGCATGATTCACATATTAGGTTTTCATTATTTTTGATGTTGGGGATACCTTTGATTAAGCCAAGTTGGGTAATTTTTGAAATAGTTCTCAAATTGGTATGTCCTAATCTCCTATGCCAGAGGTTTGATTGTTCTAATTGTGTTAACATACATTTGGGTATAATAGGAAGATTTATAGTGTATACATTGTTTTTCCTAGTGCCCTTAAGTATGATTCCTGAGTCTTGTTCATTTTTAATTAGGCAGTTGGAACTGTTGAAAGTAACTCTATAACCAGAATCACATAACTGACTTATGCTAAGCAAGTTAAAATTAAAGTTTTCAACCAATAGAACTTTCTTAATAATGAAATCAGATTTAAGCTCAATGTTACCTTACCCAATTACCTTGAGTGTGGCATTATTGCCAAATGCCACTGAGCCTAGGTTTTTGAGTTTGAGCTTGGTGAACTTCAATTTATCTCCAGTCATGTGTCTGGAGCAACCGCTATCCAACATCCATTGATCCAAATCTTTATGTTCCTACGCATAAAGAATTTTCTTGATTTGGATTCAATTAGAATCAGGAATAGCTTAAATTGAGTTTCACTGCCTAGTCTGTCTCACCCAATCTAGGGTTTTCAATCACGTTAAACTTATAGGTTTTGTGAGACAGGTTTTGCTGGTTAAAAGTTATTTTGAAAAGTTTGATTAATTTTGAAAACAATTAAATTTTAAAAACTTAATTAATTTTGAAAACAATTAAAAAATATTTAAATCTATAAATAACTGAAATTTTGTGTTAGATTCGAATTTAACAAAAATTAATTTGAATTTGAAATTCAAAAATTGGCTTCCAGGTCTTGGCGAGGCACTAGGCCTTCTTTGGCCGAAGCCTTATGGGATCATCCACCCTTTCCTTGACAAAGCCTTTTAATGAAATTTCATTTTCAAAATTATTTTTTGAAAAAATTTCTGGTCTAACTAGTTTGGGTTTTGGATCGGTAGCTTCGGCTGGTTTCACCAGTCTAAAGAGACCAAGTAAACTTGATCTTATTAGAATTGGTTTCCCCAACGTACTATCATCTCACCTCCACCCAATACTATGTTGTCAAATTTCAGCTAAGTTTGTTTAGTCCTTAATCTAGCCTAAGTCTAAGCATGGTATATTGCAAAAAATAAATAATCAATCAATCAAGCAATTAAATCAAGAATAACATGTTTATCTAATAATAAAAATAGTTTTCAGTTTGGCTCCCCCTGGACTAAAGCCACGGTGATGGTTGGGCAAGATGTGAATCTTGTCCTTGGGGATCCAATACTGATTTGATCCAGTAGGTTGGTTCAGGCACAGTTTAGGTACCCATGCCTAAATTTTTCCTCTGGACTGATTCAGTACAGTCAAATATGATCTTTGTCGGGATTTGATTCGGTAGCCAAGTCCGGATCGATTTAGAACTGATTTCTGTTTTCCAAGGATCATGTCAAGACCCTTTGAACCAGATGTAAATCGTTCTAAAGCTGTTCTAAAATCCTTAACCTGAGTTTTCAGGGAGGAGTTCTCCTTTTCAAGTTTTTCAACTTGAGTAGGAGTTCCTTCCTGAGTCTTCTCGGTTAAGGGTTTAGAGTCAGCTCCCTCTTTCAGGAGTTTTACTTCCTGTCGGAGGGTTTCGACCCGGAGTTTGGCTTTTGCCAAATCTCGAGAAAGAAAAGAAATCAATTCAGTTAACTGTAATCTATTAAAACCAGTTACCTTAATTTCTCCGTCTTCTGTGAAGGTCAGCTCGCCGTCCTCTTGTTCTGATTCTGACTCTGTCTCGACTTTATCTGAGGCGGTCAGAGCTAGGAGGTTGGACTGGGGTGCCTCTTCTTCTTCTTCTGAGGAAGACTCGTCCCAGGTTGCTTGCAGTGCCTTCTTTCTTCTCGGGTTTTTAGTCTCCTTTAGGTTAGGGCACTCTGACTTGTAGTGGCCCTTTTTCTTGCACTCGTAGCAGGTCACATTGGGCTTGTTTGCTGGTTCAGTTGGTTCGTCCTTTCTTCGGCCGGTTTTTCGTTTGTTGGTTCGGTTCTTCAGCTCCTTGTAGTAGCTTCGAGCGAGCCAGACCAGCTTAGTTTGATCTTTATCTTCTTCTTCTGAATCTGAGTCTGAGTTAGATTCAGTTTCAGGTTCAGGCTTCTTCTTTGTTGTTCTTCCAGTCTTGCCTGCAAGAAAAGCAATACCTTTCTCAACCATATTGGTGTTAGTTTGTTCGTGCAGTTCTAGTTCAGAAAATAATTCGTCTAATTTTATTTTAGAAAGATCCCTAGAGACCTTGTATGCATCTACCATAGATGCCCACAAGGTGTTTCTAGGGAAGGCGTTTAGAGCATACCTTATTAGGTCATGGTTTTCAACCTTGTGACCTATTGTGTGAAGACCGTTCATTACCTCTTGGATTCGTGCGTGGAGCTGGGCTGCTGTTTCGTTGTCGGCCATCTTGATAGTGTAGAGTTTGTTTAGTAGCAGATCCCGCTTGCTGATCCGAGTATCTGAAGTCCCTTCATGCAGCTCGATCAGTTTTGTCCATAGCTCCTTTGCACTATTGAAGGGGCCCACGCGGTTCAGCTCTTCCTTTGTCAGCCCGCATTGTAAAGTTTGTGTCGCTTTTGCGTCGGCTTCTATTTTGCGTTTAAGGGAGTTGTCCCATTCAGAGTAGCTTTGTGGTTGTCCTTCGGCGTTTTTGGGGATCTCCAGACCGGACTGGATGATGATCCACATATCCACCTGAGTTTTCAGGTGGACCTCCATGCGACTTTTCCAGTAAGAAAAGTCTTCTCCACTGAAAAGTGGAGGTCTGGCGGTGCTGAATCCCTCTTGCATGGCCATTGGATCTATAACAAAAAAACTAACAGAAGAACAAATTTTCCAAGACTAGGTCTTGGATTAGTAGTGCTGGATTAGGAAATAAAATATCGAGGGGTGTTGCACCAACCTCGATTAACGAAAAAAATTGAACAAAAAAAAAATATTAAAAAAATTCGAAAATCCGAAAAGAAATTTTCAAACTGGTGGTTGCACCAAGTTTGAATAACCCCGCTCTGATACCACTTGTTGGATCGAGAAGCCCGATAGAGGGGGGGGTGAATATCGGGAAACTTTCGGATTTGTATAAGATTAGGTACGCAGTGGAAATTAACGAAAAGACACAGAGACGCAATCGATTTACTTGGTTCGGAGCCTGTGTCGACTCCTACTCCAAGGCCCACGGTCGTTGACCGTTTACTTTGGGCAATTCTATATTTGGCGCAAATAGGTTACACAATTTGATTTACAAAATTAAATGCAATAAAATATTAAATAAAAAATAAGCTCATCTTTTTACCGACGTCCGGAGTAGGTCGACTCTTTCGGGGCAGCAGGACGTCGTCAGCTCGAGGTGAAGCGTTTCCGGAGCAAGGCGTGAGCACAGAAGAGCGTGGAAGCTTTGGAACGAAGTTTATGTGAAGCTTGGGGTCGAGGGGTGCTATTTATAGCACCTAGGGCGCCCTTGACGTCGGGGGCGCCCTGCCATGTGTCAAGCGATCCGCAGATTGCTCGGTTAACTTCTATCCCGCTCGAACAGGGATTAAGTTTGACCACGGGGGCGCCTTGGTCGTAGAGGGCGCCTTGGCTGACTTCTTCCACGCAGAAATCTCGTCTGTGGATAAGGCTGGAGCTTCGCAGTCTTGGGCTGGAGGCGCCTTGGTTGCTGAGGGTGCCTTCGCTGACGAGGGCGCCTTCGCTGTTGAGGGCGCCTTGCCCAGTAAGCAGCTGAAGCCCTTTTCGCTTCGCTTGGTTTTGGTTCACCTTGAGGGCGCCCTGGACACTCAGGGCGCCTTACTCAGCTGCTGCCTCACTCCTTTGAGGCTCTCTGAGTTGCAGACACACCTTCCTTCGGTCCTGCATCCAGGGTTAGTCCAAAACACAATAACACAATTAATTATTTATTTTATACAGCCTTAGCTGTCTTGGTTCTGACTTTGGTCTCCAAAATGGAGTCCTAGGTCGAACCGACGCCTACTGTTCCCTCGACGGGGAACGCATCCTCACCTACTCCTCTCGGGAGAATTTACCTGATGCCAACCGCTCCCTTGGTTGGACTTTTGCCTGACGGTCCTTTGTCAGGGCTTGGATGCCGAGCTGTCCTTCGCCCGGTGCCTAGCAGTCCTTCGCTAGGTCTTCAGTCCCAGACTGTCCTTCACCTGGTGCTTAGCAGTCCTTCGCTAGGGCTTTTAACTCTGGCATTCCTTCGCCAGTGCCTAGCGGTCCTTTGCTAGGGCTATCACTGCACACTTGATTAACTTGTTAGAAAACAAGAAAACTTAACTTTTGACCTATGTTGCCATTATCAAAACACAGGTTTGACTTGGGTGCATTCTGCACCAACAGAATCGTGCCCCATTCCTTCACCATCTTATGCCCACTTGGTTCAGGACATGGTCTATGTGTGTCAGTCCCCACTAGGCTGACTACGTCACACATAGCCCAAGTAACATTTTCTCGTCCTACAGATTCTAATTACTCTCATGTAATTAAGAGATTCATACTCTGAACATGTCATGCTCTGGCCAAAGGCTTCGAGTAACAATCCGACGATAGGCCTTGGTATACATCTCCTCGCATGGAGTGGTGAATCCTTTGTAGGTTGTTCAAATATCTTCGGGCACTTCAGCTTATACCCAATCATCCTGGGTCCACACCTCCTTGGAGATGCTTACTTAAGATGTCAAAGTATAAGTCTCCATGACCAAGATGACTTGAACACCGCAAGTCAAAGGAACATCGCACTTAAGCTGCAGTAAGAACATCATTGACTTATCTATATATAGACTACTATATGAAGTTTTACAGCCAGTCACTCCAATGAACTAGTTCCCTTAACTAGCATTTATGTTTATCACCGGACATCCTAATGTCACCAGCCAGTGAGAATCAGCAGATTAGAGAATAACCCATGCTAGTCTCAACAGAATTGATAGTGTCCGTATTTATCAATTCATCGACTTGGGACAATTTCAATACTTCACAATTGCACATGTAGAGATAATCACTAGTTGTGAATTCATCGCAAATTCTCTCATGCTGTGAATTGTATTGCAGACATTCAGTAAATGAGTATAAGATCTCAATCAAATACATAAACATGTATACTCAAATAGTGAATATTCATTTATTAAAATAAATGATTACAATCATAAGGCGATTGCCATAGGATAATTTTCTCATATCACTAACAAACTCCCACTTGGCCTAATGCCAATCGCTACGGTATCCAATACCACAGGCTCTAACATGACCCTCAAACTTGCTTTGAGGCAAGGCCTTAGTTAAAGGATCCACTAAATTCCTTTCAGTGGGAATTTACTCAATTTGTATATCATTCCTACTTATAATCTCTCTGATCAGATGATAGCGGCGAAGCACATGTTTGGATCGCTGATGAGACCTTGGTTCCTTCGCTTGTGCAATAACTCCATTGTTGTCGCAATAAATCGGTATTGCTTCATCAATGGTTGGAACCACACCAAGTTCTGAGACAAACTTCTTGATCCAGATTGCTTCCTTTGCTGCTTCCGAAGTTGCAATATATTCCGCTTCCGTGGTAGAATCCGCTACGGTGTCTTGCTTGGAACTCTTCCAACTTATTGCGCCTCCATTCAAAATAAATACGTATCCGGACTAAGATTTGGAGTCATCCTTATCTGTCTGGAAACTGGCATCTGTATACCCACGTATTATCATATCACCTTCTCCATATATTAGGAACACATCCTTAGTTCTTCTCAAGTACTTGAGGATTGTCTTGACAGCTGCCCAATGATTCATTCCTGGATCAGACTGGTATCTGCTTGTGATGCTCAGAGCATACGATTCATCGGGCCTAGTACATAACATAGCATACATGATAGATCCTATCACGGATGCATAAGGAATCTTATTCATGCAAATTCTCTCGTCTTCTGTGCGCGAACACATAGACTTCGAAAGGTTGATCCCATGCCTGATGGGAAGGTAATCTTTCTTGGATTCCGACATGCTAAACCTTTCTAGCACTCGGTATATATATGTAGACTGCGAAATACCAAGCAACCATTTTGATCTATCTCTATACATTCTAATCCCAAGATATAGGTTTCTTCTCCCAGGTCATTCATGGAGAAAGTTTTGGATAACTAAATTTTAACTGACTGTAAGACTGATATATCATTTCCTATAAGTAATATGTCATCGACATATAACACTAGGAATACGACTGCACTCCCACTAACCTTCTTATACACACAAGGTTCGTCAAGATTTTGTGAGAAATCAAACTCTTTGATTGTCTCATCAAAACAGATGTTCCTGCTCCTGGATGCTTGCTTTAATCCATATATGGATCGTCGAAGCTTGCATACTTTGGTTTTATTAACCGATGTGAAACCTTCAGGTTGTATCATGTATACATCCTCAAGCAGGTTTCCATTAAGGAAAGCTGTTTTCACATCCATTTACCATATCTCATAATCATAATGAGCTGCTATGGCCAGGAGCATCCGAATGTATTTAAGCATAGCTACTGGCGAATAGGTTTCGTCATAATCAATTCCTTATTTCTGACGATATCCTTTTGCCACTAATCTAGCCTTAAAGGTAATAACATTACCTTCCATGTTAGTTTTCTTCTTGAAAACCCACTTGCACCCTATGGGTTTAATCCCTTCAGGTGGGTTAACCAAGTCTCATACTTGATTTTTGTACATGGAATCCATTTCCAACATCATGGCTTCAAGCCACTTATCCCTTTCTGAATTTTTCAGAACATCTTCATAACTAATAGGTTCGTCATTGTCAATGAGTAACACGTCATTCGATTCACTTATGAGAAATCCGTATCTCTCTGGAATATTGCGTGTCCTATCAGACCTACGAAGAAGTAGTGTCGTTTTAGGTTCAACTGATAGCTCATCATTATGAGTTATTGGTTGTGGGTCTAGACTAGGTGTCTCTGTAATGTCTATTGGAGTTTCTTGAACTTCTTCAAGTTCAATGCTACTCCCACTGTTTTCTTGTAAAAAAATTCTTTTTCCAGAAATACAGCATGCCTTGAAACAAACACCTTTTGTTCCAAGTGATGATAGAATTGGTAACCCTTCGTTTCCTTAGGGTATCAAATAAATAGACATTTATCAGACTTAGCATCCAATTTGTCTGATACAGTCCGCTTTACATAAGCAGGACAACCCCATATCTTTAGGTGAATAAATGAGGTTTCTTACTATTCCACGTCTCATATGGAGTAGTAGAGACTACCTTGGTTGGGACTCTGTTTAGCAAGTAAACAGCTGTCTTAAGCGCATAGCCCCAAAAGGATTTTAGAAGAGTTGCATGATTCATCATAGATTTAACCATGTCCATCAAGGTTCGGTTACGCCTCTCAGATACACCATTATGCTGTGGTGTATATGGCGGAGTCCATTGAGACAATATCCCATTGTCCCTAAGATAATCTTGAAACCCTTGACTTAAGTATTCACCACCCCGATCGGATCGAAGTATCTAATACTTTTGCCAAGCTATTTCTCTACTTCACTTCTGAACTCTTTGAATTTCTCAAAAGCTTCAGATTTGTGTTTCATTATGAACACATACTCGAATCGTGAGTGATCATCGATAAAGGTAATGAAGTAGCTATAGCCTCCTTGTGCAAGAGTTGACATTGGTCCACATACATCAGTATGTATTAGACCAAGCAATTCACCCACTGGTTTACCTTTTTCGGAAAAGGGTAATTTGGTCATCTTGCCTTTTAAGAATGATTCGCATGTATCAAATGAACCAGGTTCAAATGATTCCAGAATTCCACATTGGTGTAATTTGGTCATGCGTTTCTAGCTTACATGGCCAAGACGACAATGCCACGTATAGGAGTCTATTTGATTATCTATTCGAGCACGTTTGTTGCTAACTTCGATATTGAAAATGTCACCGGATAAATCTAACGTGTAGA
This sequence comes from Boesenbergia rotunda, assembly GCA_024364735.1. Lineage (NCBI taxonomy): Eukaryota > Viridiplantae > Streptophyta > Magnoliopsida > Zingiberales > Zingiberaceae > Boesenbergia > Boesenbergia rotunda. The sequence continues at coordinate 74,999 of JAGFNQ010000051.1, read as the reverse complement.
TACCATTGCATAAAGTTTCGGTCCCATAAAGAACACCATTTAAAGTTATGTAACAGCAATTGTTACTAAAAGTTAAATGGTAACCCTTTTCATTCAAGCATGAAATAGATACAATGTTCTTTATTAACGAAGGAATAAAATAACAATTATCCAATTCTAAGACAAGTCCAGTAGGGAGCTTTAGCAAATATGTTCCGATGGCAATAGCAGCAATCTTTGCTCCATTTCCAACTTGCAAATTCGCTTCTCCCTTGACGAGTCTTCTTCTATTCCTTAGCCCGTGTATGTCATTACATATATGTGAGCTACACCCAGTATCAAGTACCCAGGTGTACGAGGAAATAGAGTGACATTCAATAACGAAGATGCCTAAAGAGGATGGGGCATCGGTGTTAGTGATATGAGAGAAGTGTCCTAAGGCAATCGCCTTATGATTGTAATTATTTATTTTAATAAATGAATATTCACTATTTGATTATACATGTTTGTGTATTTGATTGAGATCTTAAACTCATTTACTGAATATCCGCAATACAATTCACAGCATTAGAGAATTTGTGATGAATTCACAACTAGTGATTATCTCTACATGTGCAATTGTGAAGTATTGAAATTGTCCCTAGTCGATGAATTGATAAATATGGACACTATCAATTCTGTTGAGACTAGCATGGGTTATTCTCTAATCAGCTGATTCTCACTGGCTGGTGACATTGGGATGTCCGGAGATAAACATGAATGCTAGTTAAGGGAACTAGTTTATTGGAGTGACTGGCAGTAAAACTTCATATGGTAGTCTACATATAGATATGTCAGTGAAGTTCTTACTGCAGCTTAAGTGCGATGTGTTGGATCGAGAGATGCGATAGAGGGGGGGGGTGAATGTCGCAAATTGTTCGGATTTAAAAAGAGCGGGTGCGCAGTGGAAATAAAAGAAAAACAGAACAATGCAAACACAGTCGGTTTACTTGGTCCGGAGCCTGGGTCGACTCCTACTCCAAGGCCCACGGTCGTTGACCGTTTTCTGCGGGCAATTCTATAAGTTCGTAAATGTTTACAAGAAAGATTATAACAAGAACAGTTTAGTAAACTTTAAATACAGCTCTTCGTTACCGACGTCCGGTGTAGATCGAAGTTTCGGAGCAGCGGGACGTCGTCAGCTCGAGTTGGAAGATTTCTGGAGCGTGTTGCGGAAGCAGAAGAGCGCAGAAGTGTCGAAGCAATTGATGCTCTGAAGAAGGAGGTCGAGGGCCCTTTATATAGGGCCTGGGGGCGCCCTGGTCGACGGGGGCGCCCCCCCCCCACGTGGCGCTTGATACCCAAAAGGCGCGGTCAAGGGTTTATCCCTAAGAACTCAGGATAACCCTTTGACGGGGGTGCCCTAGACGCTGGGGGCGCCATGGTTGACTCGGCCAGCTCTTATCTGCAGCACTGAGGTCTTCTCGGCAAGTCTGGCTGGGGGCGCCCGGGACAGCGGGGGCGCCCTGGGAGTGTAGCGCAGACAAGGCAGAGTTGTTTTGCAATGGGGGCGCCCGGGACAGCGGGGGCGCCGTCAGAATGTACTATCGAGGTTCTTCTGGTTGTGTTGTGTTTTGTGTTCACCTTGGGGGCGCCCGGGACACTCCGGGCGCCCTGGTCAGCGATCGCCTCTTTCCTTTGAGGCATTCTGAGCTGCAGACACACGTTCCTTTGGTCCTGCATCCAGGGTTAGTCCAAAACACAATAAACCAATAACATAATGAATTATACAGCCTTGGCTGTCTTGGTTTTGACTTTGGTCTCCAAAATGGAGCCCTAGGTCGAACCGACGCCTAATGTTCCCTCAAGGGGAACGCGTCCTCACCTACTCCTCTCGGGAGAATTTACCTGGTGCCAACCGGCTCCTCCAGTTGGACTTTTGCCCAGCAGTCCTTCGCCAGGTCTTGAGTTGCCAAGCTGCCCTTCGCTTGGTGCCTAGCAGCCCTTCGCTAGGTCTTTTCTTCTGGCAGCCCTTCGCCAGTGCCTAGCATTCCTTCGCTAGGACTTGTCCATTCTGGCAGTCCTTCGCCAGAGCCTAGCGGTCCTTTGCTAGGGCTTTTCCTGTCTGGCAGTCCTTCGCCAGTGCCTAGCATTCTTTCGCTAGGGCTTTTCCTGTACACTCAAGAACTTTGTTAGACAACAATAACTTTTGAACCCTTTTGCCAATATTAAAACACAGGTTTGACTTGGGTGCATTCTGCACCAACACGATGTTCCTTTGACTTGCGGTGTTCAAGTCATCTTGGTCATGGAGACTTATACTTTGACATCTTAAGCAAGCATCTCTAAGGAGGTGTGGACCCAGGATGATTGGGTATAAGCTGAAGTGCCCGAAGATGTTTAAACAGCCTACAAAGGATTCACCACTCCTTGCGAGGAGATGTATACCCGAGGCCTATCGTCGGATTGTTACTCGGAGCCTCTGGCCAGAGCATGACATGTTCAGAGTATGAATCTCTTAAATACATGAGAGTAATTAGAATCCGTAAGACGAGAAAATGTTACTTGGGCTAGGTGTGACGTAGTCAGCCTAGTGGGGACTGACACATATAGACCATGTCCTGAACCAAGTGGGTATAAGATGGTTAAGGGAATGGGGCATGATTCATTAAAGCTGCTGAAGGGTTTCAGAATTGTTTCTGAGGTCAACCGTTGATCTTTCGATTAATTGGGGATCATGATGTACTACTAGGTGCCACTCATGATCGTTCTATAATTGGTTAATTATAGACGGCCAACATAAATTGAAAGCCTATTTAGTCACACGCACTACGAGTAATCCGAGGGATTTAAAACGAGTTGAAAATTGGATTTTCCAGTCAAGAGAGATTAGGTTTGGTTAAGCCAAACGATAAGTCGAATCTGAATTTTTCAGAGACGCATCAGAAACGTAAAATGACTAAGTCTTTTGAAGACTTAATAGATGAATTAAATAAGTTTAATTCATTGGGGCGTGGCTTAGATAGGCCGGCTAAAGAGGGTCTTGCTTGGCCGGCCACAACAAAGGGAGAGAACCAAGTTTTTGGTTCAATTTATAAAATAAACCAAATGTGGTTTGTTTTATAAAATTATGGATTATATAAATTTTTATATAATAAACCGAGGTTTGGTTTATTTTTCATGGAAATTAAAATGAACCATGTATTGGTTTATTTTATTTTATAAAATCAATCATGGATTGATTTACCATGATAAAGAAATTTATATATAAAGAAATTTATTTTTCATGGAAATTAAAATGAACCATGGATTGGTTTATTTTATTTTATAAAATCAATCATGGATTGATTTTCCATGACAAGAAAATTTATATGATAAATTTCTTATGAAAATTTATTCCATAAGAAAAAGGAGACTTGGCGGTTGAGAGGCCACTATATAAAGGACCCAAGGCAAGGCTTGGAAATCAATCCAAGAGATCAAGGCATAAGCTCTCTCCCTCTCCTTCTCTCCGCACCTCTCCCTTCTCTTGTGCGGCCGGCCAAAAGAAGGGTCCCTGCTGCCGTGAGCTACTGCCACCACCGGCCTCCTTCTCCGGCGTCCAAGCTCCGGTGACCAACCACCACCGGCCACGAAGCTGCTGCCGCAAGGAGAAGAAGTGGGCGCAACTCCTTCCTTCTTTAATTTCCGGAATCTTGATTCCGTTCTTCGCTTGGTGGTTAGTCTTCCAACTTCTCTGTTGATATTCTTGTCGTGTCTTTGGAGGATCTAGTAGTTCTCGTCGACACGAGACTCATGGCTTTGCGAAGTCATCCCGAAGAAAACTCGTCGTGGACGCGAATAGAGGTGGAGCTTCCAAGGGACGCTTACGGTTGGATCTCGTCCCTTCCTTCGAGTTACGCGAGGTAATACGTAAATTAGTTTACGTTTCTGCAAAATTTTAAATATATGATCATGTCTACACAAGATAAGGTTGCATGCTTAGATGTGTGGTTAAATAATTTGAGAAATTATTTATGCTAAACCTTCCGCTGCACGTAATTAATTTTAAAATTACGAACCCGCATCCATGTCAACTTGCACTCGGTCCCAACAATCGGATGCTTCTTCTTCAAGGACTCAAGATAAACCTTGCAGTTTCTTCGCTAGTGGCCCTCCTTGCCGTAGTGATGGCAAGTGCCTTTTGGTGCCTTTTCAATCCTTTTGGCCTTAGTTAACTTATTGGTGTCCAAAATGGAACGCAAATTCAGAGAAGACATGATCAGGTGATTATCCTAGAAATACAAATTGAGGTTATGTGATGAGAATGATAAAAAATACATCAATATACATTAATTAAATCCTATTTATTTTTCGAATTGAATAACCCTTTTTATCAATTCGGGAGATCGTAGGAACATCTCCAAATAGGTTGATATCCAACCATAGATAAGAACAACCATGGCTGGAGTCCATCAAGTTATTCTTAGCTATGAAGGTAGGTAATTATTACGATTACATATTACAAATATATAACTATCACATTATGCTATCAACTAATTGAATGTTTGCATATATCATTGGGTTGTTAACTCATTAAAAAGTATGCAACAATATACAAAGCACCCAACTGCACCTCTCTTTACATCGACCTTGGCTGTGGCACAACAAATCGATGCTCCAAGCTTAAGGCAGACCCATTAATCAAGAAATAGTTTTAATATGGTTGGAGCTCATTCAACCGTTTAGTCAGGCTTGGATGTGTCCAACAACCAAAACTAAGGATTGACCTCTGACTCTAACTATATTAATCATAAACTAATTCCATGGTTTGAACATGTTGAGGTTCAAGCCGGGCATGGATGTGTCCATCAACCCAAACGAGAAACAAAACTCCGGTTCTAAACATATTAATGGAAGGTGTTGGCCTTAATATTTTGTAAGGGGTTTTGGGTCTCATCTTTTTCTTTTAAGCACATTCATGACTTATAATTATGTCGTGTACTAACGATTTCCTTAATAAAGTATGTATGTGACTTAATTTATCAAGTCTCATTAATTGAATTAGGAACCGGATTTCCTAATTCTAATTTCACACTTTATTCAAGGAATTGTTTTGGGAAACAATTTCCTAAATTATCATAATCAATTTCGGAAATAATATGTTTAAGACTTTGAATTCTCTAAATCAAACCTTATTAAATTAAGAGACATATTCCCTTAATTCAACCACATATTATTTTCTTGAAAATCTTATTTAAGGAAATATACTTTATAGGAAACAATTTTCCTAATTAATTTTGGAGACAATAATATGTAAAAGCATCACCTCATAAATCAAATAAGGAAATTATCGTTTGAGAATCACCTCAAAATTTCAAGATTTGATCACATATTTTATTTATGGAAAATTAATATCAATAACTTAATTTGGACGGCTCTCCGAGGCTCAATCCAAAATAAGAATTTGTTGATAATATAATTTGGACGGCTCCCCGAGGCTCAATCCAAATTAAACATTTGACAGTTTAAATTCAATTTAGGAAATTTAATTATAACAATTAACTTTAAATTGGACGGCTCCCCGAGGCTGAATTCAAAATAAAGAATTTTGTAAATAATTTAATTTCAAATTATGAATTTAAATGCCAATTAATATTCCCATAATTTGTCTAGACTTTCTTGAAAGAAAGTGCCCAAAATTGCGAGCTTTCCATAAATGAAAAGTTTCCAAAATTAAAAGGTTTTCAGAATACTTGTAAGTTTTTGGTACAAAGAAAACTTACGTTTTTCCAAAATTAGAAAATTTCTAAAATAGGAAATTTCCAAAATTGGAAAGTTTCCAAAAATGGAAGGTTTTCACAATTATCATAAAATTTCAGAAACAAGGATATTTCAAAAGTTTGCGAAATTTCATGATGATTTCCAAACTTTGAAATTCCTAAATCGAAAATTTACCATAATTGGAAGGTTTTCATAATTGAAAATTTTCCAAAATTGAAATCATGACAATGTTTTTCGCAAAACAATTATATGATTATGTCGAACACTAACCGGCTCAGATACCACTATTAGGACCGGGTGCATGTTGACATGGATGCGGGTTCGTAATTTTAAAATTAATTACGTGCAGCGGAAGATTTAGCATAAATAATTTCTCAAATTATTTAACCACACATCTAAGCATGCAACTTTATCTTGTGTAGACATGATCATATATTTAAAATTTTGCAGAAACGTAAACTAATTTACGTATTACCTCGCGTAACTCGAAGGAAGGGATGAGATCCAACCGTAAGCGTCCCTCGGAAGCTCCGCCTCTATTCGCGTCCACGCCGAGTATCTTCGGGATCACTTCGCAAAGCCGTGAGTTTCGTGTTCTCGAGAACTACTAGATTCTCCGAGAACGTGACAAGAAAACCAAGAGAGAAGTAATCACATCGGAAAAACTCACTACCAAGGTTGACCAGAATCACAATTCCGGCGAGAAGGAGGAAGATGACTTGCGCCCAATCCCAAGGTGATAATGGCCGGAGAGGAAGATCGTCCCAACGCAAGAATTTTGTCTCCTCGGTGCTTCTCCTTGTGCTCATGGCAAGAAGAAGGAAGAAGAGCCTTGTGGGCGGCCAAGAGAAAGAAGGGAGGAGAGGGAGAGAGCCCAGGCAAGAATATTTCGATTGATTTCCAAGCCTTGCCTTGGGTCATTTATATAGTGGCCTCTCAACTGCCAAGTCTTTTTTTTTCTTATGGAATAAATTTTCTATGACTTATTCTATCATGCCAAGTTTTATCATATTTTAATTCATGATAAAAACCGACCAAGTCTCCTTTTTTCTTATGGAATAAATTTTCTTATCATGGTAAATCAATCCTTGATTGATTTTATAAAATAAAATAAACCAATCCATGATTCATTTTAATTTCCATGAAAAATAAACCAAACCTTGGTTTATTATATAAAAATTTATATCATCCATAATTTTATAAAACAAATCACACTTGGTTTATTTTATAAATTGAACCAAAAACTTGGTTCTCTCCCTTTGTTGTGGCCGGCCAAGCAAAGAGGATGGAGACCCTCTTTGGCCGGCCCATCCAAGCCATGCCCCAATGAATTAAACTTATTTAATTCATCTATTTAGTCTTCAAAAGAATCAGCCATTTTATGCTTCCGATGCGTTTCTGAAAAATTCAGATTTGACTTATCGTTTGGCTTAACCAAACCTAATCTCTCTTGATTGGAAAATCTAATTTTCAACTCATTTTAAATCCCTCGGATTACTCGTAGTGCGTGTGACTAAATAGACTTTCGATTTATATTGGCCGTCTATAATTAATCAATTATAGAACGATCATGAGTGACACCTAGTAGTACATCAAGATCCCCAATTAATCGAAAGATCAACGGTTGACCTCAGAAACAATTCTGAAACCCTTCAGCAGTTATAATGAATCGTGCCCCATTCCCTTCACCATCTTATACCCACTTGGTTCAGGACATGGTCTATGTTTGTCAGTCCCCACTAGGCTGACTACGTCACACCTAGCCCAAGTAACGTTTTTTCGTCCTACGGATTCTAATTACTCTCATGTATTTAATAGATTCATACTCTGAACATGTCATGCTCTGGCCAGAGGCTTCGAGTAACAATCCGACGATAGGCCTTGGGTATACATCTCCTCGCAAGGAGTGGTGAATCCTTTGTAGGCTGTTCAAACATCTTCGGGCACTTCAGCTTATACCCAATCATCCTGGGTCCACACCTCCTTGGAGATGCTTGCTTAAGATGTCAAAGTATAAGTCTCCATGACCAAGATGACTTGAACACCGCAAGTCAAAGGAACATCGCACTTAAGTTTCAGTAAGAACTTCATTGACATATCTATATATAGACTACCATATGAAGTTTTACAACCAGTCACTCCAATGAACTAGTTTCCTTAACTAGCATTCATGTTTATCTCCGGACATCCCAATGTCACCAGCCAGTGAGAATCAGCTGATTAGAGAATAACCCATGCTAGTCTTAACAGAATTGATAGTGTTTGTATTTATCAATTCATCGACTAGGGACAATTTCAATACTTCACAATTGCACATGTAGAGATAATCACTAGTTGTGAATTCATCACAAATTCTCTCATGCTGTGAATTGTATTGCAGACATTCAGTAATTGAGTTTAAGATCTCAATCAAATACATAAACATGTATACTCAAATAGTGAATATTCATTTATTAAAATAAATTATTACAATCATAAGGCGATTGCCTTAGGACACTTGTCTCATATCACTAACAGAAGAAACCACGAGCCCATAAGGCGAGTAAACACATAGAGCGCAAGTACCACCCAGGAGAGAAAAATAGCTGTTGTTGCCTAAATCACATCAGAGGACAACCTAGGAATATCTTTTCATTGAGGCCTTAGTAGCAAGAGCTTTTAGGCATGTGGAGGATCAAGGGGTTAGATGTATGTCATTTTGAAGACAACAAAGTCTTTTAGTATAAGTGGGAGATTATTAGGATGTATACTAAAAACCTTACTTTCATAAGAACATATACATTTTAAAAGAGAATCTTTGGTTGCATGTTTATATTAGTATATGCACAAAATGTCTGATACTTTGCATTATAGATAACATGGTATGTGGTGACGCACAGAAGATCGTGGTATCAGTTCTTTGCAGAGTATAAGTAGAGGCTCACAACAGAGATGGAGTTGGACAAACCATCGAGATGGTTGTAGTGTAATTAGGTGTGGTTTGTCTTAAGCATAGAATTACACTAATGCGCTTTGTGTGCATTGAGCAGGACCAAAATATAGGTCATCCAATTTATACTGACTTTATAATTGGATTAGACCTCGGTTATATTATGGAGTACAATCTCTAAATCCCGATATAATAACGGTCATGTGTATTTAATTATTGTTTCTTTGATTTACCAATGGGTGAGATTTATTCTGCTAAATCGATAGGCCCGGTAAGTTGGGAAATAATATTATTTGCATGGTGTGTTGTTGATTATTGACGGAATCTGTGTCCTGGTTAGTTAGGATGATGATACCCCCTTGATGAGCTCATAAGGATCATCATGTTAAATCTTGCAAGTCGACTATGGTCCAACATTATGAAAAGTTGAGTGGTACTAGTCAAGGATCAAGAGGTTTATTAATTAAAATTATCTATAATTTAAATTAATCGACGGACATTCGATATCTTAAACACGGGGAGATGGATGTGCTCATAATAGGTGGAGCTCATATGAAAATATGGTGTTGCTGAGAAAGTTCAATGGGGATTCTTTAGTGGAATGGATCTCCATTAATGGATTGGATTTGGATCCATTAGCGGGCCAAGACCCAACTCCTCCTTATGGTCCCTATCGTAGTCCTATATATACCCCATGGGAGTCATGAAACTAAAGGAATTAATGGAGAATTAATTCAATTAATCATCAAAGCCAAAACCCTAAAACTCTCTCTCTCTCCCTTCTCTCCCAGATCACCGGCGGAAGGAGGAGTTCTCTCCTCCTTCTTGTGTCATCTCTTTCCTCTCTTCTTGGACGGCGATCACACGGATAAGGAGGCATTCCATACCTCCTTTGGTGGTGCGCAGCAGCAAGGAAAAGAAGTAGAGGCGTCGGCGGCAAGGCCTTGGGCGGCGCCGGTAGTGGGGGAGGAGAAGCTCGCGGTGGGAGGAGAAGAAGTTATCTCTTCTCTTCCTTTCTTCTCCCTTACTTGAGCACACAATGGCAGGTACTAGGAGGAGTGATCGGCGGTGAGGATTTGGCTTCCTCTAGCTCCAGCGGCGGCGGGAGACAAGAGGCTGTCGACGACGGCAGCTTTAAGGTTGGTGGAAGAAGAGGAAGCTTCTTCTCTCTTGTTCCTTCAGTTCTTCATCTTCATTATCTTCCTCTCAGTGCTGCCTTGTGGTACCTTGGTGTGGCCAGTGGCGCAAGGTGGAGAGGAAGAAAGGCGGCCGGCGGGAGAAAACCTAACCCTAGGGTTTGTTGGTGCAAAGGAAGGAAGAAGAAGGAAGATTAATTGGAAGTCTGGTGATTCCGCGTCTTGGTAGCTCATCGCCTACACAACAACCAAGAGGGGAGGGTCATACTGTAGAAGACTTTGAGGTAAAATACGAGGTATATCTCTCTTTAGCTCCTCTTTGTTTTCTTTATTAATTTATGTGATATTTTGTTATCGCATGTGTGTTGTTAATTAATTATCATAGTTTAATTATTTGTTAATTGTTATTGATAATTAATTAAGGCATGGACCCCGAAGATAAACACAAAAATTGGCGATCCACTCGTCGTCTTTTCTGCGGTCAATCGGTTAGGCGAGTTACAAGGCTCGATCTATGAGATTGGCTAAGTTGTAACTCGAACTGATTGATACGATGATGAGACGGTCGTTTGAGGGATTGGTCTCCATTCGGGTTAAATTTTTAATCCGTAGACATGGAGAGGTCTCTCATGGACGACCCCATGTTCGCTTAGGAAACTCGCCGAGCTATACATCCAGCAAGAAGTTCCGCCAACGAATATGTCCTTTTGTTCATATTGTAGTTCAGGTGAAACTGCTCAAAACTCCTAGGTAGTGACTGGAGAATGATATTGACCTGGGTTTCCCCATCGATCTCTGCTCCAAGGACTTTCATCTCATTCAAACGAGCCATCATTTTGAGAACATGATCCCTCACGGGTGTTCCCTCAATCATGGTGGTTGTCATCATGTTCCTCATTGCCTCTTGCCTGACGACCAGATTCTGGTGTCCAAAGAGTTCCTTGAGATTAAACATCATGTCATAAGCAGTAGCAAAGGCCTGATGTTGATGTTGCAGCACATTTGACATAGAAGCCAAAATATAACACCGCGTCATCTTGTCTGCTTTTACCCACTTCTTATACCGTTCCTTCTCCTCTTCACTAGAATTCTAACTAGGCTTTTTAGGACAGATATCAAAGAGTACAAATTTGTACTCCTCAGCAGTTATGACAATATCCAGGTTTCTTTTCCAATCTATGTAATTGAGACCAATAAGTTTATTCTCTTTTAAAATAACAGCAAGTGGGCTGAAAGCCATTTTGAAAAATCCTGAGAATCAAAATGATGAAAACATTAGATTTAAAAATAATATTGATTCCTCAAACAATAAAATTTTAAAATCAACCAACACCTCAAAACACCGAGAATATCGTATGCCACGATATTGTGGTCATATACAAATTCTATATTTGTAAGAGGAGGTTTTACCCATTAATTTTATTATCTTGTCAACCTAACTTTTTGACAAATAAAATTAATAGTTGGTTTCTCTTCGACACTACAAATAATAGCAGTGACTCCGATAGAGTGGATACTTTTATTTACATCTAAGTGTACACCATTACACGATACTAAGGTAATTATCTAGGATTATGTCCCTTCCGATGGGAAGATCGCACGCTCCTAAATAATTTCCTATAATCATATTTAATCTAGTGATCCGCGAAACAAACTCATCCGATATGGAGGAAGGCACTCAGAGCCAACGCGCAAGCTTGTTCACATCACATATCAAATTTGTAATGGAGGTCACGGGACTCAAAGATTCCCTCTCCCACTTAGTAATTTAAAATTGAGGAATTTTTACATGCATGCACAACAAGCATATAAAACACAAGCAATAAACATGAAAATTAAATTTTCAACTATTATGGCTTTTGTTCTCCAATATGCCTCCCGTCATGTCGCCACCTCGTCTCCTCCTTCTCCACCACCATGCGAAAGCAAGAAGAAGCCTCGAGCTGAGATAAAAAATTATCTTAATTTCCATCCTTCGATCCTATACTCCACAAACGATTGTACATGAAATCTAGATCGAAATAAATTAAAATAACCGGCAAAACAATGTCGTATTTAATTACAAAAATTAAATACTAATTAGCCTTGTCAACCCCAAGGATTCAAATAAATTATTACAATCACATACACACAATCATATATAATCACACTAGCTAAATAGTTGGATCATATGCCTGCAACCAAAGAGTTAGCCTACGCACATCCTACTATTATCTGACATAAAATTATATATGAAAATTGCATGGAAGTAACCGAATCCAAAACACACAAAATCGAAAACCTTGGCTCAGATACCAATTGTTAGTTTCGGTTGCATCAGAATTCCTCCATGCCCCCGGATTAAAATTATATTAATTAAAACAAATCCGGATGGAAAGAAACTTCCCAAGCGACCATTTCATCATTGTACTAATCAATTCGAGTGATCGATTGAACAAACTTGTTATTCAAACAATCTAACTTTTCTAATCAATTAGCCACGGAATAGACGATGAATTGAATCGCCGATTTTTGTGTTTATCATCAGGGTCCATGATAATTAATTAACATACAATAAAACAAGATGCAAGAAGGAACCAAACAAGATTTATACCTCTTGTTTACCTCGCGATCTTCTATCGTATATCCTATCCTCTTCTTGGGCGTCGTGTGGGCGACGATCTTCCAAGAAACGAAGTCACCAAAAGCCTTGTTCCTTCACCTCGTGCTTGCGCCAAACCCTAGCTTCCAAGGTTGTTGCCCCCGGCCAAAGGAGGAAAGCAATCCTCCCTTTGCTTGCCCTAGCCACACGCCCAAAGGTGGGAGAGGAGAAGAAGAAGGAAAGAAGAGAAAGAGATCTCTTTCTTCCCTCCTTGATTGTGCACGCTAACCTTCCCTACCTCCTTCCTTCCCGCCGGCCAATGAAAGAAAGAAGTGCGTTCATTCTCAGCCGCCGACGCCCCTCCTTGCTTGGAGGTGTCGTGCACCCTAAGGGAGTGAAGAGAAGATAAGAAGAGATGAGGAGAAGGAAGTTCTTCTCCTTCTTCTTCTTCCTATCGAGCCTTCTTCCTTCCCTTGCTTGGCACCGGCGCAAACCCTAGGAGAGAGAGGGAGTGGAGGAGAGAGTAGAGAGGCTTAGGGTTGTGTGTTATGGCCTTGGTTTCATGACTCATGAGGTATATATAGGCACCATGAGGAGGAGTTGGTTTTGGTCTCCTAATGGATCCAAAGCCTGATCCATTAATGATAACCCGGTCCACTAATGGGTTATCATTGAACTACCGCACCTACCCCTATAATTAAATATGGGCTCCACCATATCATGTGTACATAATCTCCCCATGTTTAAGATCTCGCATGTCCATTAATTAATTAAATTACTGATAATTTAATTAATTAATATCTAACTCCATGAGTAGTACCACTCAACCTTATCATCATGTAGGACGAAGTCCACCTGCAGGATTTACATGATGAACTTTATGAGCTCCTCAAGGGGATATCATCATCCTAACGCATTACGACACGGTTTTCTTCTATAATCAACGACACACCATGTAAATAATATTATTTCCCAATTTACCGGGCTTATTGATTTAACAAATAAATCTCGCCCATTGGTAAATTAAAGAAATAGATATTAAGTACATGTGTCCATTATTATATCGGGATTAAGAGCATGTACATCATAATATTAGAGGTCTGATTCGATTATATAATCAATATAAATTGAATCACCTCAATGTCGGTCCTGCTTAATACACACAATGTGTACTAGTGTAATTTTATGGTCAAGATAGACCAATACAAAATTACACTACAACCATTCCAATGGTTTGTCCAAATCCATCTCGGTTGTGAGCCACTACTTATACTTTACAAGGAACTAATAACATGATCTACTATGTGGCACCACACACCATGTTATCTACAATGTAAAGTAATAGACATATACACACATATAATAAATATAAAATATAAAATGCAAACAATGATCATGTGATTCTTATTCCAAAATATAGATGTTCATACAAAAGCTAAATACCAGAAATCAAACCATGCAGATATAAGGTGGCATGCCTCTATATCTACGCTCACATGTACACTATACAGAGTTAGATATCAAATATAGAGATTGTATAGACAGGAATTAGATAATCTTAAAGATCAATCAAAAGTATCAAGCAGGATAACAAACTGTAGCAGATTTAAGGTGAATAAAACCTACTACACAAGTATAAATAACTATGCATAAAGATAAAGTGGATCTAAAGAAAACAAGCAAGAAGTACTCGTCTCCAAATAGAAGAAGTCCATATCAAATGAGAACCACCCACCAATAATCAACAATAATAAATTCAATCAATGTCCTGTATCAAAGGACATATTAAATAGTTATTTACATAGAAATATCTAGCTAATCAACTAAGTAGTACTTATAGCGATCATAATCATCGGGGTTAGGTTTTGAGTTGAGATTTAATCAGAGTTGAACCCAACTGGTCAACTCAATTATGGTTAACCACCTAATCCAACACACCCTTCTCAATCCAATTCACTACCTATATCCAAAAGCTAAATCAAGATAAGAACGGCCACAAATCCACCTATTTTGAATGCTTACGATAGCATTTCTACACAAAAGAGGATAAATAAAGATGAAAAACATATCTCAACCCAAGAACAGATAGGGTTCCACCATAATGGAGCTCACAGTGGACTAAGGAAGACAAAATCACACTCCTACCCAAAGATGCACTCACGGTAGGTTTACAAGACAAAATGGAATAGATAAACTTTCCTAACAAAACTACTTCCATTGGAGCTCACGACACAAGTGGGAAAAGAAATTAACAATACACATTTAAACTCCAAGATCCTAAAACAGAATTTATCCCACTAATTGTAGCTCATGGCATAACAATAGGAAATCAAACCCAAAACCACACAATTGTATTCCAAAGCATAGATTAGGAGAACAAGCCCAATCAAGATGACCAACACATCCCTAGATTAAACATCAACTGATCTCGAACTCAAATCATACACCAATCACACACGACAAGTAGGGAGACTGAAAGGAATATCCAAAACTGAACAAAGCATATATACTCATCCTAAAATCCAAAAATCTGAATTCAATTAGAGTTGTAGCCTACCTAACAAAACACAGATAGAAGAAATTGAAATTTGTGACCCCAAAACCAGAATCGAATTGCTATCAAAATCTAACTCCAAGATCAAAATCCATGAACCTATCACAAGACCAAATTTTGAATCTCAATTTATTCAGATGTAAAGGATTCAACCGAGCCTTACCTATGTTGCGGCAGTAAGGACCTTTCTGCTCTGGATGTGGAAAAACATAGCATTCATAAGGGCCTCCATAGAAGACCTCCCCAATGGTAAGCCTCCTTCACTCCCTTAGACCTACCCCTATCGGCTAGGGTAGACCACCGCACTCCTATACCAGATCGCAAAGTGAGATCTCATAGGGAGAATAGAGACAAAATCAAAAGTACCAGATGAGTAGAACATACCCTAAATGTGGCTAACCAACAATGATCCTATGCCTAGGTGCAATGCCCCTCAGTGGCCATCACGCAAAAACTCCATTCGGTGTTGTTGTAGCATGGATTAGAGGAGGAGGAGACCCCAGCAGCTAGTTGGATTTGGCAACTCCCTCAACGAATGCAAGAGAAAGCAGAAGAGGAGACCAGCGATGGTCATCCAGGGCGCACGAGTTGGGGTGAACGCTGGTGGAGATCAGGAGAAGACAGGGGAGTTCGACGTTTGATCGAGTGGAATAGACAATGGAAGGCAGCCATTCAAGAGATGCCCATTTTGCATTTTAACCCACTTCATTTTGTTGGTGCAAGATGCATCAGTAATGTCTTTCTCTAATGAACAAAAGGACATATTCGTTGGCGGAACTTCTAGTTGGATGTATAGCTCGGTGGGTTTCCTAAGCAATCACGGGGTCGTCCATGAGAGACCTCTCCATGTCTATGGATTCAAAATTTAACCCAAATGGAGACCAATCCCTCAAACGATTGTCTCATCATCAAATCAATCGGTTCGAGTTACAACTTAGCCAATCTCAAAGATCGAGCCTTGTAACTCGCCTAACCGATCGACTGCGAAAAATATGATGAGTGGATCGCCGATTTTTGTGTTTATCTTCGGGGCTCATGACTTAATTAATTATCAATATTGATTAACAAATAATTAAACTATGACAATTAATTAAGAACACACATGCGATAACAAAATATCACATAAATTAATAAAGAAAACAAAGAGGAGCTAAAGAGAGATATACCTCGTCTTTTACCTCGCAGTCTTCTACAGTATGACCCTCCCCTCTTGGACATCATGTGGGCGACGAGCTACCAAGATACGGAATCACCAAGGCTTCCAATTAATCTTCCTTCTTCTTCCTTCCTTTGCGCCAACAAACCCTAGGGTTAGGGTTTCTCCCGCCGGCCACCTTTCTTCCTCTCCACCTTGCGCTGCCGGCCACACCAAGGTCCCAAGGAAAGCCAACTGCAAGGTAGCACCTAGAGGAAGACAATGAAGAAGAAGAACCGAAGGGAGAAGAGAGAAGGAGCTTCCTCTTCTTCCACCAACCCAGGTAAGGGTTAGTCAAAGTATCAAGGGTTAAACCAAACGGGACCTTATGTTTGGTAGGGAAAACCCAGGTTGATCAGGTTGACAATGGTTTAGCCAAACATGATCAGATATTTGGCAGGGTGAACCAGAACCCAGGCTTGGTTATGGTGACCAAGGGTTAGCCAAACAGGACCTGATGTTTGGCAGGGTGATCAAACCTAGACTTAATCTGGTTAATATACAAAGGTTTGATCAGTTAGAACAAGGGTTAGTGATAAGTATCATTTTATTGATCATTTCATATGCTTAAATCTGTGTTTGACCCATATTTTACTTGTGTAATTGTGGATTTACCCTAGGTTTTAGGATTTATATTCTTTTTGGACTTACTTGCAAATTTTGATATATTTGAGTTGTTTTGTTACTAAATTTTTGATCTACTTTTGTAGGCTTGGAGGGATCATGAACCTAGGTCATGTTGGGTCAAATGTTGAGTCAAAGGTGGACTAGATCAAGTGATCAAGCGTCGACTCATTTGGACCGTCCGATGTAAGAACGGTTAGATCTAGACCATTTGAGAACTTTTGATCAATCCGAGCTGGGATTAAGTTTAATCGAGCGATCAGATCAAGATCTGAGAGTTTCAGCCCAATCGGAGATCATCTAGCCGTTGGATCACGATCAGAGTGATCTAGACCATCCATACAAAGATCAAGGTGATCTGAACCATCCGTAGGAGATCTGGCAGATTCGAGCTACCCCGAGGATGATCCTGACCTCTGATCAAGATCTGGGAAGTTTGAGACAAATCGGACAAAGATCAACCGTTGGATGAAGCGGGATTAATCTCAGTCGTCCAATGTTTAACTACTTAAACTGAAAACAGACCCCGATCTCAGTGTCGCGTCTTCGCTAGCAGAGTTTAGTTTTTCTTCGCATTTTCTCATCTGTTCTTCATTTTGCTTGCGATTTCTTCCATTTGAAGGCGTGGCCAACTCGATCATAACTTTGGAGCAAGATTTGGATCCGTGGGAGAAGGTTTCAGTGGCGATTTAGCTCAAGATTGTGCCGGATGCAGAGCTATGCGAGGGTTTCGGCAGATCTGCGATTTGAGCTCTTGGATCTGATCGCGTGCCATTTCCATCCATTTGAGTCATCTGTAGGGGTCCTAGGATGAGCTCAGATGGTTTCTAAATCATCTTCGCAACCGTTCACAGTGAGATCTAAGAGTTTCTAAATCATCTTCGAAACCTCCTCGAGGAAGTGTACATGACACAATCTGAGGATTTTATAGATCCAAAGCATACTGGTAAAGTATGCAAGCTGCATAAGTCCTTTTATGGACTAAAGCAAGCTTCTCGAAGCTGGAATCTTCGATTCGATGATGCAATCAAACAGTTTGGTTTCATCAAGAATGAAGATGAACCTTGTGTCTACAAAAGGGTTAGTGGGAGCACAGTTGTCTTCCTTGTTTTGTATGTAGATGACATACTACTCATTGGGAATGACATTCCTTCACTATAGTCTGTGAAGACTTGGTTGGGGAATTCCTTCTCAATGAAAGACTTAGGTGAAGCAGCCTATATTTTAGGCATAAAGATCTATAGAGATAGATCTAAGAGATTGCTTGGCCTAAGTCAGAGTACATACATTGATACCGTTTTGCAACGGTTTGCCATGCAGAATTCCAAGAAGGGAAATCTGCCAATGTCACATGGCGTGAGTCTTTCGAAGACTCAAGGTCCCTCTTCTAGAGAGGAGAGAGACCGCATGAGCAAGATCCCTTATGCCTCAGCCACAGGATCTATCATGTACGCCATGTTATGTACTCGTCCAGATGTCTCGTATGCTTTGAGCATGACGAGCAGATACCAGTCAGATCCAGGTGAACGTCACTGGATAGCAGTCAAGAATATTCTTAAGTACTTGAGAAGGACTAAAGAATATTTCTTGATATTTGGAGGCGAAGAGGAGCCAACTGTAAAAGGTTACAGTGATGCAAGCTTCCAAACTGACCAGGATGACTACAAATCACAGTCAGGGAGTAAATGGTGGCGCTGTCAGCTGGAAGAGTTCAAAGCAGGATACAGTTGCTGATTCTACAACAGAAGCTGAGTACATTGCTGCATCTTAGGCAGCAAAGGAGACAGTTTGGATCCGCAAGTTCATTACTGAGCTTGGAGTGGTTCCTAGCATAGCCGACCCAGTACAGCTCTATTGTGACAACAATGGAGCTATTGCGCAGGCTAAGGAACCTTGTTCACACCAGCGGACCAAACACATACTACGGCGTTTCCATCTCATTCGAGAGATCATCGATCGAGGAGATGTGAAGATATGCAGAGTACCCACAGAGGCTAACATTGCAGATCCCTTGACCAAGGCTTTGGCACAGACCAAGCATGATGGTCACACTAGGTCATTGGGTATTAGATACTACAGTGATTGGCACTAGTTCTAGTGGGAGATTGTTAGTGAGAGCCCTAGAGCCAATCACGTGATGGTTGTTGTATGGACTCATTGTATCATATTTCATATATATATATATATATATAAAGGCATTTGATTATGGTTATTATACTTACTTGTATTGGTGCCAAATAACTAAGTGTAATAACGTCCTTGGTAGTAGGTTCATATCTATATCAATCGATTGGTTGAATCGATAGTGAGATGATATAGAGAACACTACTCTTAATTATTCCTAGTCAAGTATTAACATTCAGGGACAATGTTAATGCATAGTGACTAGCATGTAGGTCAACACGATGACTTGATCTCACAAGTCATGGATATGAGATATCAAGTTGACACATGAGTATGCATTGGAGAATGTATACTGAATGACCCACCATGAGAAAGTATCATGGATCGTTATATGAGTGTCATATACTTTCTCATGTGACTATTAGTATGACTATTAGTCCTTAGACCTGAAGTCACCATAGTTCCCTACATAAGGAGTTATGTACTTTGGTTTCGTCAAACGTCACCCGTAACTGGGTGGACTATAAAGGCGATTACTGGGTATGTAACAAATTATGCGGAGGGATGTGAGTGATGTAGATGGGATCTATCCCTCCTATATGACGGGAGAGATATAATAGTCTTGATAGAGTGAGATCACTAAGTGCATGGCCATGCCCAAATAAGGCAATATGAGATATTGAGCTTATTTGATTATAGTGAGTCTACTTGGAGTTCAAGACACATAGATTGATTGGAGGATGACATGGTCTATGCTTCATAGAAGATCAATCTAGATATCGACGATAGAAGGACATTGTCACATATTATGAAAGTCATAATTAGTAGTCACATTGGTGATGTTGGATCTCAACATTCTTGTAACTTGGGTAGCAATGATGTGTTGCTAGATACCGCTCATTGCTTATGTTTCTAAGAGGTTAGAAGCATTGCCAACGTTACAAGAACCTATAGGGTCACACACAAAGAACAAATAGATGGAGAAAAAATGAAGTCAAGTTTGACTTGGCTAAATATGGAAAGTCCATAAAAGGCAAGTTTGACTTGACCCAAATCCAAATCAAGTTTGACTTGACTTGGTTCCACTTCAAGTTAGACTTGACATGGGAGAAGAAATGGAGTCATGTTTGACTTGACTAAATATGGAAAGTCCATAAAAGGCAAGTTTGACTTGACCCAAATCTACCTCAAGTTAGACTTGACTTAATGCCACATCATGGTGATGAATTGGCATGGAGCCAACCATTGATGATGCTCCACATCATCAAGAGCATTAAGTGTGGATGCCACCTCATCAAGGAAGATTAATGGTCAAGTTTGACTTGACCAAAAGGCCACCTCACCTTGACTTGACCAAGTGATGACTTGGCTTGGTATTTGACCAATGATGATGCTCCACATCATCTCCAAAGGTTGTAACCCCCCATTTGAATTTGAATTCAAATTGAAAGGGGGTTATGGCCGGCCACTTAATGGCCATTAATGGCCATTATGTGGCCGACCATAATGAGAGAACTTGCCAAGTTTTGGTTCTATTTTTTCTCATGGTGTGTCTTCTCTTCTTCCTCCTCCAAGTGTTGGTGCTCTTCTTCTTCTTCTCCTCTTGGCCGAACCCTTGAAAGGTGCTAGCACACCTAAAGGGTTTCCTCCATCCACTTCGTTCGCGTGGATACTTCTAGAGGGACGGCACTTGATGTCCTAGAGATCCGACATCCAAAAGGAGCGAGCGGGATTAAGCGGGGCATGCACCAAAGGTAAAATGGTTTATCCCTCTTTAGATCTAGGAGTATATCGAGTTTTTGAGCATGAAATGAATACGTGAATTTTGTTTCGGAATTTTTCTTCGCATGAGATCCATGGCTTTGGGTTCTCGGGGTTTCCGCGACGCGAAAAAGCGGTTTTCACGGCCCGAAAAACCCAACACTTTCCTCCATTTTCATCACCGGCGACCACAAGCTAGGTTTTGGGGGTTCCGAGCCCTAGCCGAACGTAGCCGAACGCAGCCGTCGCAGCCATCCATCTCCACCGCAGCTTTCTCTTTCGGGGTTCGGAGAGAAAACGATCATCCACTTCCACCTCACCGCCGGCGATCAAAATTATTTATAGCTTTTCTTCAGCGTTTTCTTTTCCTTCACAGTTTATTTCTTCATCAGATTGGATTTTTCTTTCTTCACTGCAATTTACCATTTCAGCAGTTCATTTCCAGTAGTCGATCTTCCTTCACAGCTTCACTTTCACAGCTCTTCTTTTCAGTTTTTTTACAGATTTCCAGCAGCAGTTCATTTCAAGTAATTCTTTCTTTCCAGCAGTTTCAATTTCTTCCCAGCAGAGTTCCAATTCGTAGTTCCAGCTTCATCAGGTTTGCCATCAGCTCTTCAGCAATTTCCAGCATTACAGCAATTCTGATCCAATTCTGGCAGCAGCAATTTCGATCCAGCAGTTTGTTGGGACCGGGTGCATGTTGACAAGGATACGGGTTCGTAAATTTTAAAATATTTACGTGCAGTGGAAGAATTAGCATAAATAATTTCTTAAATTATTTTTAACCACGTATCTAGCATGTGACCTTATGATGTGTGGACATGATCATAAATTAAAATTTTTGCAGAAAGTAAACTAATTTACTCGTTACCTCGCGTAACTCGAAGTAAGGGACGAGATCCAACCGTAGCGTCCCTTGGAAGCTCCGCCTCTATTCGCGTCCACGCCGAGTTCTCTTCGGGATGACTTCGCAAAGCCACGAGTTTTGTGCCGACGAGAACTACTAGATTCTCCAAAGGCACAACTAGAATATCAAGAGAGAAAAGATAGAAACTAACCACCAAGTAACAGAATCAAAATTCCGGGAAGGAAGGAGTTGCGACCCGCTTCTTCTTCTTCTTCATTGGCACCTTCTTGGTGAAGGTAGCTCACGGCAACCCTAGGAGGGGTGTGCGCCGGCCCTAGGATGAGGAGGAGGGCGCCGGCCCTAGGAGGAGGAGAGAAGGAGAGGGGGAGAATAAGAGAGGGAGAGAGCTACTAGATCTCTTGATAACTCAATTGAGGAATTCAAGCCTAGCCTTGGTTCCTTTATATAGTAGCCTCTCCCTTGCCAAGTCTCCCCTTTAACGGAATTTTTCATAAGAAATTTATCCTATAAATTTTCTTATGAATTATTCCATTTATGCCAAGTTTTATTATAACTAACTTTATAATAAAACAAATACATATCTCCTTTTATTATGGAATAAAATTTACAAGAAATTTATAAATTTTTCTTATCATGGAAAAATCAATTCATAATTGATTTTATAAAATTAAAATAAACCGATCCATGGTTCATTTTAATTTCCATAAAAAGAATAAATTTCTATAAATTTCTTTATATAAATCTCATTATATAAATTTCTTTATATAGATTTATTTATCCATAATTTTATAAAACAAATCGCGCTTGATTTATTTTATAAAATAAACCAAATAAATTGGTTTTCTCTCCTTGTAGTGGCCGGCCAAACCAAAGAGGGTGGATACCCTCTTTGGCCGGCCACATCAAGCCAAACCCTCGCGAATTAAACTCATTTAATTCGCCCAATAAGCCTTCAAAAGACTTAGCCATTTTAAGCTTCCTGTGTGCCTCTGATAAATTCAGATTCGACTTATTTCTCTTGATCGGAAAATCCAATTTTCAACTCGTTTTAAATCCCTCGGATTACTCGTAGTGCGTGTGACTAAATAGGCATTCGATTTATGTTGGCCGTCTATAATCAACCAATTATAGAACGATCATGAGTGGCACCTAGTAGTACATCATGACCCCCAATTAATCGAAAGTCCAACGGTTGACCTCAGAAATAATTCTGAAACCCTTCAGCAGCTATAATGAGTCGTGCCTCATTCCCTTCACCATCTTATACCCACTTAGTTCAGGACATGGTCTGTGTGTGTCAGTCCCCACTAGGCTGACTACGTCACACCTAGCCCAAGTAACGTTCTCTCGTCCTTTGGATTTCTAATTACTCTCATGTATTTAAGAGACTCATAATCTAAACATGACATGCTCTGGCTAGAGGCTTTGAGTAACAATCCGATGATAGGCCTGGGTATACATCTCCTCGCAAGGAGTGGTGAATCCTTTGTAGGCTGTTCAAACATCTTCGGGCACTTCAGCTTATACCCAACCATCCTGGGTCCACACCTCCTTGGAGATGTTTGCTTAAGATGTTAAAGTATAAGTCTCCATAACCAAGATGACTTGAACACCGCAAGTCAAAGGAACATCGCACTTAAGCTGCAGTAAGAACTTCACTGACATGTCTATATATAGACTACCATGTGAAGTTTTACAGTCAGTCACTCCAATGAACTAGTTCCCTTAACTAGCATTCATGTTTATCTCCAGACATCCCAATGTCACTAGCCAATGAGAATCAGCTGATTAGAGAATAACCCATGCTAGTCTCAACAGAATTGATAGTGTCCGTATTTATCAATTCATCGACTAGGGATATTTTTAATACTTCACAATTGCACATGTAGAGATAATCACTAGTTGTGAATTCATCACAAATTCTCTCATGTTGTGAATTGTATTGCGGACATTCAGTAAATGAGTTTAAGATCCCAATCAAATACACAAATATGTATACTCAAATAGTGAATTTTCATTTATTAAAATAAATGTTTACAATCATAAGGCGATTGCCTTAGGACACTTCTCTCATATTACTAACACAGTTGCTTCCAGCTTCAATTTTCTGTCCAGCGGGTTTACTTCCCAGCAAGCATTTCCTATACAGCAATTCGAAGAAATTCTTTGACAGAAGTACTTCACAGCAGATTTCTTCCTCTCAGTTTTCCTTCCAGCAGTTCATCACAGATCGACAATTCCTTCCATTAGCTTTTTAATCAATGTTTGAATTGGTTGTGTTTGATTGTTAAATGTTAGGAGTTTGATTTTTTTGAATGCTTGTATTGATGGATCTTCCAAATTCAAATGGCACGAACTTTTATCATTTTAATTCATGCATATGAGGTGTTTGGTTAAATGTCTGTTAGAACAATTTCTTTCAATTGAAATGTTCTTAGTTGTTTAAGTTTTGTTCTGTGTTGGACTTTCCATTGCTTGAAGTTTCATATCTTCATTTAAATGTAATTGAGTTAGCACAGATTACATTTCCTTCATGCTATAGGTTTTACTCCATGCCTAGGTTTCATTGATGCTTATTTCTTAAATGTTTCTTTCACATTGCCTTTTCTTTTCTGCAATTGTAGTTAGGTTAATTTAGATTTCATTACCTATCTTGTCTTTTCTTAATTAGAATTAGATTTTATATTTGCTCTGTTATTGATTTCGTAGTCTTGAAGTTCAAATCCAAAACCCAATTTCATATTCAAAACCCAAAAGCAATAAGATACGATCCTGGGAATTATCATGCACCGGCTACATTCGTTGGGAGACGACTCGAGTTACTCTATGCTACATTAGTTTAGAGGAATTCGGTACTTAAATTGTATTTGAAACCATAACACGACAAAAAACGGTTATCAGGCGCCCCAGTATGGCCATGTCAGCATACATATAAGTTTGTTCAGGGCTATAAATAGGTCCCTAGAGCTTAGTTTCAATTCACTCATTCATCTCAAGCATTAGCAAACAAGTTCTGTATAGTTTGTTAGGATTGAAAGGAATTTAGATATTTCCACAATGATATGATATTGTCCATGTCCTAAGCCCTCATGGTTTTTCTCTTGGGCTCTCCCAAAAGGTCTCATGCCAATGGAGATATTTTTTTCCTTATAAACCTATGATCTTTCGTATGTGTTTTCGATGTGGGACTATGTTTGTAATCTAGCAACCCCAACAATCCCCCTCAAACAAAGGAACACAAGCCCCCCCCTCATGCGAAACCCCTTTCCATTTGATGTTCGATCCTTAACCCACTAGGACATTCTGCCCCTCGGTCCACTCGACCTACTAGGACTCAACTGCCTAGCCACAACTAGGACTTCTCTGCCTGGTGTGTGATCCTCTTGATCAAGACACGGGAGCCCACACTTCCTTTATTCATGGCTTAACCCACATGGTTAGATTTGGATCATCACTCTAACTCGTGCTTCTTCCGGTGGTTAGTCCAGTGAAGAGTGACCTGGCTCTGATACCAATTGTTAAGACCGAAAAGAATTTAGATATCTTCACAATGGTATGATATTGTCCACTTTGGGTCGATGCCCTCATGATTTTACTCTTGGCCTATCCCAAAAGGCCTCATGCTAATGGAGATATCTTTTCTCCTTATAAGTCTATGATCTTTCCCTTATGTTTTCGATGTGGGACTATGTTTGCAACCTTGAAACCCCAACTTAGTTTTCATTTTCATTTCTAAGCTTTGTCTTGTGTAAGAGGTTTCTCTGTCTGAAGGAGTGTAACACCCGTAAAATCCTCTCAATATTTTTCTTTAAATTATTGATCATGCCTATTTGGATTTTTGAGTAACATATGAATACTAGCATGAACCTTTGCATGATTTCTTATATGGATTAAAAAGCTAAGTACTAATGGGCCTTACATGGACCCTTCTAGTACAATGGCTATTAGTGGACCTTGGGTAGAATTTTAACATAAATAGAAATGAGTTCCAATTAGGAATATTAGCATAACTCTTGGTGGGCTCTTATGTGGGCCTTAACAAAAATAAGAGTAAATGGAATAAAAAGAAAGTGCATGCACCAAGGATTGAACCTTGGACCTAGAATAGAGGAAAAGCCTCATCATGTATGTACTAACAAATTCACCTAGCAAGGGAGTGCTATTGGAAAAGAAAGAAGATTTTAGTTGAGGCTAAAGGAGTTGACGAGGCACCATGTGAAGAGGCACCATGCCCCTTCACTTAGTATAAAAGAGATGGATGAGAAGTGAAGAGACACTTAAGTTATTTCTCTCCTCTTTTCTTCCCCAAGTCTCTTCCTCTCCCTTCTTCTTCCTCCTCCTTGCCGAGACTCACAAGGGAGTTTTCCCCTTGGAAAACTTGAAGATCAAAGGTTTCCTACAAGGCTACAAGGGCAAGGGGTGTTCTAAGGTCAAGAAGGTCTTTACTTTTTCTCTATTTAAGGTTTATAACCAAGACAACAAGAGGTAAGATTCCCTCACCTGTGATATAATAGCTTTTATGTTGTCTTTCTTGATTTAAGATTTGTTTGTGATCTATGTTGAGAAAACTATGGAATTAGGGCTTCCTATAAATTTCGGCCAAGCACCATTTTAGGGCTTGGGATGATGTTAAAACCTCACTTATACTTCCTAATGCTTTCTCATGATAAAATAAGAATGAATTGTGAGTTGTGAAATTTTTGTAACACCCAAATCCCCTTATGAAGTTTCGGCCCCCCTCCCCTTTTCATGGTTAGGATTAGATCTAACCCTCCAAGCATGATTATTATGATTCTCTATGATACAATGGATGTTAATTGTGAGTTATACGAATTTTCCATGTACTTGTGACCCCTCTAGGGTTTCGGCCAAGACCCCTTTCCATGCTAGGAATTAGGGTTAGCCCCAATCATGTGTTCTAATGGCTTCCTATGACATTGTATGTATTGTATGGGCGTTACTTTAATTATGGTACCTCACATGTTGCTTGAATAATGGGACTTTCATTTACAAACTTTCGGCCAAGCACCTAAGTCTAAGGTTTGGGTTAGGCTAAGGTTTCAAGTGTACTTGTTTATGGCTCATTATGATGTAAATATATGTTCAAGTATGTTGTATGAATTTTATGATGCCTAAACCCTAACTTTATGTGCTATGCATCATGACCTTGTATGCTTATGTTATGTGCCATGTTTTAGTAGGTTTTATTCATGAATATTTTAAACCATATACCATGAACACATGTGTTGTGAAGTATGCATCATGTTTCTGTAGAATTATGCATGCATTATGTTAAATGCCTTGAACATATGTATTATGATATATATATTATGGTTATATAGACCTACGTATATTTTATGTTGAATGTCATGAACCTATGTAGTATGTATCATGTTCATATGATTTTACCCATGCATGCTTTATGATAGATACCATGATCATGTATGCTATGTGATATGCACCATGTATGAAAAAAAAACTTATCTATGCATGCTTATCTTATGTACCATGATCATGCATGCTTTATGAACTAAGATGATGTTTATGCCTTTAAGGCATAATTATGTATGTATGACATGCCTTATGAATTAAGATGATGTTCATGCCTCTAAGGCATAATGATGTGTGCATGACATACCTTATGAATCAAGTCTATGTTTGTGCCTTTAAGGCATAATGATATTATGCATTAACTATGAATGATGAAATGCTAAGTATGCTTTATACCATGCTTCATGTATTAAGATCATGTTTATGTCTTTAATTATGCTATGTAAGTTCTATGAATGATGAAATGCCAAGAGTATTTTTTATGATGTAAAAAGAAGCATGTGAAGCTATTTTACTTTATGGATGGGGTTGTACCGTACCCAAGTAAGGTCCAAGGGATGGGCTCCTTAGAAAGCCTCGGTTCTGAGACTACCATAGCTGTCCAACAGGGATGGGCTCCTTAGAATGCCTCAGTTCTGGACTACCATAGTTGTCCCTAGGTTGAAGGTAAACTAGTACCCTAGTAGGTCGAGACTAGCTACCTCGCATTTACTTAGGGATGCGCGCAAATGATGGATGTATGTGGTACAAGCCGGGGCCCCACTTGATGTTGAGATTTATGTTCAAGTACTTATAATTATGATTTTCAAATAAGCATCCTTATGTTATGTGCATTTAACTCATGTCAATCATTCATGTTATGCATCTATTACATGTCAATATTTTATATGCTTATGTTTTATGTCCAGAACTTCTCTCTGTTAAGTATTTTATGTGCTTATATTTTATGTCAAGTACTTCTTATGCCATGAGCTCTATGCACTTTCATTACATGTTAAGCACTTCTATATGATTATGTGTTTTCATGTACATCTATATGCCTCCTCATGTCAATTGCTTTATGAATACCTTCTCATGATATGTTTTTGTTTTATGTTACACTCTCTATGTTATGCCCTTTCCATTGACTATATGTGACGTATGATTTTAGTGAGTAGGAAAGGGTCTTGCTAAGCCTATGTACTTATATGTTTTATTTTATTATACCGCAGATCAAGCAAAAGGATACTAAGCTAAGGGAAGCAGTAGGAGGGGCAAGTGTGTGTGTAGCAGTGACATGGCAAAAGAAAAAGAAAAAGATCCTATTACTCATAATTCTCATATGTCTTATGTTTTGCATTGTCATCTTTAGTTTTCATGCTATACTTTATGATGATTTTACTAAAGAACAACTTACTAGAAAAATTTTATTACCTATGTTGCTTATGAACAACTTATGTTGATTTCTATATCATGCTTTATTGCTATACTTATCATTGATAAATTATGATGTTAACATGCTATACCATAATGTGTTCGTTTAGAACAATATGTTGGCTTTAAGCTTGATGGTAGGATAAGTTATGTTTAATGCAAGCATGTTCAAGAATGTTATGTCTCACATGCTATATCTTACTTTTTTTTATGTTACAACAATGCTAAGTTTACCAAGTAACCATGTTTAAGAATGATAGCTAAGATATGTCAACATGATTCAAGTTTTAATTGCATGGTTTAAACGCATATGTATGAAGTTTTAAATTATTCCGCTGCATTAAGAACTCCATATGCGTATATGTATGTTCGCGTAGCACCACCTTTGCCTACATCGTAAGGCGGGAAGGGCGAGCGTTACAAGGAGTTTATTTAGGAGATACGAGTAATATTTTACCTTGGATTAGCAACCTCCCAGGTTGCAAACCAAGTAAAATTCGAACTGCCTCATTTCTTTTAAGTTTGCTATATTTTTAATATTATTTATTATTTGCATTAACTAACAAACATCTTTGTTTAAGAAGAAACAAAAGATAGAGTTTTCTATTTTCATGGGAAATTCACCCCCTCTTGCTGAACTTCGATCAACGTCAATTGGTATTAGAGCAAGGACGCTCCAGAAGGACTAACCGCCATCTGAAGCAATCTATAAAATGGTCAGACCAGTCATCTATTCGCCAATATGTTGGGGCTGGAAGCGTCATAGTCGAACCTATGTTTTCATAATGGCAAAGGGTTCAGAAGTTATGAGCTGGTTGTGATCTAACAACCTAATTAAGTGTGCAGGAAAGTCCTAGGTACACTAGACATTATGTCCTGGTTCTTTGAATTGGGCACTAAGTCCTGGCCGCGGGCTAGGCAACTAAGTCCTAACGTAAGGTTGGGTAATAAGACCTGGTGAGTGAAGCCGTACACTAAGACCTGGTGAGTAAAGCTGAGCACTAACACCTGGTCGAGGACTGGGCACCGAAGACTTGGTGAGTGAAGTTAGGCAAAAGTCCAACCGGAGGAGCCAGTTGGCAAAAAGGTAAATTCTCCGGAGAGGAGTAGGTGAGGACGCGTTCCCCGTAGGAGGGAACATTAGGCGTCGGTTCGACCTAGGGCTCCATTTGGGAGACCCAAAGTCAGAACCAAGACAGTTTAGGCTGTAAATAATGTTTAATATATCATGTATATTTGCTTCATTTGTTTGGAACTAACCCTGGTTGCAGGAAACGAAGGGATTGTGTTTCTGCAGCTCAGGCGCCTCATTGGAAGGAGGCGCCTCACTGGGCTAGGCGTCTGTATGGATACAGGCGCCCCAGTGCAAGGCAAAACCAAGCCATCAAAGCAAACTGCCACGAAACCCTTTGGAACAAGTCAAGCTAGGCACCTGTGTTAACACAGGCGCCCCAGTCAGCTCAGGTGCCTCAATAAAGGGGATAAGCGCTGACCAAGCCTGCGGATTAGAGTTCCCCCAGGAGAGGCCACGTGTCAGGCGCCCTCTTCAACACAGGCTCCCCAGCGACCAGTATAAATAGGGGTTCACCCCCAAGGCTTCAAAACAACTTGCAAATCTCGCTCTCAACACTTTCGCTCAAGCGCTACGCTCCGACACGCTACGCACTCGCGATTCAAGCTCCGTCGACGACCCGCTGCTCCGAAATTCCATCCACTCCAGTCGTCGGTAAAAGCTTAAGTTTTGTAACTTCCTTTTTTAAATCTATATATGTACTCCAAATTGTAAACATTCTTCGAATATAGAATTGCCCATCGTAAACGGTCAAGGACCGTGGGACTTGGAGTAGGAGCCGACCGCGACTCCGAACCAAGTAAAACAAACCGTGTTAGCGACTTTGTTTTACTCTTTCCACTGCGTAATTTCAATTAATTGTCCAAAATTCTCTGATCGATATTCACCCCCCCCCTCTACAGATTTACACCGTCCAACAAGTGGTATGAGAGCGGGTGGCTCAAACGTGGTGCAACCACCAGTTTGAGAATTTTTTTTCGGATTTACGAATTTCAAATTTTTTTTCTTTCGCTCGAATGTTCTCGTTAATCGAGGTTGGTGCAACACCACTAATATTTTTCCCACAATGCTAATCCAAGACCTAGTCTTGGGACAAGTTTTTTGAAATTTTTCAGAAAAATTCAATGGCGATGCAAGAGGGGTACAGCACTGCCAGGCCTCCTCTTTTCAGTGGAGAAGACTGTTGGGGCCAGAAGTACCAAAGTCGAACTTATGTTTTGATAATGGCAAAGCGTTCAGAAGTTATGATTTGGTTGTGATCTAACAAAGTTACTAACTGTGCAGGAAAGTCCTAGGTACACTAGGCATTAAGTCCTGGTTCTTTGAATTGGGCACTAAGTCCTGGCCGTGGGCTGGGCAACTAAGTCCTGACGTAAAGTTGGGCATTAAGAACTGGTCGAGGACTGGGCACCGAAGACCTGCTGAGTGAAGCTGGGCACCAAAGACCTGTGAGTGAAGCTGGGCACTAAGACCTGGTCGAGGACAGGGCATCAAAGACTTGGTGAGTGAAGCTAGGCACTAAGACCTAGTCGAGGATTGGGCAACGAAGACTTGGTGAGTGAAGCTGGGCACTAAGACCTGGTCGAGGACTGGGCAACGAAGACCTGGTGAGTGAAGCTGGGAAAAAGTCTAACCGGAGGAGCCGATTGGCAAAAAGGTAAATTCTCCCGAGAGGAGTAGGTGAGGGCGTGTTCCCCGTAGGAGGGAACATTAGACGTCGGTTCGACCTAGGGTTCCATTTGGGAGACCCAAAGTCAGAACCAAGATAACTTAGGCTGTAAATAATGTCTAGCATATCATATATATTTGCTTCTTGTGTTTTGGAACTAACCCTGGGTGCAGGAAATGAAGGGACTTTGTTTCTACAGCTTAGGCGCCTCATTTGAAGGAGGTGCCTCACTGGGCTAGGCGCCTGTAAGGATACAGGCGCCCCAGTGCAAGGCCAAACCAAGTCCATCGAAGCAAACTGCCACGAAAGCCTTTGGACCAAGTCAAGCTAGGCGCCTGTGTTAACACAGGCACCCCAGACAGCTCTGGCGCCTCAATGAAGGGGATAAGCGCTGACCGAGCCTGTAGATTAGAGTTCGCGTAGGAGAGGCCACGTGTAGGCGCCCCCTTCAACACAGGCGCCCAGGAGACGACTATAAAAGGGGGTACACCTGCAAGGTTTCAACACAACTTGCAAATTTCACTTTCAACACTTTCGCTCAAGCGCTATGCTCTGGCACACTCTGCATTCGCAATTCAAGCACCGACGACGACTCGCTGCTCCGAAATTCCATCCACTTCGGTCGTCAGTAAAACCGTTAATTTTCTTATGTGTTGTAACTGCTTTTTTCGATTCTATATCTGTACTCGAAACTGTAATCATTTCTACGAATATAGAATTGCCCAAAGTAAACGGTCAAGGACCATGGGCCTTGGGGTAGGAAACGACCGCGACTCCGAACCAAGTAAAACAAATCGTGTTAGTGACTTTGCTTTACTATTTTCGCTGTGTATTTCTCTTAAATTGTCCGAAAATTTTAGATCGATATTCACCCCCTCCCCCCCACTATCGATTTACTGCGATCCAACAAGCGGTATCAGAGCGGGTGGCTTAAAAATGGTGCAACCACCATTTTGAGAATTTTTTTTCAGATTTACGAATTTTTAAATTCTTTTCGCTCGAATTTTCTCGTTAATCGAGGTTGGTGCAACACCACTCGATCTTTTTCCGTTATTATTAATTTCTACCTGCACTATTAATCCAAGACTCAGTCTTGGAACAAGTTTTTTTGTTATTCCTTTTTTAGTAAATTCTATGGCCATGCAAGAGGGGTACAACACTGCCAGACCTCCTCTTTTTAGTGGAGAAGACTTCTCCTACTGAAAAAGCAGGATGGAAGTCCATTTGAAAACTCAGGTGGACATGTGGATAATCAACCAGTCTGGGCTGGAAACTCCCAAGAATGCAAAGGTGTGGTGCAACATTATACCGAATGGGATGCGCCACTAATGAAGAAAATCGAGGTCAATGCAAAGACAACCCAAACATTGCAATGTGGCTTGACCAAGGAGGAACTGAACCGGGTGGGACCCTTCAACAGCGCGAAGGAGCTTTGGAACAAGGTGATCGAGCTGCACGAAGGCACTTCCGACACAAGGATTAGTAAAAGAGATCTGTTGCTGAACAGACTATATACAATCAAGATGTACGACGAAAGTTGGTTCGGCTAGCTCGGGACTACTATAAAGAACCAAACGAACAAGAAGAAAGCAAGCCGATGAAAGGAAGATCCATCAGAACCTTCAACAAACTTGAAGTGCAAGACTAACGTTACCTGCTACGAGTGCAACAAAAAGGAGCATTTCAAGTCAGAATGCCCCAGCCTGAAGGAAACCAAAAAGGCGCGAAGAAAGAAGGCTCTCCAAGTCACGTAGGAAGAATCCTCTTCCGAAGAAGAAGAAGAAGTCCCACACGTAAATCTCCTCGCCCTAACAGCCTAGGAAGACATCGACTCCGGATCAGAGTCGGAACCAGACGATGGAAGACTTACAATCTCGGAGAATGGGCAAATTACGGAACATAAAGATTTGGACCAATGGATGTTGGATAGTGGATGCTCCAGACACATGACTGGAGACAAATTGAAATTCACCAAAATCAAGTTCAAGAACCTAGGCTCAGTAGCATTTGGCAACAATGTTACACTCAAAGTCATTGGGTCAGGTAACATTGAACTCAAGTCTGATTTTGTGATTAAGAATGTTCTCTTGGTTGAACATTTTAAGTTCAATTTGTTTAGTATAAAATCAACTATGTGATATTGCCTATGTAGTTACATTCACCAACTTTGACTGCCTGATTAGAAACCTCCAAGACTCAGAAGTTATGCTTAAGGGTACTAGGAAAAACAATAATTATACTATTAATTTACCTTTAGTACCAAAATGCTTCTTGACTCAATTAGAAGAATCAACCTCTGGCATAGGAGAGTAGCTCACACTCATGTTAAACTAATTTCCAAAATTACCTAACTTGGTTTAATTAAAGGTGTACCAAAAATTAAGAATTTTAAAAACGCAATCTGTAACTCATGTAACCAAGGCAAATAAACTATGTCTACTCACAAATCAAGTCAATCAGACTTAACTCAAACCACACTTGAGCTCCTGTACCTTGACCTATTTGATTCATATGGAGCCAAGTCACTAAGTGGGAATCGGTACTGCTTAGTAATTATCGATGATTACACTAGGTTTACCTGGGTTAGGTTCCTAAAAACCAAAGATGAAACTTTGAACTTATTTATTGACTTATGTAAAATGATTGAAAACCAAAATGATACTAAAATCAAAAGACTTAGAAGTGATCACGGGAGAGAATTTGAAAATCAACTGTTTGAGAAATTTTACAAAATAAATGGGTTTATCAAAGAAGAAGTTTATGTAGGACAACCCCAAGGATTTGATGACTAGAAAAACCAAAGTATGTCTTTAAACTTAGAAAAGCACATTATGGGTTGAAACAAGCACCTAGGGCATGGTATGAATGCTTATCAACTTATCTAATTTCTAAGGAGTTTAACCAAGGTCAAATTGACTCCACCCTTTTTGTTAAAACCTTAGAAAACGATATTTTTATTACCCAAATTTATGTCGATGATATAATTTTTGGATCCACCAACTCTAACTTTCTAAAAGAATTTATAAAAATAATGGAAAGTGAGTACGAAATGAGCTTGGTAGGTGAGCTCAACTTTTTCTTAGGATTGCAAATTAAATAGACTAGAGATGGTAATTATGTTCACCAATCTAAGTATGCTAAAGAGTTAATAAAGAAATTTAAAATGGATAACTGCAAAAGCTTAAGTACCCCTATTGCTACAAATGTCAAAATAGATAATGACCCGGAAGGTAAGCCTGTTGATCTTAAGATATACCGAAGTATGATTGGTAGCCTACTTTACTTGATAGCTAGCATACCTGATATCCTATTTTCTGTAGGAATATATGCTAGGAACCAAACTTGTGCTAAGGAATCCCACTTAGCAGCCCTAAAAAGAGTACTTAGGTACATTAAGGGTACCCTAAATGTAGGGATTTGGTATCCTAGGACTTCCACTTTCGAATTATCAGGATATTTTGACTCTGACTATGCTGGGTGCAAATTAGATAGAAAAAGTACAAGTAGAAGTTGCCAACTATTAGGACATAGCCTAGTCAGCTGGGGTAGTAGAAAGCAACACTGCGTAGCACTGTCCACAACAAAGGCAGAATATGTTGCCCTAGGAGAATGTGTAGCACAACTTTTGTGGATGATGCACACTCTTAAGGACTTCCAGCTTGACTACACCCAAACCCAAGTCTATATTTATAACATTAGTTCAATCAACTTGACTAAAAACCCAATTCAACATTTCCGAACAAAACATATAGAAGTTAAACATCATTTTGTAAGGGTTCATGTAGCCAGCGGTGAAATAGTACTCAAACATGTGGAATCAAAATCTAACTTAGCTGATATCTTTACCAAACCCTTACCTGAGTCTGAGTTTAGCTCACTAAGAAGGTAGTTAGGGTTGTGCTTAGTAGAGTAGGACTGATCTATATTGTTTTCCAAAAAGAATTTCTATTTTTTATTTTTTTTTTAAATCAAGTTTATCATATTATCAAGTTTTTGAAATTTAAAAGTTAAAATGATTTTCTGACTTAGTTTTCTTTCAAAAATCACCCCCTTCAAATCTAGGACTTTTTCGCAAATGAACTTAGCTTAGACCCTAACCCTAGAATTGCATGCACCTATAGATCTAGAAGGCAGCATCTCACAAGCACCTTTGGGTACTTTTGATTGATAACCTAGACTGGGTTGAGATGCTTAGGTCTATGCCTTGATTCAAGATGCTTTAAGTCAGTGCATTTGCAGTAATTGGGGCAATAAATACAAGTTAAACAGCAATCAGGTTAAGTGTCAAGTTTAGAAAAACTAACTTGATCAGATCACTTAACTTGACTAACCCTAGCGAAAGCTACTATTTATGACAGTTAGTAAGTAGCTAACTGGGTTGGACAGGACCCGAACAAGATTGGTTGAATTTGGTATGGTCCAATTTTTTTGGTCATTAGAGTTGGTTCAATACATAATTTCAATGTCTTTCAAGCTCTAATTTACTTGCTGTAATTAGTATCAATCTTTTTTGATATATGGCAAAGGGGGAGAGAAACAAAAGAAAGAGGGAAATTTTTTTCAAATTTTTCAAAATTTTCAATCTCTTTTTTAAAAAGTAAAGGTGAAAATTCTAAGTGCTCAGTTTTTAAGTACTTCTCAGTTTTTAAATACTTCAATGTTCTTTAAGTGCATAAAATGTTTTTAAACTGTTTTGAGTATTTCAAATTTATTCGTAAAAGTTTTTAAAAACTTAAAATGGTTTTAAATTTCTAAGTGTATTTTGAAAAACATTTCTAAGAAGTTTTTCTTAGTAAACAAATCTGCCTGAGCTAAATTATTTTAAAAAAAAACTTATTGGCAAATGTGCTAAGTAAATTTTTCTTAGTAAACCAATTCATTTTGTGAAAATGTTTTGAAGCAAATTTTTCTAAGTTGGGAAATGTTTTTTAAGATATCAAAATTAACTTTGTAGGGAAAATCAGTTTTCAAAACTTGTTTTGCCTAAGTAAATTTTCAAAATATTTAAACAAAAATTAGGCTTACAAAACCTTTTCAAAAATTGCCTAAGTGTTCATAAGTACAATTGCTTTATTTTTGAAAATCACATAGTAAAAAAAAACATAATGCTTTTGCTAAATCTTGAAAAACACTTAGCACTTAGAAAGATTACAAAACCCACGTGATAGTGAAAATTTCAGGCCAAGAATGTGAAATTCAGGGGGAGATAAAATTTTATTGTTAGTATTGTTAGATTGCTTTAATATGTTTTTAACTTAACTTTTTGAACCGTGTTGCCATAAATCAAAAAGGGGGAGATTGTTGATGCCGGAAGCACCTAATTAAGTCGAACCTATGTTTTGATAATGGCAAAGGGTTCAGATGTTATGATTTTGTTGTCATCTAACAAAGTTACTAAGCGTGCAGGAAAGTCCTAGGTACACTAGGCACTAAGTCCTGGTTCTTTAAATTGGGCACTAAGTCTTGGCCGTGGGCTGGGCAACTAAGTCCTGACGTAAAGTTGGGCACTAAGACCTAGTCGAGGACTGGGCACCGAAGACTTGGTGAGTGAAGCTGGGCACTAAGACCTGGCCGAGGACTGGGCACCAACGACTTGGTGAGTGAAGCTGGGCACTAAGACCTAGTCAAGGACTGTGCACCGATGACCTGGTGAGTGAAGCTGGGCAAATGTCCAACCGGAGGAGCCGGTTGGCAAAAAGGTAAATTCTCACGAGAGGAGTAGGTGAGGACGCTTTCCCCGTAGGAGGGAACATTAGGCGTCAGTTCGACCTAGGGTTCCATTTGGGAGACCCAAAGTCAGAACCAAGACAGCTTAGGCTGTAAATAATGTCTAACATATCATATATATTTGCTTTTTATGTTTTGGAACTAACCCTGGGTGCAGGAAATGAAGGGACTGTGTTTCTGCAGCTCAGGCGCCTCATTGGAACGAGGCGGCTCACTAGGCTAGG
The DNA here is from genome assembly GCA_024364735.1 of Boesenbergia rotunda. NCBI lineage: Eukaryota > Viridiplantae > Streptophyta > Magnoliopsida > Zingiberales > Zingiberaceae > Boesenbergia > Boesenbergia rotunda. Next base: position 38,070 of record JAGFNQ010000051.1, on the reverse strand, counting down.
TGCTTGTAAGGATACAGGCACCCCAGTGCAAGACCAAACCATGACCATCGAAGCAAACTGCCACGAAAGCCTTTGGACCAAGTCAAGCTAGGCGCCTGTGTTAACACAGGTGCCCCAGACAGCTCAGGTGCCTGAATGAAGGGGATAAGTGCTGACTGAGCCTGTGGATTAGAGTTCGCGCAGGAGAGGTCACGTGTAGGCGCCCCCTTTAACACAGGCGCCCAGGAGACGACTATAAAAGGGGGTTCACCCCCAAGGCTTCAACGCAACTTGCAAATTTCGCTTTCAACACTTTTGCTCAAGCGCTACGCTCCGGCATGCTCTACATTCGCGATTCAAGCGCCGACGATGACCCATTGCTCCATAATTCCATCCACTTCGGTCGTCGGTAAAACCGTTAATTTTCTTAAGTGTTATAACTGCTTTTTTCGATTCTATATCTGTACTCGAAACTGTAATCATTTCGACGAATATAGAATTGCCCAACGTAAACGGTCAAGGACCGTCAGCCTTGGAGTAGGAGCCGACCGTGACTCCGAATCAAGTAAAACAAATCGTGTTAGCGACTTTGCTTTACTATTTCCGCTGCGTATTTCTCTTAAATTGTCCTAAAATTTTAGATCGATATTCACCCTCCCTGTAACGACCCGGAAAATTTTTCTAATATTTTTTTAAAATATTGAGCATGTCTAGATAATTTTCTGAGGGACCTAGGAACATTAACACGAATTTTAATCTAGAAATCCTTGTTTTTCACATTTAAATTTGGGAAATAGGCACTAATGGGCCTTATATGGGCTTTCTAGTACCATGATTATTGGTGAATCTTAGGTAAAAATTTATAGAAATAAAAGGGATTTTAATGAGAAATATTAACATAATTATGGGAGAATTTTTAAGGGATTTTCGAAATAATAGGAAAAAATAAAATAAAAATAAAATGGAAAATTAGTGCATGCATCAAGGATTGAACCTTGGACCTCTTGTACAACCATGCATGCTCTATCCAATTCACCTAGCAAGGGAGTGCTATGAGGAAATGAAGTGGATTATGGTTAAGGCTTAGGGAAAATGAAGAGACACCATAACTCTTCACTTACCCTCCTTAATGTGTTATAAATGTTAGTAATATGAGAGAAGTGTCCTAAGGCAATCGCCTTATGATTGTAATCATTTACTTTAATAAATGAATATTCACTATTTGAGTATATATGTTCGTGTATTTGATTGAGATCTTAAACTCATTTATTGAATGTCCATAATACAATTCACAGCATGAGAGAATTTCACTACTAGAATTTTTACATTCAACAACACATAATCGACAACGGTTTTTTGATAAAGTGTTGTCTTATGTCAATTTAACAACAGTTTTAGTATTAACCGTTGTTGTTGTTGGTCTGTATACGTAAAAAGACAACAGTAATAACAAAATGTTGTCGTATGTATACTCAACGACAACAGTTATTTTATAACTGTTGTCTATAGGCGGGATTTACAACAACTGATGTGATAAACTGTTGTCTATTATGACAATAGACAACAGTTATATTAAACTGTTGTTGTTGTATTGTTGTGCTGTTCAAGCAATAAACAAAATCAACGGTCGATATCCAACTGCCAAAAAACAACGAACGACGACAAACCCCTAATCTTTTTTCTTCCTCGCCCGCCAACCACCCAAACCCCCGACCATTTCCGCTGTTGCAGAAAGATCAGGAAGCCACCGCAATCGAGCCTTCATAATCGACGATCTCTCGTCTTCCTGGCTGAGTCGCTGCTTGTCCTCGGCGCCTCTTTCTCGAATCCCTAATTCGCAGAAGAAACCGGCGATGTTTGGCGTGGTCTTCCCGGAGCGGAGCTTCCCCATGGACGCGTCGGTGTTCGCACAGATCGATCCGCTCCACTGGATCCTTGACATGAACTCCCTCGTCGGTGATGCCTACCGCGACATCAGAGAACTCTGTGTGTTTCTCCTCCCGGCCGCGGCTTCCTCCCTCCCCCCCCCCCCCGGGAAGGCCCTCGCCGTCTACGTTCAACCCCCTGGTCACCCCTTCCTCTTTTGAGGAGCCATCCACCCTGCCCGCCCATCCGCTCTCCTCTCCCTCCCCTGGCCCGACCCTTCCGAAGAACCCCCCATTCCTGACCCTAACCCTAATCCCCTCCAGCTCGTGCTCACCTCCGCCAAGATCGGCATCTCGGTCGAGGACATCACCTCCCTACCACCCGTCGCTGATGCCGGCGCGGAGAAGAGGGCCGAGCACCTCGCTCTTAGGGTTGGCGAGAACCTCTTCAATTTCATGTAGTCCTTCTACGACATTCTCGTCGTGCCCATGGATATCCTTGACCGTTGGTTCAAGAAGTTCCAGGAACGAGCCCGGAAGGATCCCAGTTACCTCAAAGATTTTGCCTTGTGACAGACAGGTGAATGTCCAATCCCAAAGGTGCTTCTTTTTGCAAGGATCTCTTTCCTTGATGGTATCGCGTTTCATGCTATGTTTTGGTTGCATCTGTTTGCTTGAATTGCGCTTCGTAAGTCATTTAGTAATGCATATAATTTTTCTATTAGAACATGGAAGAACATTGCTAATTATCTTTCAAAAGGGAGTGGCCTGATATCCCATAACATTCAAAAGAGAATGAGTCAAATTGTTGGACAGAATACTTGTGTGCTGTATTTTGTCTGACATCCTCAAACATTTAATATAGTGATCGAGCAACTTGATACAGTGGTACGTTTTTTTAAGTCAAGTCTTATGAGTTTTTACCGAGCTCAAACAAGTGACAGAGCTATCCTTGTAATTTAAACTATGAATTGTATAAATAAAATTTTTATATGTATAACTAAAGATTCTAAATTTGTAAGATATAAAGAATAACAAATAATACTCTTTATGTATTTGTATTAATAAATTAAATAAATAAACACTAACATAAGTGAAATATCCAAATCTGAGTTAACCTTCCTTTAAAGTAATCACTCCATAAATATTTCATTAGTCATGATGTAGAACTGAAATCATTTACTTCCTAGAGCAGCAATCACTCCATTATTGCACATCATAATTAATTTTTTCAGAGCAGCAATCACTCCATTCTTCCTGGCAAGGTTCGTCTCCACTCTGTTATCACGTCTCCACCTATTTTTCTTTAAATCCTTTTGTGCTCCTCTTTGGCGAGACTTTGACGATATTTCTTCATTCATTTTCTTCTTTCTGTTATTAAAAAGATGATATTTATTTTTGAACTCTTTAGCTTTGAAATACGAGACTTTTGTCAGTTGCTAATGCAGGTCATGCTTTAATTACTCTTCAATTTGTTTCAAGTGGAAGTTACTGATGCTATGTTTTGCACTTTAGTTTGCTTAAGTGTGATTTGAGTGTGATACATATTGTACGCCTTTCAGTTGCATATGTATAAAATTAGCAAATTTCAGGGATACAGTGGTACATTCACAGTGGCTTTGGGTAGATTAGTAACTCTTGTTTAATGTGTACCATTATGAGGTTATTCAACGAATACATATTCCTTAGCGCCAAACTGAGAAAAGCTAAGTTTAATATAGTTGGTGTTTAGAGAATCAATTGTCTATAGAACAGAATTGGTATTTGAAAGTCATGAGCTCCTCTGAAACGTGGTTTGCCTATGTTCCATGTTGTCGAAGCAGTGCCAAATTTCATTTTTATCATGCTTATTGAAAAATTTGACTTTTATATATGTTTTTGTTTTGAATTACAGAAAACATGGCGGTCTATTTCCTGATTTTGGAAATTTTGAAGATATATTCCCTATAGAATTTCTTGTTCCCTTTCTCTGGCATTCGAGGGTTTTGTTGTTTACTCAATGTATCCTCTTTGTAATGTGGTCTGTATCTACCTTCTCGAATCTCCTTCCCTAACAAAGATAAAAGACTCGCAAACACATCTGGCACTGTCTAATGATGATGGTCATTTTTCGTATAGACTTGCTGGTCAAATTATTTTTTGGTGCTCTTCATCTCATGCCCATTTAATGATGTTCTACTAATACTAATAATACTAACAAGACTTGACATTTTTATTCTATCTTGTATTATATATTGGTATCTTTAATGGAAGCATCTTAAGATGCTTTTGGTAAGTGTTAAGGGTGAATCAAGCCATTCATTTCTACTCAAATAGAAGCTTTGTACCATTTATCTCTCATCTTCTGTTTAGAATGGAAGCTGAAGCACTTCTTTTTCATCCCCTTTTTGGGAGTGTTATCATCGGTAGAGTTTATGAATAGTTCCTTCTGTGAACTTCCATTTGTAGTATATTTATTTTTTTGCTTCAATGGATCAATAACATTCTTTCATCAGTTAATTTGCTTATTAATATTAGATTCTATGAATTTTTCTTTCAGGGAAATGCCTCGAAAAGTCAGTTATGGGCTTGACTATGATGATGACTATGACACTTTTGATGACTATGATTATGAGCATGAAGTAAAAGTTGATGGGTACGATGACTATGAAGATAGTAAGTGATATTCTTTCCCTTCTTGGTTTGTGTCAATTTGATGCAGTTCATTAGGCAATCATTTTTGTGTTATTTTGCCATGGATTTGCATTTTGCAGCTAAATATCTTCCTTATAATTAACTTAAATCTTCTAATATTCCTTTTTTGGTTTACACATTACTCCCTGGAACAGATGTGACATCTCAGCTTAGTAAGGATGGCAGTAAGCATGGAATCTGGCAATGCCCAATTTGTTCATATGACAATGATGAAACTTCATTTTGTTGCGACATATGTGGCGCTATTTATGTCTATTCTTCCACTTATGGCAAATAAAAAGTGTGTTAAAGTTTTTGAATTAAATAGATTTGTATATGCGATGAGATTGCATAACTTGTATAATTCTGTGCTTCAAGATAAGGCAATTACAAGGACTCGTGGAAGATATTACTATATTATTCACTCGTTGAAGATATTACTCGTGGAAGATATTACTATTTATGTCTGTGCTTCAAGATAAGAGTGTTTTTTATGCACTCTCAGTAACATCATGATTACAAATAAAAAATCGTTATATGCATTTAAATGTACTTGTGTTAGTACAAGTTGGATTAAATTCGCAAGATAAGCAAACCTGAGGTCTTATGATATTTGTTCTTTGCAATGCCTGAGGTCTTATGATATTAGTACAAGTTGGCTCCTGTTCCTGATCTCTGAGAAAGATTAATTTTGCCTAGTTGATCGCCACATTCGTTATTTTGTTGCTTTCAACCCGCTCTTAATATTATGCTTCTAAATTTTCCTAATAGTAGTTCTCTATTACAACTGAAGAAGACTTTTATGTTCTTGTATTTCTTTTACTCAATCAAATTAGATAATTAAGCTGTGATGTTGTGTGCTAAGACCTATGATTCAATTAGCTCAGCTTCCTAGATTTTCTTTTCTTGAATACATTAGTAGATTCGAGGACAAATGAGAGGAGTAAGACTATCTTTGGGCATTTGACCATCATTTGCTTAATTGACCATTTTTTGCTTCTAAAATTTGATCAAAAAACATAAGGAAAACTTAGTTTATGTTTTTCAATCCACATTAGAATTACCCTTTTTCTTGAAAAACAAAAACAAATGTAACTAATATTTATCTCCCCTTTAACCTTTTTTAATCTATTTTCCCTGTCTAATTGATATCTTGTGAGCATGTTACCAAACTACTATAGAAAATGCATTAACTTTTTTACTGGCGGACTTCAGAATATGCTTATTAACTGATAAGTTTCTTCATGCATATCTACTTACTTGGAATTATAGGGGTGGTCTGATAGATGTGCTTTGTTACACAATGTGTTGTTCTCCGGTTACATTCTTAATTGTTTTTTTCTTTGAAAAATTATTTTCTGAATTAGTGATTTCTGTTTTAGATTTTAGACAATAATAATATGCTATTCTCAGAGATTATTGTTTGATAAGGGAGTCGTAACTAGTTTCAAACATACAGGTTAAGGCTGTTGAAGTGGCAGGATGCGATTGGATTCATGTAGATGTGATGGATGGGCGTTTTGTGCCAAATATTACCATAGGACCTCTGGTTGTTGACGCACTGCGCCCGGTGACAGATCTTCCATTGGATGTGCACTTGGTATTTTCCTCCTCTGCTGCAATTTTTAATAAGCTTCAGATTCAAAGTTATAACCACCACCTATTTGTAAATTTTATATTTGAAAATTGGTCACCATTGTATTCTGTTTCTTTTTTAGTTGTTTAAAAACCATTGCATTACCATGTTTTCCAAATTTTAGATGATTGTGGAACCTGACCAACGAGTTCCAAATTTTATCAAGGCTGGTGCAGACATTGTGAGTGTTCATTGTGAACAGTTATCTACAATTCACTTGCACCGGACAATCAATCAGGTAATCAGAGATTAGTCTATCTCCTAATTACATTGGAATGCCATGAAACATCAATACTTTGATAGTTCATTTATTGGCTACTTGTAATCTAATTGATTTTCTCTCTAATGTAGCTATTATTTCTGTCAACTGTTTAGGCTTGCCTAAAGATATAATGTTTCAAATTTCAACTTGTCTTTGGAACTCAAGACAAGGGCAATTGTCAATGTGACCTACCTCATTCAGCACTTAGTGTGTTTCTTTCTTTAAAAAAAAACAACCTTTAAAAGGTGATCCTAATCATGGATCATCAAATTTTGTTCTTTCCTTATATCCCATTTTACCATTATTATTAGTATCTCACAGCTCAGTCTGTTGTCATGAATACTATTGATTAAATTCACAAGTTGGATTTTATGATATTTGTTCTTTGCAATGCCTGAGGTCTTATGGTAAAAATTGCATTCATTGGTTTTTTGTTATCCAAGCTTTGTATGAAATGAATCCAAATGTTTTTGTATTCAATACTTTCCTTTTTTTTCTTCATCTGTATTCCCCAGCAACCCGTTCTGGTAACATGCTTTATCCTATTTGATATCAATTTGATTTTCTGTTATAGACAAAGCTCTATCTACATTTTCCTATCAAATAACAATCTCTGTTATCTTTGTTTTACATGGAGCAGGCCATCAATGAGAAGATTATGTCGCTGGACTTCAGAAACTGTTTCACCGAGATAGAGACTGTAGATTCACAAATGTCATACCAGAGCGGGTTGCTAATTGTAGTCACTGGATCATTTACTGGACAGGATAATATTCGGAAGAAATTATGAACTTCATTGTACGTTATAGTTAGGTCAGAATTATGAACTCTTGTAATTTGGGTCAGAAGATACTTTAGTGGTTTCGTCTTTAGAAAGGTTTTTGGACAAAAGATACTTTTGTGGTTTCGTCTGTAGAAAGCTTGTGGTGGATCTTTATTGTAAATATGTTGATGATGTTTGATATATATAGTTTTTGTTTCGAGGTTAAATTATTGCCTTTTAATTGAAAATATAATGGAAATATCTTTGTTGTCAAATTGGTATGAAACTGTTGTGGAACAGTGCAAACGCACAACAGATTTTTTTAAAGCTAAACTGTTGTTGTAGATAAACGGTGGCATACGACAACACAGTGATAAAACTGTTGTCGAATAAAATAAAAGACAACGGTGAATATGGCATAAGACAACGGTGATAAACTGTTGTTATTGATATACGACAACGGTTATCAAAAACTGTTGTCGAATATAATAAAAGACAACGGTGAATATGACATACGACAACGGTGATAAACTGTTGTTATTGATATACGACAACGGTTAATAAAACTGTTGTCAAACTATTGTCGAATGTGATATACGACAACAGTGACCCCCCTTTAACAACAGTGGTATTTGGCCTACGACAACAGTGATTCACTGTTGTTAAATGCATTTTTTCTAGTAGTGTTTGTGATGAATTCACAACTCGTGATTATCGCTACATGTGCAATTGTGAAGTATTGAATTTGTCCCTAGTCGATGAACTGATAAATACGGATACTATCAATTCTGTTGAGACTAGCATGGGTTATTCTCTAATCAGCTTATTCTCACTGGCTGGAGACATTGGGATGTCCGGAGATAAACATGAATGCTAGTTAAGGGAACTAGTTCATTGGAGTGACTAGCTGTAAAACTTCATATGGTAATCTACATATAGATATGTCAATGAAGTTCTTACTGCAGCTTAAGCGCGATGTTCCTTTGACTTGCGGTGTTCAAGTCATCTTGGTCATGAAGACTTATACTTTGACATCTTAAGCAAGCATCTCCAAGGAGGTGTGGACCCAGGATGATTGGGTATAAGCCGAAGTGCCCGAAGATGATTGAACAGCCTACAAAGGATTCACCACTCCTTGCGAGGAGATGTATACCCAAGGTCTATCGTCGGATTGTTACTCGAAGCCTCTGGCCAGAGCATCACATGATCTAAGTATGAATATCTCAGATACATGAGAGTAATTAGAATCCGTTGGACGAGAAAGACATAACTTGGGCTAGGTGTGACGTAGTCAGCCTAGTGGGGACTGACACACATAGACCATGTCCTGAACCAAGTGGGTATAAGATGGTGAAGGGAATGAGGCACGATTCATTAAAGCTGCTGAAGGGGTTCAGAATTATTTCTGAGGTCAACCGTTGATCTTTCGATTAATTGGGGGTCATGATGTACTACTAGGTGTCACTCATGATCGTTCTATAATTGGTTGATTATAGACGGCCAACATAAATCAAAAGCCTATTTAGTCACACGCACTACGAGTAATCCGAGGGATTTAAAACGAGTTGAAAATTGGATTTTCCCATCAAGAGAGATAAGTCGAATCTGAATTTATCAGAGACGCATCGGAAGCTTAAAATGGCTAAGTCTTTTGAAGGCTTATTGGACGAATTAAATGAGTTTAATTCGTAAGGTGACGGCTTGGATTTGGCCGGCCAAAGAGGGTCTCCACCCTCTTTGGTTTGGCCGGCCACAATAAAAAGGGAGACCAAATTGTTTGGTTTAAATTATAAAATAAATCGAGCGTGATTTGTTTTATAAAATTATGGATAAAGAAATTTATATAAAGAAATTTTTATAAAGAAATTTATAGAAATTTATTCTTTTTTATGAAATTAAAATAAACTATGGATTGGTTTATTTTATTTTATAAAATCAATTATGAATTGATTTTTCCATGATAAGAAAAATTTATATAGTAAATTTCTTGTAAAAATTTATTCCATAATAAAAGGGGAGACATGGTTGTTTTTATTATAAATTAAGTTATAATAAAAACATGGCATAACAGAATAATTCATAGAAAAATTTATAAGATAAATTTCTTATGAAAAATTTATTCCGTTAAAAGGAGACTTGGCGATAAAGAGGCTACTATATAAAGGTACAAAGGCAAGGCTTGGAAATCAATTCAAGAGATCAAGGATTCTTGCCTAGCCTCTCTTCCTCTCCTTCTCTCCCTCTCCCTCTTCTAGGGTCGGCTACCTTCTCCCTCTTCTAGGGCCGGCTGCCCTCACCTCCTTTGCCGTGAGCCACCTCCACCAAGAAGGTGCCAAAGAAGAAGAAGAAGCGGAGCGCGACTCCTTCCTTCTTCCCGGAATCTTGATTCCGTTTTTTTCGTTTGGTGGTTAGTTTTCCATCTCTCTCTTGGTATTCTTGTCGTGCCTTTGGAGAATCTAGTAGTTCTTCTCGGCACGAAACTCATGGCTTTGCGAAGTCATCCCGAAGAAAACTCGGCGTGGACGCGAATAGAGGCGGAGCTTCCAAGGGACGCTACGGTTGGATCTCGTCCCTCTCTTCGAGTTACGCGAGGTAACAAGTAAATTAGTTTACTTCTGCAAAATATTAAATATATGATCATGTCCACACAACATAAGGTTGCATGGTAGATGTGTGGTTAAATAATTTGAGAAATTATTTATGCTAATTCTTCCGCTGCACGTAATTAAATTTTAAAATTACGAACCCGTATCCATGTCAACATGCACCCGGTCCCAACAGTGGTATCAGAGCCGGTTAGTGTTCGACATAATCATATAATTGTTTTGCGGAAAACTTTGTCATGATCTCAATTTTGGAAAATTTTTCAATTACGGAAACTTTCCAATTATGATAAATTTTAGATTTAGGAATTTCAAAGTTTGGAAATCCTCATGAAATTTCGCAAACTTTTGAAATATCCTAGTTTCTGAAATTTTATGATAATTGTGAAAACTTCCTATTTTTGGAAACTTTCTAATTTTGGAAATATGTAAGTTTTCGTTTTACCAGAAACTTACAATTATTCTAAAAATCTATTATGAAATCTCGCAATTTTGGGCACTTTCTTTCAAGAAAGTCTAGACAAATTTATGGATTATTAATTGACAATTAAATTCGAATTGGTTTTAAATTATTAACAAAATTCTTTATTTTGGATTGAGCCTCGAGGAGCCATCCAATTTAAAGTTAGTTGTTGTAATTTAATTTCCTATTTTGAATAAAATTGTCATGTTTAATTTGGTTACGCCTCGGGGAGCGGACTAAATTAGATTTACAACAAATTCCTTTTTTTTGGGTATCTGAGCCTCGGGGAGCCACCCAAAGAAAATAATTTGTTGAAATTAATAATTCCATAAATAAAATATGTAATCTAATCTTGGAAAATTTGAGGTAATTCTCAAACGATAATTTCCTTATTTGATTTAAGAGGTGATGCTCTTGCATATTGTTGTCTCCAAAATTAATTATGAAAATGGTTTCCTATAGAGTTTTCTTAAATGAGATTTTCATGAAAATAATATGTGGTTGAATTAAGGGAATCTGTCTCTTAATTTAATAAGATTTGATTTAGAGAAATCAAAGTCTTAAACATATTATTTCCGAAATTGATTATGACAATTTAGGAAATTATTTCCCAAAACAATTCCTTAAATAAAGTATGAAATCGGGATTAGGAAATCCGGTTCCTAATCCAATTAATGAGACTTGATAAATTAAGTCACATACATACTTTATTAAGAAAATCGTTAGTCATGACATAATTATATGTCATGAATGTGCTTAGAAAAGAAAGGATGAGACCCAAAACCCCTTACAAAATATTAAGGCTAACACCTTCCATTAATATGGTTAGAACCGGAGTTTTGTTTCTCGTTTGGGTTGATGGACACATCCATGCCCGGCTTGAACCTCAACATGTTCAAACCATGAAATTAGTTTATGAATAATATAGTTGGAGTCAGAGGTCAATCCTTAGTTTTGGTTGTTGGACACATCCAAGCCTGACTAAACGGTTGAATGAGCTCCAACCATATTAAAACTATTTCTTGATTAATGGGTCAGCCTTAAGCTTGGAGCATCGATTTGTTGTGCCACAGCCAAGGTCGATGTAAAGAGAGGTGCAGTTGGGTGCTATGTATATTGTTGCATACTTGTTAATGAGTTAACAACCCAATGATTTATGCAAACATTCAATTAGTTGATAGCATAAAGTGATAGTTACATATATATGATATGTAATCGGTATAATTACCTACCTTCATAGCTAAGAATAACTTGATGGCCACAGCCATGGTTGTTCTTATCTATGGTTGAATATCAACCTATTTGGAGGTGTTCCTACGATCTCCCGAATTGAAAAAAAGGGTTATTCAATTCGAAAAATAAATAGGATGTAATTAATGTATGTTGATGCATTCTTTATCATTCTTCTCACATAAGCTCAATTTGTATTTCTAGGATAATCACTCGATCATGTTTTCTCTGAATTTGCGTTCCATTTTGGACACCAATAAACTGACTGGGCCAAACTTCATGGACTGGCTTCGAAACCTGAGGATAGTCCTCAAGGCAGAGAAGCTTGCTTATGTCCTTGAAGATCAACTTCCCAACCGTCCTCCAGAAGATGCAACTCCAGACCAGTTAGTGGCCAATCAGAAACATGTGACCGATTTTGAACTTGCGAGTTGCATCATGCTAGCCTCTATGGTGCCTGAGCTGCAAAAGCAGCATGAGCATATGGATGCTTATACCATCATCTTCCATCTTCATGAGTTATTTGAAGAGAAGGCGAGATCCGAAAGGTTCGAAGTCTCCAGACTCCTCTTCACCTCTAGGATGCAGGAAGGCACTTCTGCCTCACAGTTTGTGTTAAAGATGTTGGGGTACATTGAGCGACTGAGCACACTCGGTTTTGCAATGGATCATGAACTAAGTATTGACTTAATTCTGCATTGTTTGCCCAAAAGTTATTCACAATTTGTGATGAACTATCGGATGAACAAGCTGGAGACTACCATTCCTGAGTTGCTCAACCTGCTGAAGACTATTGAGCCTTCTGTAAAGCAAGATCAGAAGACGGTACTGTTAGTTGGTTCCTCGAAGAAAGGTTCTAAGAGGAAGGCCAAAGAACAGGATAAACGAAAGAAGAAAAAGGCCAAAAAGACTGAAAAGACACCAAAAGGCACTTGCCATCATTGTGGCAAGGAGGGTCACTGGCGAAGAAACTGCAAGGTTTATCTTGAGTCTTTGAAGAAGAAGGCATCCGATGCCCCATCCTCTTCAGGTATCTTCGTTATTGAATGTCACTCTATTTCCTCAGATACCTGGGTACTTGATACTGGGTGTAGCTCACATATATGTAATGACATACAGGGGCTAAGGAATAGAAGAAGACTCGTCAAGGGAGAAACGAATCTGTGAGTTAGAAATGGAGCAAGGATTGCTGCTGTTGCCATCGGAACATATTTGCTAAAGCTCCCTACTGGACGTGTCTTAGAATTGGATAATTGTTATTTTGTTCCTTCGTTAATAAAGAACATTGTATCTATTTCATATTTGAATGAAAAGGGTTATCATTTAACTTTTAGTAACAATTGTTGTTACATAACTTTAAATGGTGTTCTTTATGGGACCGGAACTTTGTGCAATGGTATCTACACGTTAGATTTATCCGGTGACATTTTCAATATCGAAGTTAGCAACAAACGTGCTCGAATAGATAATCGAATAGACTCCTATACGTGGCATTGTCGTCTTGGCCATGTAAGTAAGAAACGCATGACCAAATTACACCGATGTGGAATTCTGGAATCATTTGAACCCGGTTCATTTGATACATGCGAATCATGCTTAAAGGGCAAGATGACCAAATTACCCTTTTTCGGAAAAGATAATCCAGTGGGAGAATTGCTTGGTCTAATACATACTGATGTATGTGGAGCAATGTCAACTCTTACACAAGGAGGCTATAGCTACTTCATCACCTTTATCGATGATCACTCACGATTAGGGTATGTGTTCTTGATGAAACACAAATCTGAAGCTTTTGAGAAATTTAAATAGTTTTGAAATGAAGGAGAGAAATAGCTTGGCAAAAGTATTAAGATACTTTGATCCGATCGGGGTGGTGAATACTTGAGTCAAGAGTTTCAAGATTATCTTAGGGACAATGGGATATTGTCTCAATGGACTCCGCCGTATACACCACAGCATAATGGTGTATCTGAGAGGCGTAACCGAACCTTGATGGACATGGTTAGATCCATGATGAATCATGCAACTCTTCCAAAATCTTTTTGGGACTATGCACTTAAGACAGCTGTTTACTTGCTAAACAGAGTCCCGACCAAGGTAGTCTCTACCACTCCATATGAGACGTGGAATAGTAAGAAACCTCACTTAACTCACCTTAAGATATGGGGTTGTCCTGCTTATGTGAAGCGGACTGTATCAGACAAATTGGATGCTAAGTCTGATAAATATCTATTTATTGGATACCCTAAGAAAACAAAGGGTTACCAATTCTATCATCCCTTGGAACAAAAGGTGTTTGTTTCAAGGCATGCTGTATTTCTGGAAAAAGAATTTCTTTTACAAGAAGACAGTGGGAGTAGTATTAAACTTGAAGAAGTTCAAGAAACTCCAATAGACATTACAGAGACACCTAGTCTAGACCCACAACCAATAACTCATAATGATGAGCTATCAGTTGAACCTAAAGCAAGACCACTACTTCGTAGATCTGATAGGACACGCAATATTCCAGAGAGATACGGATTTCTCGTAAGTGAATCGAATGACGTGTTACTCATTAGCGATGACGAACCTATCAGTTATGATGATGTTCTGAAAAGTTCAGAAAGGGACAAATGGCTTGAAGCTATGAAGTCGGAAATGGATTCCATGTACGAAAATCAAGTATGGGACTTGGTTAACCCACCTGAAGGGATTAAGCTAATAGGGTGCAAGTGGGTTTTCAAGAAGAAAACCGACTTGGAAGGTAATGTTGTTACCTTTAAGGCTAGATTAGTGGCAAAAGGATATCGTCAGAAACAAGGGATTGATTATGACGAAACTTATTCGCCAGTAGCTATGCTTAAATCCATTCGGATGCTCCTGGCCATAGCAGCTCATTATGATTATGAGATATGGCAAATGGATGTGAAAACAACTTTCCTTAATGGAAACCTGCTTGAGGATGTATACATGATACAACCTGAAGGTTTCACATCGGTTGATAAAACCAAAATATGCAAGCTTCGACGATCCATATATGGACTGAAGCAAGCATCCAGGAGCTGGAACATCCGTTTTGATGAGACAATCAAAGAGTTTGATTTCTCACAAAATCCTGACGAACCTTGTGTGTACAAGAAGGTTAGTGGGAGTGCAGTCGTATTCCTAGTATTATATTTCGATGACATATTACTTATAGGAAATGATATATCAGTCTTACAGTCGGTTAAAATTTGGTTGTCCAAAACTTTCTCCATGAAAGACCTGGGTTAAGCAACCTATATCCTTGGGATTAGAATCTATAGAGATAGATCAAAACGGTTGCTTGGTCTTTCGCAGTCTACATATATAGACCGAGTGCTAAAAAGGTTTAGCATGTCGAAATCCAAGAAAGGTTACCTTCCCATCAGGCATGGGATCAACCTTTCAATGTCTATGTGTCCGCGCACAGAAGACGAGAGGATTTGCATGAATAAGATTCCTTATGCATCCGCGATAGGATCTATCATGTATGCTATGTTATGTACTAGGCCCGATGTATCGTATGCTCTGAGCGTCACAAGCAGATACCAGTCTGATCCAGGAATGGATCATTGGGCGGCTGTCAAGACAATCCTTAAGTACTTAAGAAGAACTAAGGATGTGTTCCTAATATATGGAGAAGATGATATGGTGATACGTGGGTATACAGATGCCAGTTTCCAGACAGATAAGGATGACTCCAAATCTCAGTCTGGATACGTATTTATCTTGAATAGAGGTGCAATAAGTTGGAAGAGTTCCAAACAAGACACCGTAGCGGATTCTACCACGGAAGCAGTTTGGATCAAGAAGTTTGTCTCAAAACTTGGTGAGGTTCCAACCATTGATGAAGCAATACCGGTTTATTGCGATAACAATGGAGCTATTGCACAAGCAAAGGAACCAAGGTCTCATCAGCGATCCAAACACGTGCTTCGCCGCTATCATCTGATCAGAGAGATTATAAGTAGGAATGATATACAAATTTAGAAAATTCCCACTGAAAGGAATTTAGCGGATCCTTTAACTAAGGCCTTGCCTCAAAGCAAGTTTGAGGGTCATGTTAGAGCCTGTGGTATTGGATACCGTAGCGATTGGCATTAGGCCAAGTGGGAGTTTGTTAGTAATATGAGAGAAGTGTCCTAAGGCAATCGCCTTATGATTGTAATCATTTACTTTAATAAATGAATATTCACTATTTGAGTATACATGTTCGTGTATTTGATTGAGATCATAAACTCATTTACTGAATGTCCGCAATACAATTCACAGCATGAGAGAATTTGTGATGAATTCACAACTAGTGATTATCTCTACATGTGCAATTGTGAAGTATTGAAATTGTCCCTAGTCGATGAATTGATTAATACGGACACTATCAATACTGTTGAGACTAGCATGAGTTATTCTCTAATCAGCTGATTCTCACTGGCTGGAGACATTGAGATGTCCGGAGATAAACATGAATGCTAGTTAAGGGAACTAGTTCATTGGAGTGTCTAGCTGTAAAACTTCATATGGTAATCTACATATAGATATGTCAATGAAGTTCTTACTGCAGCTTAAGTGCGAAATTCCTTTGACTTGCGGTGTTCAAGTCATCTTGGTCATGAAGACTTATACTTTGACATCTTAAGTAAGCATCTCCAAGGAGGTGTGGACCCAGGATGATTGGGTATAAGCCGAAGTGCCCGAAGATGTTTGAACAGCCTACAAAGGATTCACCACTCCTTGCGAGGAGATGTATACCCAAGGCCTATCATCGGATTGTTACTCGAAGCCTCTGGCCAGAGCATCACATGATCTACGTATGAATATCTCAGATACATGAGAGTAATTAGAATCCGTTGGACGAGAAAGACATAACTTGGGCTAGGTGTGACGTAGTCAGCCTAGTGGGGACTGACACACATAGACCATGTCCTGAACCAAGTGGGTATAAGATGGTGAAGGGAATGAGGCACGATTCATTAAAGCTGCTGAAGGATTTCAGAATTATTTCTGAGATCAACCGTTGATCTTTCGATTAATTGGGGGTCATGATGTACTACTAGGTGCCACTCATGATCGTTCTATAATTGGTTGATTATAGACGGCCAACATAAATTGAAAGCCTATTTAGTCACACACACTACGAGTAATCCGAGGGATTTAAAACGAGTTGAAAATTGGATTTTCCGATCAAGAGAGATAAGTCGAATCTGAATTTATCAGAGACGCATCGGAAGCTTAAAATGGCTAAGTCTTTTGAAGGCTTATTGGACGAATTAAATTAGTTTAATTCGTAAGGTGACGGCTTGGATTTGGCCGGCCAAAGAGGGTCTCCACCCTCTTTGGTTTGGCCGACCACAATAAAAAGGGAAACCAAATTGTTTGGTTTAAATTATAAAATAAATCGGGCATGATTTGTTTTATAAAATTATGGATAAAGAAATTTATATAAAGAAATTTATAGAAATTTATTCTTTTTTATGGAAATTAAAATGAACCATGGATTGGTTTATTTTATTTTATAAAATCAATTATGAATTAATTTTTCCATGATAAGAAAAATTTATATAGTAAATTTCTTGTAAAAATTTATTCCATAATAAAAGGGGAGACATGGTTGTTTTTATTATAAATTAAGTTATAATAAAAACTTGGCATAACGGAATAATTCATAGAAAAATTTATAAGATAAATTTCTTATGAAAAATTTTTTCCGTTAAAAGGAGACTTGGCGATAAAGAGGCTACTATATAAAGGTACAAAGGCAAGGCTTGGAAATCAATTCAAGAGATCAAGGATTCTTGCCTAGCCTCTCTTCCTCTCCTTCTCTCCCTCTCCCTCTTCTAGGGCCGGCTACCTTCTCCCTCTTCTAGGGCCGGCTGCCCTCACCTCCTTTGCCGTGAGCCACCTCCACCACGAAGGTGCCAAAGAAGAAGATGAAGCGGGGCGCGACTCCTTCCTTCTTCCCGGAATCTTGATTCCGTTTTTTTCGTTTGGTGGTTAGTTTTCCATCTCTCTCTTGGTATTCTTGTCGTGCCTTTGGAGAATCTAATAGTTCTTGTCGGCACGAAACTCGTGGCTTTGCAAAGTCATCCCGAAGAAAACTCGGCGTGGACGTGAATAGAGGCGGAGCTTCCAAGGGACGCTACGGTTGGATCTCGTCCCTTTCTTCGAGTTACGCGAGGTAACAAGTAAATTAGTTTACTTCTGCAAAATATTAAATATATGATCATGTCCACACAACATAAGGTTGCATGCTAGATGTGTGGTTAAATAATATGAGAAATTATTTATGCTAATTCTTCCGCTACACGTAATTAAATTTTAAAATTACGAACCCGTATCCATGTCAACATGCACCCGTTCCCAACAATAAAGAGGGGGAATGGGAGTTACTTCCTTCATTCCATCAAATCCACTTTTCTTCTTCCTCCTCCCTCACTCTAGCTGAAACCCCAAGAGGGGATTCTCCCTTGGGAAAAGGTTCACCCAAGGCTCCATCTCCAAGATCCAAGGCTTTTACAAGGGTACAAAGGCTAGGGGTGGTCAAGAGGCAACAAGATCTTCATCCTTCTTCCAAATCTAAGGTCTATAATCAAGATCAAACAAGGTAAGACTCCCTCACCTATGGTATAATAGTTCTCCTTGATGTTTAGCATGATATAAAGTTTGGTTTGGGTTTGATGTTGAAGAAACCATGATTTGGACCCCTATGACTTTCGGCCACTAGGGTTTTTGGGTCCAAGTTGATGTTAAAAATCATACTCATGCTTTCTAATGTTTTTCCATGATGAATATAAGTTAAAATAAGATTTGTAGAAATTTTGGGGTACCCTAGTATCCCCTAAGGTTTCGGCCAACCCCATGAACCCATGGGTAGGGTTGGATCTAAACCTTCAAGTATGTATTTTGTGTATTATCATGATATAAGGGAGATTGAGGGTGACTTATGTGAATTTTCACGAGGCTTTGTGACCCTATAACTTTCGGCCAAGTAGGGGTCTAGGGCAAAGAGTAGGGGCTTACCATAAGTAAGGGTCCTAATGGTTCCTATGGTATGGTATGGAAGGCGTTAGATGGTTAATTGGAAATTCTATGAATTTATGCATGCACCCATGGATCCTTATATGTTTCGGCCAACCCTAGAAAATAGGGCTTGGGGTTAGGGTGAACCCTAATCATGAGCCTAAATGGCTTCTTATGGCCCTATAGGTAATGTATGGTTGTTACTTTTCCTTATGCTACCTTACATGTAATTAAATGAGGGAACTCCTCCCTTATAGGTTTCGGCCAAGCAAGGTAACTAGGATTTGGGGGGGGGGGGGGGGAGTTCGGGTTTGAAGAATGATGGTTTATGGTTTATTATGAAGTATATTAATAGGTTCAAGTATGCGGTAGAAATTAAGTTACCTATAACCCTAACCTTAAGCACCATGTTTCATGTTTGTATGTTTATGATTGGATGCCATGCTTAATAGGGTTATTCATGAATGTCTCATGTTCTATGCCATGCACTTGGATAGTAGGTAGCATGTTTATGGAAGTTCTACCTATGCATGCTTGTGAGAGATACCATGCTTATGGATGAAATGCAATGCTTACCTTATGTATTATAACCATGCAAGCTCCATGGATTAGGAAAATAGTCAATGTAAATATATCATGTGCAATGGATATAATGCAATGCTTACCTTA
The DNA here is from genome assembly GCA_024364735.1 of Boesenbergia rotunda. NCBI lineage: Eukaryota > Viridiplantae > Streptophyta > Magnoliopsida > Zingiberales > Zingiberaceae > Boesenbergia > Boesenbergia rotunda. The sequence goes on along the minus strand of JAGFNQ010000051.1, from coordinate 18,907 downwards.
GATGCCGTGATCATGCAAGCACTAGGAATAGGAATGATGTTTTATGTAAGCATGCCATGTTTTATTAATGAAGATGCATGCCATGTTTTATGAATGAAGATGCATGCCATGTTTATGAACGAAGATGCATGCTATGTTTATGAATAAAGATGCATGCCGTGATGTGTGAATGATGAAGCATGTGAAGTATTTTACTTTATGAATGGGCTTGTACCGGATCGAAGTATGGGTCCAAGGGATGGGCACCTTAAGAACGCCCCGGTTCTGGACTACCGACTATGCTGTCCACGGTTCTGGCACTACTGAAGCTGTGCAACAGGGATGGACACCTTAAGAACGCCCTGGTTCTGGGACTACCAACTATGCTGTCCTTACCCTAGTAGGTCGAGGCTCGCTACCTCGTATTTACTTAGGGATGCGCGCTTATGATGTATGTATGTGGTACAAGCCGGGGACCCCCAATGATGTTATGATTATGTTTAAGTATTTAAAAGTATGATTTTAAATGTTAAGCATCCTTATGTATATGCATCAGATTCATGCATTCATTTATGTTACGCATTCTGCCATGATAGTAATGTCTTATGCTTATGTTTCATGTCAAGAAAATATGCATGATAGTAAACGATTTATGCTTATGATCATGTTTATGCCATCTATCATGCCATGCTAAGAATGATTATTATGTTTATGTTTATGCCATGTATCGTGCCATGCTAGGAATGTTTATTTATGTTTAGGTTTATGCCATGTATCATGCCATGCTAAGAATGTTTATTATGTTTAGGTTTATGCCATGTATCATGCCATGCTAAGAATGTTTATTATGTTTATGTTCATGCCATGTCAAATATATGCTATGTGATCCTAGATGCTTATGTTCTAAGTAGAGCACCAAGTATGTTAATGTTTTATGTGCTCATTATTAAGTGATGAATGGTTTTAGTGAGTAGGAAAGAGTCTTACTTGTTGGATCGAGAAGCCCGATAGGGGGGGTGAATATCGGAAAACTTTCGGATTTACGTAAGAGTAAGTGCACAGCGGAAAATGAAATGAAAACAATCACAAAGACACAGTCGATTTACTTGGTTCGGAGCCTGTGTCGACTCCTACTCCAAGGCCCACGGTCGTTGACCGTTTACTTTGGGCAATTCTATATCAGGCGCAAAAATCGTTTACAAAAGATTACAGGATTAGAATGAAGTACAGTAAACGTTCAACTAGCTCTTTTACCGACGTCCGGAGTAGATCGATTATGTCGGGGCAGCAGGACGTCGTCGGCTTGATTTGGAGAGTTTCCGGGGCAAGGCGCGAGAGCAGAAGAGCTTTGAGGCGTTGAAAGAATTGATGTGTGAAGCCTGGGGTCGAGGTCCCTTTATATAGGGCCTGGGGGCACCCGGGATGTCGGGGGTGCCCCCCACGTGGCGTTTGATCCGGTTGTAGCTCGGTCGCCGTCTAATCCCCTTATCCTCGGGATCCGCTTTGACCGGGGCGCCCGAAGCGGTCGGGGCGCCCGGGTTGACCGGGTCAATCCTTATCTTCTGGCTTCGAAGTGTTTCGGTTCGAGGTGTGCGCATGGGGGCGCCCGCAGCGCAGGGGGCGCCCGCGAGCAACGGGGGCGCCCGGAAGCACGGGGGCGCCCGCAGCTTGTACTGTCGAAGCGCACTTTTTGATTGTGTGTTTGGTGTTCACCTTGGGGGCGCCCGGGACACTCCGGGCGCCCTGGTCAGCAGTTGCCTCACTCCTTTGAGGCACTCTGAGCTGCAGACTCACGTTCCTTCGGTCCTGCATCCAGGGTTAGTCCAAAACACAATAACATAATAAATTATTAGATTTATACAGCCTTAGCTGTCTTGGTTCTGACTTTGGTCTCCAAAATGGAGCCCTAGGTCGAACCGACGCCTAGTGTTCCCTCGACGGGGAACGCGTCCTCACCTACTCCTCTCGGGAGAATTTACCTGATGCCAACCGTTCCTTTGGTTGGACTTTTGCCTGACGGTCCTTTGTCAGGTCTTGTAAACTGGCAGTCCTTCGCCAGTTGCCTAGCAGTCCTTTGCTAGGGCTTCGGTCCCAGACTGTCCTTCGCCTGGAGCCTAGCAGTCCTTCGCTAGGGCTTTTCCTGCACACTTGATTAACTTGTTAGAAAACAAGAAAGACTTAACTTTTGACCTATGTTGCCATTATCAAAACACAGGTTTGACTTAGGTGCATTCTGCACCAACAATCTCCCCCTTTTTGATTTATGGCAACCCTAGCTCAAAAAGTTAAGTTTAAGCAAAATATGAAAAAGGCTTTAACTTTTGTTCCCTCCCCCTGGAAGGAATCTCCCCCTAGATTTTTCAATAATTTGTGGGGTAACAAACTTGCACTTTTGAAAACTTAAGTTTTAGGTACTTTTAATAACTTAAGTTAACAGTATATAGGAAATTTTTTGAAACATGATTTTTGAGTACTTAAAAAGTTTGAGGCTTTTAAGTTTCAAGGTACTCAAAGGTTTTGAAAGTGTTAACTTTAAAAAACTTGAGTACTTAGTTAACTTTGAAAGCTTAAGTAGATATTTTGAAAGACTTAAATACTTAGCAAAATTGTGAAAACATAAGTAGAAGTTTTGAAAGCTTAAGTATTTTTCAAAAAGTTAAACTTTTGAATACTTTTTGCATACAGGATAGAGTTAAGAAAATTTTTGAATTTTGAATACTTTTTGCATAAAGGATAGAGTTAAGAAAATTTTTGAAAAGAAAATTTTACTCTCTCCTTTCCTATCTCTCCCCCTTTGCCATATATCAAAACAAATAAGTATAGTATAACAAAAGGAAATAAGTAAAAATTTTGCTGTACTGAATCAATTCATAATTAAATTTACACTAAATCAATCAATTCTCTCTGTAGGGGCCTGTCTAACCCAATTAGCTACTTACTAACTGTTATAAACAGTAGTTTTTGCTAGGGTTAGTCAAGTTAAGTGTTTTTGTTCAAGTTAGATTTTCTAAACTTGACACTTAACTTGATTGCTATGTAAGTTGTATTTAGTGCCCCAATTTCTGCAGATGCACTGACTTAAAGCATCTTGAATTGAGGCCAAGACCTAAGCATCTCACCCCTTTATAGGTTATCAATCAAAAGTACCCTAAGGTGCTTGTGAGATGCTGGCTTCTAAGTCTATAGGTGCATGCAGTTCTAGGGTTAAAGCCTAGGCTAAGTCCATTTTCGAAAAAAGCCCTAGTTTTGAAGGGGGTAGTTTTAAAATAAATATAAAACTAAGTCGAAAAGTTTTTAAAATTGATTTTTGAAACAAATAAAACAGTTTTTCAAAATTCTAATTTTAGAAAACTTATTTTTGAAATCAAGTAGAGTAAAAACAATTGAGTTAAGCTATTCTACTGAACACAATCCTGTCACTAGTGAGCATGAGCTAGTCAACATAACATAAAGTAGGTACTCAAGGTTCAACGCAGTCATATAGTCAAACACAAGTCAACCCTACTGAGTAGGGATAGTCAAATAGGTACAATGATAAGTCAATCTAAGACGAAGGACCGGGATGATCGGAAGGGCCAGGCTGCCATGCATCAAATCGTGCCATCATCTCTAGATACTGTGCATCTCTGGCCTCCCGCTCAACTCTAAGGGCACTCAAATACTCGGTGTAGTAGCCCCGATTTGTCTCCAAGTCTTCGGCATGATTGGCTTTGATTTCCTCTCGGAGGCTTTGGATCTGTGTTTCCAAATGTGTCACTCTCTGGTAGAGTGTCGGTGGAGCGGGCTCGTCGACGTGTGCTCGGGCAGCTGCAACTACGTCTCCAACATCGACCTCAACCTCCTCATCTGAATCGACTCGAGCTCCGGCCTGGTGTCGTCTCCAGCTCAGAACCCCGGTGGCCGATACCTCTAGACCGGCTAATGAGAAGTTCCTAAACCCTATCTCGTCAAAGTCAGTCATAGCGGTGATTTCTCCAATGGTAATGTCCCGCCCGTGGTGATGTAGAAGGGAAGTAATGATGTGGCAATATGGTGTGAGCACTCGTCCCTGGGTCGTGACACTGGACGCATGCAGAATGGTATGAAACATATGGAGTCCAATGTCTAGGTCAAGGTGATGGACTAGTGCATAAAGAAGGAAAGCATGAAAGGGTCGCATAGTCCCTAGGTCTCTGGTAGAGAGTGGTAGGATACAGCGGACCAGAACTCTATACAAGGCATAGTTCTGGGCCTGAAGTTCTACAGCTTGGAAGCGTCTATTTTCGGGAAGGTCTGCCCTATAGAAATAGTTGTGAATAGTGTCTAGGGTGATGTCTGAGTAGGGAGGATCAAATGGGGGGTTCCTAGGAGGATAGCAGCAAAATGTGGACTGAGAAGGTCGCAGTCCTAGGAAGCGGTTCAACAGGGTAGGGGTTATAGATAGAGGAATCCCTTGGACAGTAGTATGAAACATAAGATTATCTTGTCGAATAATATTATTGTAAAATTCTGCGCATAAAGATTCATTAATGGTATGCGTGCAGAAGACAAGATTGTCCAATTGATAGAAGTTGATGATGTTCATGGCTACAGGGCATGATTGGGTAAAAAAGTGCCTATTGAGATAACTCGTTTTAATAGGCTTGTAGATTGTTTGTGCGAACCTATTACATAACTCTAGATTAGGAAATCTAGGGTCGGGACTAGGTTGGGCACCGGGGTTGGCCGGATTTGGTCGGCGTCTTCTAAGTTAAGAGAGTTTAAAGAATGAATAAAGATATTGCATGGAATAAATTTAAATGCAATAAAATTACTAATCATACCGGACGGCTCGAGGAGGCATAGTTGAGAGAGAGGTCTTGCAAGGTCTTCTTGAAGAGTAAGAAGTGGAAAAGAAGGTTGGTTTTGGTGTGGGAAGTGAAGGAGTTTCGGATGCCTTTTATAGGCAATTTCATGGGGGCGCCCGGGAGCTTCCGGGTGCCCTGGTCAGGGCTGCTGCCTATGGCAGTTTAAAGGACTGGTTGGGGGCGCCCGGGACAGTCCAGGCGCCCTCAACAGGTTGCTTTGCAGGTTTGACTGCATTGGAGGTGATGGGGGCGCCCGCGTGGTTTCGGGCGCCCTGGTCAAGGGCAAGACAGCTTTTCTGTCTCGAGGAACGAAAAAGTGAAGGGGGGGGGCGCCCGTGTGGTCCCGGGCGCCCTGATCAAGGGTATGTAGAGACAAAAATTTGTCTTGTCATTGTTTAACTATGGTTTAATCAATTTGACCATGGTTGGGATTGATTTTGACTGTTTTGACCATAGTTTGGCAAGGTTGACCATGGTTTGACCATGTTGACCAAGGTTTGACTGTGTTGACCAAGGTTGACCATGATTTGACCAAGGTTTGACAAATACAAGATTATCCAAAAAAAATTATTTGAGTCTTAATTCTACTGTCTCACTCAAATCTTAGGGTTTTCAATCACGTTAACCTTATAGGTTTCGTGAGACAGGTTTTGATTAGAAGTTATTTTGAAAAGTTTGATTAATTTTGAAAACAATTACATTTAAAAACTTAATTAATTAATTTTGAAGAGATGTTTAAATCTATACTTAGCTGAAATTTTGTGTTAGATTCGAATTTGACAAAAATTAATTTGAACTTGAATTTCAAAAATTGGCTTCCAGGTCTTGGCGAGGCACTATGCCTTCTTTGGCCGAAGCCTTATGGGATCATCCACCCTTTCCTTGACAAAGCCTTTTAATGAAATTTCATCTTCAAAATTATTTTTTGAAAAATTTCTGGTCTAACTAGTTTGGATTTTGGATCGGTAGCTTCGGCTGGTTTCACCAGTCTAAAGAGACCAAGTAAACTTGATCTTATTAGAATTGGTTTCCCCAACGTACTATCATCTCACCTCCACCCAATACTATGTTGTCAAATTTCAGCTAAGTTTGTTTAGTCCTTAAGCTAGCCTAAGTCTAAGCATGGTATATTGCAGAAATTAAATAGACAATCAAACAAGCAATTTCAATCAAGAACTACAAATTTATCTAATAATGGAAATAGTTTTCAGTTTGGCTCCCCCTGGACTAAAGCCACGGTGATGGTTAGGCAAGATGTGAATCTTGTCCTTGGGGATCCAATACTGATTTGATCCAGTTGGTTTGTTCAGGCATAGTTTAGGTATCCATGCCTGAATTTTGCCTCTGGACTGATTCAGTACAGCCAAATACGATCTTTGTCGAGATTTGGTTCGGTAGCCAAGTCCAGATCGATTTAGAACGGACTTTTGTTTCCCAAGAATCATGTCCAGATTTTTGGAACCAGAAGTGAATCGTTCTAGGGCTGATCTAAGATCCTTAACCTGAGTTTTTCAGGGAGGAGTTTTCCTTTTCAAGTTTTTCAACTTGAGTGGGAGTTCCTTCCTGAACCTTCTCGGTTGAGGGTTTAGAGTCAGCTCCCTCTTTCAGGAGTTTTACTTCCTGTCGGAGGGATTCGACCCGGAGTTTGGCTTTTGCCAAATCACGAGAAAGAAAAGAAATCAGTTCAGTTAACTGCAATCTGTTAAAACCAGTTACCTTTATTTCTCTGTTTTCTGTGAATGTCAGCTCGCCGTCCTCTTGTTCTGATTCTGACTCGGTGTCGACTGAGGCGGTCAGAGCTAGGAGATTGGACTGGGGTGCCTCTGTCTCTTCTTCTGAGGAAGACTCGTCCCAGGTTGCTTGGAGCGCCTTCTTTCTTTTCGTCTTCTTGGACTCTTTCAGATTTGGACACTCCGTCTTGTAGTGGCCCTTCTTCTTGCACTCGTAGCAGGTTACATTAGGCTTGTTCGTGGGTTCGGCTGGTTCGTCTTTTCTTCGGCCGGTTTTTCGTTTGTTGGTTCGGTTCTTCAGCTCCTTGTAGTAGCTTCGAGCGAGCCGGACCAGTTTAGTTTGATCTCCTTCTTCATCTTCTGAGTCTGTGTCAGACTCGGGTTCAGGTTCAGTTTTCTTTTTCGTTGTCTTTAAATTTTTACCTGCAATGAAAGCGATACCTTTTTCGACCGAATTGGTGTTAGTCTGTTCGTGCAGTTCTAGTTCAGAAAATAATTCATCTAGTTTTATTTTAGAAAGATCTCTAGAGACCTTGTATGCATCTACCATAGATGCCCACAAGGTGTTTCTAGGAAAAGCGTTTAGAGTATACCTTATTAGGTCACAGTTTTCAACTTTGTGACCTATTGAGTGAAGACCGTTCATTACCTCCTGGATTCGTGGGTGGAGCTGGGCTGCTGTTTCGTTGTCGGCCATCTTGATAGTGTAGAGTTTATTCAGTAGCAGATCCCTTTTGCTGATCCAGGTGTCCGAAGTCCCTTCGTGCAGCTCGATCAGTTTTGTCCATAGCTCTTTTGCACTGTTGAAGGGGCCCACTCGGTTCAGCCCTTCCTTTGTCAGCCCGCATTGTAGGGTTTGCGTTGCTTTTGCGTCGACTTCTATCTTGCGCTTTAGAGTGTTGTCCCACTCCGAGTAGCTTTGTGGAAGTCCTTCTGCATTTCGGGAGATCTCCAGACCGGACTGGATAATGATCCACATGTCCACCTGAGTTTTCAGGTGGACCTCCATGCGACTTTTCCAGTAGGAAAAGTCTTCTCCACTAAAGAGTGGAGGTCTAGCGGTGCTGAATCCCTCTTGCATAGACATTTGTTGTGTAAAAGGAAATTTTACAAAAAAAGGTGTCCCAAGACTTGGTCTTGGATTAGCAGTGTGGGATAAAGATAATAAAAAAAAGAATTAATTAAATTCGAAAAAAAAATCCGAAAAAAATATTTCAAACTGGTGGTTGCACCAAGTTTGAATTCCTTGCTCTGATACCACTTGTTGGATCGAGAAGCCCGATAGAGGGGGGGGGGTGAATATCGGAAAACTTTCGGATTTACGTAAGAGTAAGTGCATAGCGGAAAATGAAATGAAAACAATGACAAAGACACAGTCGATTTACTTGGTTCGGAGCCTGTGTCGACTCCTACTCCAAGGCCCACGGTCGTTGACCGTTTACTTTGGGCAATTCTATATCAGGCGCAAAAATCGTTTACAAAAGATTACAGGATTAGAATGAAGTACAGTAAACGTTCAACTAGCTCTTTTACCGACGTCCGGAGTAGATCGATTATGTCGGGGCAGTAGGACGTCGTCGGCTTGATTTGGAGAGTTTCCGGGGCAAGACACGAGAGCAGAAGAGCTTTGAGGCGTTGAAAGAATTGATGTGTGAAGCCTGGGGTCGAGGGCCCTTTATATAGGGCCTGGGGCGCCCGGGATGTCGGGGGCGCCCCCCACGTGGCGTTTGATCCGGTTGTAGCTTGGTCGCCGTCTGATCCCCTTATCCTCGGGATCCACTTTGACCGGGGCGCCCGAAGCGGTCGAGGCGCCCGGGTTGACCGGGTCAATCCTTATCTTCTGGCTTCGAAGTGTTTCGGTTCGAGGTGTGCGCATGGGGGCGCCCGCGAGCAATGGGGGCGCCCGGAAGCACGGGGGCGCCCGCAGCTTGTACTGTCGAAGCACACTTTTTGATTGTGTGTTTGGTGTTCACCTTGGGGGCGCCCTGGTTAGCAGTTGCCTCACTCCTTTGAGGCACTCTGAGCTGCAGACTCACGTTCCTTCAGTCCTGCATCCAGGGTTAGTCCAAAATACAATAACATAATAAATTATTAGATTTATACAGCCTTAGCTGTCTTGGTTCTGACTTTGGTCTCCAAAATGGAGCCCTAGGTCAAACCGACGCCTACTGTTCCCTCGACGGGGAACGCGTCCTCACCTACTCCTCTCGGGAGAATTTACCTGATGCCAACCGTTCCTTTGGTTGGACTTTTGCCTGACGGTCCTTTGTCAGGTCTTGTAAACTGGCAGTCCTTCGCCAGTTGCTTAGCAGTCCTTTGCTAGGGCTTCGGTCCCAGACTGTCTTTCGCCTGGAGCCTAGCAGTCCTTAGCTAGGACTTTCTTTCCTGACATTCCTTTGCCAGTGCCTAGCAGTCCTTCGCTAGGGCTTTTCCTGCACACTTGATTAACTTGTTAGAAAATAAGAAAGACTTAACTTTTGACCTATGTTGCCATTATCAAAACACAGGTTTGACTTAGGTGCATTCTGCGCCAACATTACTAAGCCTGTGTGCTTATAGTCTTATTTCCTTATACCGCAGATCACACAAGGGGACAGTAAGGAAGCAGCAGGAGGGCAAGAATGCATGTGTGTGGTAGTGACTTGGCCAAGAAAACAATATGTTTACTCGTCTTATGCTAGAACCTTACCTTTGCTACTTATGTGCTTGAATGATGACTTATGTGACTCTATGTCATGATGCTAAGTATGACATAATATGATACTAAGTATGAAGTTAATATGCTAAGTTCCCATGTCATCATGTTAGGAATGGTAGTAGGTACAGGTAGGTGTAGGTTAAAAGTTTTCCGCTGCATTATGATGTTCACCTGCCCTACCCATGTTAACGTAACGCCGCTTTATGGAAAGAAGAAGAAAAAAAAAGCGGGCGTTACAGGTTGGTATCAGAGCAGTTGTCATCTCACTACACACATATCAAGCCCTCTTCCTGCCGCTTCCAAGTAAGTACCTTTCTGCATATTTTATGATAGTAAGCACTTCTAAGATGTTTTATGGTTTTGGGATATGCAAGTATGAACGATGTTTATGAAGAAAAGTACTTTAGGATATATAACGATGCACGATATTTTATCTTATTTTATGAATTAAATATTTAGAATAATATAGGGGTAGAAAAAAAACTGATATTGGCCATACTTGTCTTTGGTGAAGAAAAACATGGCTAGAAGACAGAGTAACCGACTTAACGAGGCAACCCCATCGCCTGACCTGGTGCAATTAGTAACCCAGCTCCAGCGTCAAGTCACAGAGCAGCAACAAACCATTAATACTTTGATGAACCAGCAAGAAAATTCCTACTACTCCACCAGTGAACCAGACTGCTATACCCGTTGCGCCCACAGTTACGCAGAACCCTCCGACAGGCCCGACCACTGCAGCACGTCAAGAGGCTTATCTGATTCAGTGGTTGAGGCTGAAACCGGAAAATTTCTCGGGTGTTGGCCAACCGTGGGACGCCCAAGCATGGTTCAAGACAATGGAAAGTACCATGGAGCGGCTAGACTGGCTGGAGCATGAAAAGATCAAGTGTGCGTCCTTCTGCCTTTCTGGATATGCCAGAATATGGTGGGAGAGGGTCAAGGCCAAAAGACAAGTGGGCCAGAAGACTTGGTCGGAATTCGAGTCGGAGTTCTTCGAGGAATTCTTCAACATGCGTGTCACCAACCGACATTACGACGAGTTCACGGAATTTCGACAGGGTGACCTCTCGATCAATGAAGCCGTGAAGAAATTCAATCGACTAGCTCGCCTATGCCCCGAGCTGGTCCGCACCGAGAAAGAAAGGGTCCGACTTATGCTGAAAATTTTGCGGCCCGAAATAGCTCTGAACGTGGCTGGCGGAGTTAACCGACCGTAGACCGCCGAGGAGTTGTTTGGTAGCGCCCTACTCACTGAGCACTATCTAAACAATATCAATCAACAAAGGAAGGCGCTAAATGAAAGTAAGGATCAAGTTCACTCCGGGATTCTCGATTCTTCCTTTCATTATTTTTGATGTTTTCCTTTCATCACCGCTTAGGAGGGCAAAAAACCCAAGGCGTCAATAACAACTGGAAGGGAGATCAGAGTGGTAAACGGAAGTCATGGAACAACCCTCAAGGAGGCCCAGCAAATAAACCGGCCAAGCCTATCCTGTGCGCAACATGCGGAAAACGGCACCCCGGGGAATGCCGAAGAGGTACGAATCGGTGCTTCACCTGTGGAGTGGAAGGGCATATGGCGGCTTACTGTCCTACCAGGAGCCAGACACCTTCCCAAAAACCCGTCCAATAACAAGGTGCCCCAGCGAAACTACACTATATGCAAGCTGAACCAGAAGGTACCTCGATGCTGGAGGCCCAACCGACTATGATGAATGCCAGGGTTTTCTCGGTTACCAAGGAAGACGCTGCGGAAGCTTCTACGGTTGTCATAGGTCAGATACTTATTTTCAGTCAGTATGCTACTGCATTATTTGATACTGGGGCAACGCACTCGTTCATTTCTGTGCCATATACCAAGAAGATAGATAGGCGTCCGCAAGTGTTAGACTGCAGGTTCTTAACGACCCTACTTTCAGGGGGAAATAATGACATCCACTCATGTGCTGCGTACGATGCCGGTCGGAATTGCAGGAAGGGAACTTTATTGTGATCTGATAGTACTCGACATGCAAGATTATGATGTTATATTAGGAATGGATTTCCTGGATAAATACGGTACTTCTATTGAGTGTCGTAAGCGAAAGGTGGTCTTCCGACCTGAGGCAGGTTCTAGGTTCGAATTCATCGAAGAGCCAAGGAAAAGAACCGGGAAATATTTATCAACTCTCCAAGCTCAGAAAATGTTAAACAAAGGATGTACTGGATTTCTAGCATATGTGGTTGATGCCAGTCAAGTGAAGAACCAGAAGCTGGAAGATGTCCGGGTGGTATGCGATTACCCAGAGGTTTTCCCAGATGAATTACCAGGATTAGCTCCTGATAGAGAAGTGGAATTTGAGATCGAATTGGTTCCTGGTACTAACCCGATCTCCAAGGCACCTTACCGTATGGCGCCGGTTGAATTAAAGGAACTTCAGGAACAACTACAGGAGTGTAACGCCCCGAAATTTACATATTGAAGTTCTTAAAGTCCTTAGAACTATTTAAAAATATTTTAGAAATATTCTAGATATTTTTAGGAATTTTTAGAATATTTTTATGAAATTTTCCGAGCCCGTTTAGTATTTTTAAAAAAGGAAAAACTTTAAAGGGCAGCAGGGGGGTTCGAACTCGCGACCACAGGAGGAGCAAGCCCTTAAGGGCGTGTAAGTGACCAGCTGGGCTAGGGTATCAAGCACAACAAAAGGTGGAGAGAAATAATTTTATAGAGTAGTTACGTTTTTTCATGAAGAGGTATTTAAACCCCGCTTAAGTCACGTGAAACCCTTGGAGGAGAATTTTCGGCTGCGTGCGAGAAGGGGGCGAGGGAGGGGCGGCGAAAATAAAAGGGAACCTAGGTTTTCTTTCCTCCTCTCCTCTCCTAAGGGGCGCCGGCTAAGGGAATCTCAAGGGGGTCGGAGCGTTTCGTTCGTCTTGACGAGAAGAACACGTAGGCGCGGACGGTTCGTAGAGATCTCAAGTTTCACCCGAGCCCTAGTCGTCTAATTTCGGTTGTAAGTCCAAGAAATCAAGGTAAGTACTGCTCACCTGCAGTAAGAGGCGGTTTTCCGCAAGAATTTTCCCTTAAATGTTTTAAAAGAGATATTTACTTTTAGTTAAGATGTTGCATTGATCTTAGTTCATTATATGCTTATATATATTTGATAGAATACCCTATGTGAGTTTAGGGTCTAAGAAATATATAAGAAAAGAAAAGAAAGATAAAGAAAAAGAAAAGAGAAGGCCAAGGCCTTACGAAATCCCCAAAAGTCAAGACTTAGGGATTTGGGCACACAAGGTGTTCGATAAAATGCCAAGGCATTTAAAGATAAGAAAGAAAAGAAAGAAAAGCTATTTTATTTTCTAAGGCCAGTACCCGGCGTCCAAGGGCGTCATTAAAGAAATCCAGGTGTCCAATTCTAAGGTCTTGGCCCTGGTAGACCAAGGTCTGCTCTATTAGGATTAGCGGCTCGCTACCCCAACCTTTTAGGGAACGCGCATAAGATGGTACTTACGTCTTAAGTGGATCCAAGTGAGTTATTATTTTCAAGTATATGCTTTAGCAAAGTTTTTCTAAAGTTAAGGAAGTTTTCTAAAAGTTAAAGAAAGATTTAAAATTAAAGAATTACTAAAGTTTCAAGTTAAGCCAAGAAAAAGTGAGTTAAGACTTATTAATGCTTGAGTATGCAGGTTTTGAGTTATACATGTTTTAGTGTTTCTTTTAAGCATAAAAGTATCTCATGTGATTTCACATTGTTTAAAAAGCATGCTTGCACATTTCGAGATTTTGTGAGCTAGATAGTACTTGCTAAGCTTTATGCTTATTAGTTGCATTTCCTCTTACTGCAGATAAAGGTAAAGGCAAGCAATTCTGAAGGAAGGCGACGAGGCGGTGCTGAGTGACGTGTGTGTGGTGGCTGACCTTGGAGAGGTCCTTGGGATGAGACAGTTAAGCTTATTTGAAATGCAATGTTTAAGGTTTCCAAATTCCAAGTTATTGTGTTATGGAGTTTATTAAACATTTATGCTTCAGATAGTTTTACATGCTCAATTTTGTAGAATGAAGATTCCATATCATTTCAATTAGTATGCATACTTTTGTGAATGCACTAGATGAGCAAGGGCATGAGTAGTTTAGCATGTGGATACATTGAATTTTAGACTTATTCTTGAGCTTATTATTATTCCCTTTTGGACTAAGTCCTAATTGTGCTTAAAATACTTGTAAATTCGGTAGAAAAGTAAGATTTACATTCTATGAAGTTCTAGAAATATTATTGCATGTGCCAAGATGTCGTTAGTTTCGAATTAAGTCTTATTGCTTTAGATATACTTAGAAAAGTTGCATGCATATTTCATAGTGCTTTAGAAATGTTATAGAACCTTGTGTTATGAGTTTAAATGGTTAGAATGGCTAGTAATGTGCCATTGTATCATGCATGACTATTAAAGTTAGAATATCATTTTTAGATAGATTGAATACAAAGGAAAAAAAATAAAGAAAGTTCCGCATTTTTAGTCGTGCATTAGAGTCAAGAAGTAGACAAAGTAACGGTCCGTCTAAGGTAGAGAAGGCGGGTCGCTACAGTTGGTATCAGAGCAGTTCACATTCTCCAGCATCACACACACATCAGCATCAACCTTGCCGTCTTCAAGTAAGAAAGCTTTAAGTTTCAGTTTTTCTATTGCTCCTTTACTTAATTACAGTATAGAGAAATGCTTAAGTACTTACTCATATGTGCATAGAACAAGGAAGCATGTTTAATACCTTAGTATCACGGAATCATGTTTAATCCCTAGAATGGATATTAGGTTACTAAGTAAGAAAACAAGTTCTATACCTAGAAATATAGTGGTGATTCTTGTTCCCTTATGCATTATTAGATGGCAAGAAGAGGCCGAGCTCCTAATGCAAGGAACAGAACTCCAGTTCAAGATAACAGTGAGCCTGGCACAGAACAGCCAAACCTGATGGCAGTCATTGCTCAAATGCAAGCTCAGATTACAGAACAACAGAAGACCATTGCCACACTGATGGCAAATCAGCACCCAGTGCCTCCTACCCCACCCACAGCAGGAGTGGGAACTCCAGTGGTGGCTGAAGTTCCACCAGTCACACAGGAGACCCCTGCCGTGAACCGAAGACAAGAAGCATACCTCGTCCAGTGGCAGAGGCTGAAGCCCGAAAGCTTCTCAGGCACGACTGAGCCCTGGGATGCCCAGGCTTGGTTCAAGACTTTAGAGAGCACAATGGAGCTTCTTGACTGGCCAGAAGTCGAGAAGGTCAAATGTGCCTCCTTCTGCCTAACTGGAGATGCTCGTATGTGGTGGGAGCGGGTCAAGAGTAAGAGGATAGTCAACCAGATGAGCTGGACAGATTTCGAGCAAGAGTTCTATGAGGAGTTCTTCCACATGCGGGTTACCAACAAGCACTACGAGGGCTTCATGGAGTTCAGACAAGGTAACCTACCAGTGGGAGAAGCAGTCGCGAAGTTCAACAGACTAGCTCGCCTCTGCCCAGAGCTAGTCAGCACAGAGAAGGAGCGAGTCAGACTGATGCTCCGCATGTTGAACCCTGAAATAGCACTCAACGTGAACAGCGGGACGCACCGACCCCAGACCAGCGAGGAGTTGGTCAGTAGTGCTCTAATCTCATAGCACTATCTGAATAGCATCAAGGTACAGCAAACACAGCAGAAGCCAGTCCTGATTGAGAACAAGACAACAGGAGGCCAGAAGCCTCAGCCAAATAACCAGAACTGGAAGAACAAGAACCACAAAAGGAAGCAGTGGCCTGGCAGCCAAAAAGGAAACCCAGAGAACAAGCAAGCTAGGTATCCACCTTGTCCTAAGTGTGGGAGGACCCATCCAGGAGCATGCCTTTTGGGTGTAAGTGGATGCTACTCATGTGGACAAGAGGGACACAGATCCAGAGACTGCCCAAACAAGTTTAAGGTACTTCCTCAGCAGTCCATACAATATGGAGGCAAGCCTCAGTTACATTACATGCCTACTATACTGGAGGGACCTCAGATCAGTCAGGGAGGGTTGGAAGCAGCACCAGTTCCAACCAATGCCAGAGTCTTTTCCCTCACGAAGGAAGAAGCTGCCAGCGCCTCCACGGTCGTAACAGGTCAAATAGTTATTTTTCAGCATTTAGCTACTACACTGTTTGACACTGGGGCGACCCATTCTTTCGTATCAGTACCTTTTGCTAGTAAGTTACAGGTGCCTGCAGAGAGTTGGGAGTCCAGATTCCTGACAACTTTCCTTCAGGGGAGATCATGGAATCCACCCAGCGGCTCCGGGCTGTGCCAATCAAGATTTCAGACCGAGAGCTATATATCGATCTGATAGTCCTTGCGATGCAAGACTTCGACATCATACTGGGCATGGATTTCCTCAGTAAGTACAGCGCTTCAGTGGATTGCCGTAAAAGGAAGGTGGTTTTCAGCCCAGAAGGAGAACCACCATTCGAGTTTCAAGGAGCCCCAAAGAGGAAGACTCAGAAATTCCTCTCAGCCTTGGCAGCCCACCAGATGCTAGAGCAAGGGTGTGCTGGTTTTCTTGCACACGTAGTGGACTCAGAAGCAAAGAAAGAACTCAAGCAGGAGGATGTACGAGTAGTCTGCGAATATCCAGAAGTGTTCCCAGAAGAACTACCTGGACTACCACCCAACAGGGAGGTGGAATTTGAGATTGAGCTGGTGCCAGGTACCGGTCCGGTCTCAAAAGCCCCATATCGTATGTCTCCTGCAGAGCTGAAAGAATTACAAGAGCAACTCCAGGAGCTACTAGACAAGGGCTTCATCCGCCTGAGTCATTCACCCTGGGGAGCTCCTGTACTTTTCGTCAAGAAGAAGGATGGGTCTATGCGTCTGTGCATAGACTACAGAGCTCTGAACAAGGTAACCATCGGAACAAGTACCCCCTTCCTAGAATAGATGATTTATTTGATCAACTCAAAGGGGCTACAGTGTTCTCGAAGATAGATCTGCGTTCTGGGTATCATCAGCTAAAGGTTAAAGAAAGTGACATCCCCAGGACGGCCTTCAGGACAAGATACGGCCACTACGAATTTGTAGTGATGCCTTTTGGAGTAACCAATGCTCCAGCAGTCTTCATGGAGCTGACGAACCACATCTTCAGGGAGTATCTCGATAAATTCGTCATTGTATTTATTGATGATATTCTCATATACTCACAGACTCCAGAGGACCATGCTACACACTTGAGGATAGTGCTGCAGATCCTTCAGCAGGAGAAGCTCTATGCAAAATTCTCAAAGTGTGAGTTTTGGCTAGATCAGGTGACCTTCCTAGGTCACATTGTATCCAAAGAAGGCATTCGAGTTGATCCAGCCAAGATAGAAGCAGTCAGCAACTGGTGTAGACCCAAGAATGCCAGTGAAATCAGGAGTTTCTTAGGCCTGGCAGGATATTACAGAAAATTTATGGAGGACTTTTCCAGAATAGCCTCTCCTCTCACAGCCCTGACCAGAAAGAATCAGAAGTTTGAGTGGTCAGATAAATGCGAGCACAGCTTCCTAGAACTGAAGAAAAGATTGACTAGTGCTCCCATCCTGACTGTTCCAGAGGGTGACAAGGCCTTTGACATCTACAGTGATGCATCCAAGATAGGCCTTGGAGCTGTCCTCATGCAAGACGGTAAAGTAATCGCATATGCCTCCAGACAGCTCAAGGACTACGAGAAGAATTACCCTACGCATGACCTTGAGCTAGCAGCTGTGGTTTTTGCACTGAAGCTCTGGAGACACTACCTGTATGGAGTGCAGTGCAGAATCTTCACAGACCATCAGAGTTTGAAGTACTTCTTCACTCAGAAGGATCTGAATATGAGGCAGCGCAGGTGGCTAGAGTTGGTAAAGATTATGACTGTGAAATCCTCTACCACCCAGGTAAAGCTAATAAAGTGGCAGATGCACTGAGCAGAAAATCCTGTGCAGCACTGATGTCCCTATCATCACTGTCTCTACCACTTCAGAAAGAAATAAAGGATTTTGAGTCGAGGTAATAATTGGGCAACTTTCTGCATTGACTCTAGAGTCAACCCTGCTTGTAGATATACAAAGAAAGCAAAGTCAAGACCCAGAGATCCAGAAAATCAAGCAGGAGATCCAAGAGGCAGAAAATTCAGAGTTTCGAGTATCAGATAGTGGCATCCTCTATCTTGGAGACCGCCTTTGCGTCCCCAATGATGAGGAACTAAGAAAGAATATTTTAGAAGAAGCCCACAGTACCCCGTACTCTATGCATCCTGGTTCTACCAAGATGTACCAAGATTTAAAGCAAAGGTTCTGGTGGTCTGGACTCAAGCGAGACGTGGCCAGATATATCAGTACCTGCTTGACCTGCCAGAGAGTCAAAGCAGAGCACCAGAGACCAGGTGGAGTTCTGCAGCCTATTCAGATTCCAGAATGGAAATGGGAAGATATTTCCATGGATTTCATAGTGGGACTACCCAGAACAACGAATGGATATGATGCAATCTGGATAATAGTAGACAGATTGACTAAGTCTGCCCACTTCCTAGCCATCAGGATCTCCTATTCCATGGAACAACTAGCTCAGTTATACCTCAAGGAGATCGTCAGACTACATGGGGTCCCTAAGACTATCATTTCAAATAGGGACAGTAGGTTCACTTCGCACTTCTGGGAGTGCGTACAGATAGCTCTAGGCACCAAACTGAAGTTTAGCACAGCTTTCCATCCCCAGACTGATGGACAGACAGAAAGAGTAAATCAAATTTTAGAAGATATGCTCAGGGCCTGTGCACTAGATTTTAAAGGCAGTTGGTGCAAGTACCTGTGTTTAGCTGAATTTACCTACAACAATAGCTATCAGGCCACTATTAAATGGCACCTTATGAAGCATTATATGGCAGGAAATGCAGATCACCCATATGCTGGCAAGAAGCCTGGTGAGAAGAAAGAGATGGAGTCAGGACTAGGCAGCCAGACTGAGCTTATAGATGAGACCACTCAGGCTATCCAGATGATCCGCCAGAGGATTGAGACTGCCCAGAGTAGACAGAAAGTTATGCTGACACACGCCGTAGGCCACTTGAATTCCAAGTTGGAGATTCAGTATTTCTCAAGGTCGCCCCTATGAAGGGAGTGATGAGATTTGGCAAAAAGGGCAAGCTGAGTCCTCGCTACATAGGACCCTATAAGTTATAAAGAGAGTTGGGAAGGTAGCCTATGAGCTGGACTTGCCAGAGGATATGTCAGCTATCCACAGTACATTTCATGTCTCCATGCTAAGAAGTGTATTCACGATCCTAATCAAGTGATTCAGCCTCAGTTAGTGCAGATCCAAGAAGATCTTAGCTATGAGAGCAGACCGACACAGATAGTGGACAAAGCAGTTAAAAGATTAAGAAACAAAGAAGTGCCACTAGTGAAGGTCATCTGGCAGAGTCAAAAGCATGAGGAAGCTACTTGGGAACGTGAAGACAGCATGAGAGAAAAATATCCAGAATTATTTTAAGTTCGAGGACGAACTTTTTTAAGGTATGGGGATTGTAACCCCCGAAATTTCCATTTGAAGTTCTTAAAGTCCTTAGAACTATTTAAAAATGTTTTAGAAATATTCTAGATATTTTTAGGAATTTTTAGAATATTTTTGATGGAATTTTCCGAGCCCGTTTAGTATTTTTAAAAAAGA
>JAGFNQ010000050.1:412228-448248 GCA_024364735.1 Boesenbergia rotunda | reverse complement strand
AATTAAAGAAGAGAATAATTTGTTTTATTATAAAGTTAGTTATAATAAAACTAGGCATAACGGAATTATTCATAAGAAAATTTATAAGATAAATTTCTTATGAAAATTAATTCCGTTAATTCCGTTAAAGACGAGACTTAGCAAGGGAGAAGTTACTATATAAACGAACCAAAGGCTAGCCTTCAATTCCAATCAATAAAGTTGATTAAGAGTTAATCCTCTCCCTCTCTCTCTCTTATTCTCTTCATCCCTTTTCCCCTTCTCAACCCTAGGGCCGGCGCCCCTTCATCCACCTAGGGCCGGCGCACTTCTTCCCTTAGGGTTGGTTGCCGTGAGCTATCAAGGAGAAGGAGAAGCCAAGACAAGAAGAAGAAGACGCGGATCACAACTCCTCTCTTCCCGGAATTTAGATTCCGTTTCTTGTTGGTGAGTTTCCATTCTTTTCTCTTGTTCTTCTAGTTGTGCCTTTAGAGAATCTAGTAGTTCTCGTCGGCACAAAACTCGTGACTTTACGAAGTCATCCCGAAGAGAACTCGGCGTGGACGCGAATAGAGGCGAAGCTTCCAAGGGACGCTATGGTTGGATCTCGTCCCTTACTTCGAGTTATGAGAGGTACTTAGTAAATTTGTTTACTTTTCCGCAAAGTTTTAATTTATGATTATGTCAACACATCATAAGGTTGCATGCTAGATACGTGGTTAAAATAATTTAGGAAATTATTTTATGCTAATTCTTCCGCTGCACGTAAAAATTTAAAAATTTTACGAACCCGTATCCTTCTCGACATGCACCCGGTCCCAACAGTGGTATCAGAGCCGGTTAGTGTTCGACATAATCATATAATTGTTTTGCGGAAAACTTTGTATAATCTCAATTTTGGAAAAAATTTTCAATTATGGAAACTTTCCAATTATAATAAATTTTAGATTTAGAAATTTCTAAGTTTGGAAATCCTCATGAAATTTCGCAAACTTTTGAAATATCCTAGTTTCTAAAAATTTTATAATAATTGTGAAAACTTCCCATCTTTGGAAACTTTCCAATTTTGGAAATTTTTTATTTTAGAAATTTTCGAACTTTGGAAATATGTAAGTTTTCTTTGTACCAGAAACTTACAATTATTCTGAAAACCTATTATGAAATCTCGCAATTTTGGGCACTTTCTTTCAAGAAAGTCTAGACAAATTTATGGACAATTAATTGACAATTAAATTTAAATTGGTTTTTAAATTGACAACAAAATTCTTTATTTTGGATTGAGCCTCGGGGAGCCGTCCAATTTAAAGTTAGTTGTTGTAATTTAATTTCCCAATTTTAAATGAAATTGTCATGTTTAATTTGGTTGCGCTTCCGAAGCGAACCAAATTGGATTTAAGACAAATTACTTTTCTTTGGGAATCTGATCCTCGGGGAGCCACCCTTAGAAAACGATTTGTTGTAATTAATTAAATCCATGAATAAGACATGATTTAAGAGGTGGTGCTCTTACATGTTGTTGTCTCCAAAATTAATTAGGAAAATGGTTTCCTATAGAGTTTTCTTAATTGAGATTTTCATGAAAATAATATGACGTTGAATTAAGGGAATTGCCTCTTAATTTAATAAGATTTGATTTAGAGAAATCAAAGTCTTAAACATATTATTTCCGAAATTGATTATGACAATTTAGGAAATTGTTTCCCAAAACAATTCCTTTAATGAAGTATGAAATTAGAATTAGGAAATCCGGTTCCTAATTCAATTAATGAGACTTGATAACTTAAGTCACATACATACTTTATTAAGGAAATCGTTAGTCATGACATAATCATATGTCATGAATGTGCTTAGAAAAGATGAGACCTAAAACCCCTTACAAAATATTAAGGCTAACACCTTCCATTAATATGGTTAGAACCGGAGTTTTGTTTCTCGTTTGGGTTGATGGACACATCCATGCCCGATTTGAACCTCAACATGTTCAAACCATGGAATTAGTTTATGAATAATATAGTTGGAGTTAGAGGTCAATCCTTAGTTTTGGTTGTTGGACACATCCAAGCCTGACTAAACGGTTGAATGAGCTCCAAGCATATTAATACTATTTCTCGATTAATGGGTCAGCCTTAAGCTTGGAGCATCGATTTGTTGTGCCACAGCCTAGGTCGATGTAAAGAGAGGTGCAATTGGGTGCTATGTATAATGTTACATACTTGTTAATGAGTTATCAACCCAATGATTTATGCAAACATTCAATTAGTTGATAGCATAAAGTGATAGTTACATATATGTGATATGTAATTGGTGTAATTACCTACCTTTATAGCTAAGAAAAACTTGATGGCCACAGTCATGGTTGTTCTTATCTATGGTTGGTTATCAACCTATTTGGAGATGTTCCTACAATCTCCCAAATTGATAATAAGGTTTATTCAATTTAAAAAATAAATAGGATTTTATTTATGTATGTTGATACATTCTTTAATCATTCTTCTCATATAAGCTCAATTTGTATTTCTAGGATAATCACTCGATCATGTCTTCTCTAAACTTGCGTTCCATTTTGGACACCAATAAACTGACTGGGCCAAACTACATGGACTGGCTTCGAAACCTAAGGATAGTCCTTAAGGCAGAGAAGCTTGCTTATGTCCTTGAAGATCAACTTCCCACCCATCCTCCAGAGAATGCAACTCTAGACTAATTGTTGGCCTATCAGAAACATGTGACCGATTCTGAACTTGCGAGTTGCATTATGCTAGCCTCTATGGTACCTGAGCTACAAAAGCAGCATGAGCATATGGATGTTTATACCATCATCTTCCATCTTCATGAGTTGTTTGAAGAGCAGGCGAGATCCGAAAGGTTCGAAGTCTCCAGACTCCTCTTCACCACTAAGATGCAGGAAGGCACTTCTGTCTCGCAGTTTGTGTTAAAGATGTTGGGGTACATTGAGCGACTGAGTGCACTCGGTTTTGCAATGGATCATGAACTAAGTATTGACTTAATTCTGAGTTGTTTGCCCAAGAGTTATTCACAATTTGTGATGAACTATCAGATGAACAAACTGGAGACCACCATTCCTGAGTTGCTCAACCTACTGAAGACTGTGGAGCCTTTTGTAAAGCCGGATCAAAAGCCAGTACTGTTAGTTGGTTCCTCGAAGAAAGGTTCTAAGAGGAAGGCCAAAGAACAGAACAAGGGGAAGAAGAAAAAGGCCAAGAAGACTGAAAAGAAACCAAAAGGAACCTGTCATCATTGTGGCAAGGAGGGTCACTGGCGAAGAAACTGCAAGGTTTATCTTGAGTCCTTGAAGAAGAAGGCATCCGATGCCCCATCCTCTTCAGGTATCTTCGTTATTGAATGTCACTCTATTTCCTCAGATACCTGGGTACTTGATACTGGGTGTAGCTCACATATATGTAATGACATACAAGGGCTAAGGAATAGAAGAAGACTCGTCAAGGGAGAAGCGAATTTGCGGGTTGGAAATGGAGCAAGGATTGCTGCTGTTGCCATCAGAACATATTTGCTAAAGCTCCCAACTGGACGTGTCTTAGAATTGGATAATTGTTATTTCGTTCCTTCGTTAATAAAGAACATTGTATCTATTTCATGTTTGAATGAAAAAGGTTATCATTTAACTTTTAGTAACAATTGTTGTTACATAACTTTAAATGATGTTCTTTATGGGAATGGAACTTTGTGCAATGGCATCTACACGTTAGATTTATCCAGTGACGTTTTCAATATCGAAGTTAGCAATAAACGTGCTCGAATAGATAATCGAATAGACTCCTACACGTGGCACTGTCGTCTTGGCCATATAAGTAAGAAACGCATGACCGAATTACACCGATGTGGAATTTTGGAAACATTTGAACCCGGTTCATTTGATACATGCGAATCATGCTTAAGAGGCAAGATGACCAAATTGCCCTTTTCCGGAAAAGGTAATCCAGTGGGAGAATTGCTTGGTCTAATACATACCGATGTATGTGGACCAATGTCAACTCTAGCACAAGGAGGCTATGGCTACTTCATCACCTTTATCGATGATCACTCACGATTCGGGTATGTGTTCTTGATGAAACACAAATCTAAAGCTTTTGAAAAATTCAAAGAGTTCAGAAATGAAGTAGAGAAACAGCTTGGCAAAAGTATTAAGATACTTCGATCCGACCGAGTTGGTGAATACTTGAGTCAAGAATTTCAAGATTATCTAAGGGACAATGGGATATTGTCTCAATGGACTCCGCCGTATACACCACAGCATAATGGTGTATCTGAGAGGCGTAACCGAACCTTGATGGACATGGTTAGGTCTATGATGAATCATGCAACTCTTCCAAAATCCTTTTGGGGTTATGCACTTAAGACAGCTGTTTACTTGCTAAACAGAGTCCCGACCAAGGTAGTCTCTACTACTCCATATGAGACATGGAATAGTAAGAAACCTCACTTAACTCACCTTAAGATATGGGGTTGTTCTGCTTATGTGAAGTAGATTGTATCAGACAAATTGGATGCTAAGTCTGATAAATGTCTATTTATTGGATACCCTAAGGAAACGAAGGGTTACCAATTCTATCATACCTTGGAGCAAAAGGTGTTTGTTTCAAGGCATGCTGTATTTCTAGAAAAAAGAATTTCTTTTACAAGAAAACAGTGGGAGTGGCATTGAACTTGATGAAGTTCAAGAAACTCCAATAGACATTACAGAGACACCTAGTCTAGGCCCACAACCGATAATTCATAGTGATGAGCTATCAGTTGAACCTAAAACAACACCACCTCTTCGTAGGTCTGATAGGGCACGCAATATTCCAGAGAGATACGGATTTCTCGTAAGTGAATCGAACGACGTGTTACTCATATGCGATGATGAACCTATCAGTTATGAAGATGTCCTGAAAAGTTCAGAAAAGGACAAATGGCTTGAGGCCATGAAGTCGGAAATGGATTCCATGTACGAAAATCAAGTATGGGACTTGGTTAACCCACCCGAAGGGATTAAACCCATAGGGTGCAAGTGGGTTTTCAAGAAGAAAACCGACATGGAAGGTAATGTTGTTACCTTTAAGGCTAGATTAGTGGCAAAAGGATACCGTCAAAAACAAGGAATTGATTATGACGAAACCTATTCGCCAGTAGCTATGCTTAAATCCATTCGGATGCTCCTAGCCATAGCAACTCATTATAATTATGAGATATGGCAAATGGATGTGAAAACAGCTTTCCTTAATGGAAACCTGCTTGAGGATGTATACATGATACAACCTGAAGGTTTCACATCGGTTGATAAAACTAAAGTATGCAAGCTTCGACGATCCATATATGGACTGAAGCAAGCATCTAGGAGCTGGAACATCCGTTTTGATGAGACAATCAAAAAGTTTGATTTCTCACAAAATCCTGACGAACCTTGTGTGTACAAGAAGTTTAGTGGGAGTGCAGTCGTATTCCTAGTATTATATGTCGATGACATATTACTTATAGGAAACGATATATCAGTCTTACAGACAGTTAAAATATGGTTGTCCAAAACATTCTCCATGAAAGACCTGGGAGAAGCAACCTATATCCTTGGGATTAGAATCTATAGAGATAGAACAAAACGGTTGCTTGGTCTTTCGCAGTCTACATATATAGACCGAGTGCTAAAAAGGTTTAGCATGTCGGAATCCAAGAAAGGTTACCTTCCCATCAGGCATGGGATTAACCTTTCAAAGTCTATGTGTCCGCGCACAAAAGACGAGAGGATTTGCATGAATAAGATACATTATGCATCCGCGATAGGATCTATCATGTATGCTATGTTATGTACTAGGCCCGATGTATCATATGCTCTGAGTGTCACGAGCAGATACCAATATGATCCAGGGATGGATCATTGGGCGGCTGTCAAGACAATCCTTAAGTACTTAAGAAGAATTAAAGATGTGTTCCTAATATATGGAGAAGGAGATATGGTAATACGTGGGTATACGATGCCAGTTTCCAGACAGATAAGGATGACTCCAAATCGCAGTCTGGATACGTATTTACTTTGAATGGAGGCGCAGTAAGTTGGAAAAGTTCCAAACAAGACACCGTAGCGGATTCTACCACGGAAGCGGAATATATCGCAGCTTCGGAAGCAGCAAAGGAAGCAGTTTGGATCAAGAAGTTTGTCTCAGAACTTGGTGTGGTTCCAACCATTGATGAAGCAGTGCCGGTTTACTGCGACAACAATGGAGCTATTGCACAAGCGAAGGAACCAAGGTCTCATCAGCGATCCAAACACGTGCTTCAACGCTATCATCTGATCAGAGAGATTATAAGTAGGAATGACATACAAATTGAGAGAGTTCCCACTGAAAGGAATATAGCGGATCCTTTAACTAAGGCCTTGCCTCAAAGCAAGTTTGAGGGTCATGTTAGAGCATGTGGTATTGGATACCGTAGCGATTGACATTAGGCCAAGTGGGAGTTTGTTAGTAATATGAGAGAAGTGTCCTAAGGCAATCACCCTATGATTGTAAACATTTATTCTAATAAATGATACTTCACTATTTGAGTATATATGTTTGTGTATTTGATTGAGATCTTAAACTCATCTACTAAATGTCCACAATACAATTCACAGCATAAGAGAATTTGTGATGGGATCACAACTAGTGATTATCTCTAAATGTGCAATTGTGAAGTATTGAAATTATCCCTAGTCGATGAATTGATAAAAACGGACACTATCAATTCTGTTGAGACTAGCATGGGTTATTCTCTAATCAGCTGATTCTCATTGGCTGGTGACATTGGGATGTCCGGAGATAAACATGGATGTTAGTTAAGGGAACTAGTTCATTTGAGTGACTAGCTGTAAGACTTCATATGAGAATCTACATGTAGATATGTCAATGAAGTTCTTACTGCAGCTTAGGTGTGATGTTCCTTTGACTTGCGGTGTTCAAGTCATCTTGGTCATGGAGACTTATACTTTAACATCTTAAGCAAGCATCTCCAAGGAGGTGTGGACCCAGGATGATTGGGTATAAGCCGAAGTGCCCGAAGATGTTTGAACAGCCTACAAAGGATTCACCACTCCTTGCGAGGAGATGTATACCCAGGCCTATCGTCAGATTGTTACACAAAACCTCTGGCCAGAGTATATCATGTTTAGAGTGCGAGTCTCTTAAATAATGAGAGTCATTAGAAATCCAAAGGACGAGAAAGACACTACTTGGGCTAGGTGTGACGTAGTCAGTCTAGTGGGGACTGACACAAACAGACCATGTCTTGAACCAAGTGGGTATAAGGTGGTGAAGGGAATGGGGCACGATTCATTAGAAATGCTGAAGGGTTTCAGAATTACTTCTGAGGTCAAACCGTTGATCTTTCGATTAATTGGGGGTCATGATGTACTACTAGGTGCCACTCATGATCGTTCTATAATTAGTTGATTATACACGGCTAACATAAATCGAAAGCCTATTTAGTCACACGCACTACGAGTAATCCGAGGGATTTAAAACGAGTTGAAAATTAGATTTTCCGATCAAGAGAAATAAGTCGAATCTGAGTTAATCAGAGGCGCAACGGAAACTTAAAATGGCTAAGTCTTTTGAAGGCTTAATGGGCGAATTAAATGAGTTTAATTCGCGATGGAATCGGCTTGGTTTGGCCGGCCCAAGACGGTGTCCACCCTCTTGGTTTGGCCGACCATTAAAAAGGGAATAAACCAATTTAATTGGTTTAATTAATAAAATAAATCTAGCGCGATTTGTTTTATAAATTATGGATAAATAAATTTATATAAAGAAATTTATATAAATAAATTTATAGAAATTTATTTCTTTTTGGGAAATTAAAATAATCCGTGGAGTGGTTTATTTTAATTTTATAAAATCAATTATGAATTGATTTTTCCATTAAAAGAAAAATTTATAAATTTCTTATAAAATTTATTCCATAATTAAAGAAGAGAATAATTTGTTTTATTATAAAGTTAGTTATAATAAAACTAGGCATAACGGAATTATTCATAAGAAAATTTATAAGATAAATTTCTTATGAAAATTAATTCCGTTAATTCCGTTAAAGAGGAGACTTAGCAAGGGAGAGGTTACTATATAAAGGAACCAAAGGCTAGCCTTCAATTCCAATCAATAAAGTTGATTAAGAGTTAATCCTCTCCCTCTCTCTCTCTTATTCTCTTCCTCCCTTTTCCCCTTCTCAACCCTAGGGCCGGCGCCCCTTCATCCACCTAGGGCCAGCGCACTTCTTGTAACGCCCGCCCTTAATTCCCTAGGAATTCGGCGGCGCTACTTTAAGTTTCGTACATTACAACTACACGCATGCATTCATATTTTTCTATCTAATCTATGCATGGGCATATGTATCATTAAAGCATGCAAGGTTCATGTAGCGGAAGCATAATTATTTTTTAGAACACTTAACCAAGCATGGACATCAAGTATTATATAAAAAGAGCATAACATGGGTTTAACATGACAAGTTCTAAAACTTGAAACAACTAAGAGCAAGATCTTTTTATCCACCAGCACTATCACACACACACTTGGCCTTCTCCTGCAGCCTCCATAGTTTAGCGTCCTTTATCTGTAGCATAAGGGGAAACACTAAACGATAAGCAATAGCTTAGTAAGACCCTGTCCTACTCACAAAATCGGATATCATAAAAAGGTAAGAGAATATATCACATTCAAGCATGGTAAGCGTTTAAGCATGTTAAACATCTAAGCATGTTAAACATCTAAGCATGTTAACTTCATAGGAAGGTTCTTTTGAAAACATATAAACATAATACTTGAACATAGCATAATCATTAGGGCCCGGCTTGTACTTCATGTTTTGCGCGCGCCCCTGAATAGGAACGAGGTAGCTAATCCCGAACCACTAGGGTTTACTAGGCCTTCTCAAAAGTCCTTCAGCCTAGTATCATAATCATTTGACTCGCTTTAAGAGTCTATAGTACAAGCCATTACAAAATAAAATAGTTATCATGTTCTTCATTTTCATAAAGTATGCTCTTAGTCCCAACCTTCTAGGGAAGCATTCTTTAGGCCCTAAGCCTTCTTCGTCCATGCCCTATAGGGCTCATTTTTATACATATGTATACATTCATAATCGTGATAACTAGCATAGTATAAAGCATGCATTTCATGGGAGCAACCAAGGCTAGGGTCCAAGAGTTCTCTCTTGGCCG
The DNA here is from genome assembly GCA_024364735.1 of Boesenbergia rotunda. NCBI lineage: Eukaryota > Viridiplantae > Streptophyta > Magnoliopsida > Zingiberales > Zingiberaceae > Boesenbergia > Boesenbergia rotunda. Next base: position 439,061 of record JAGFNQ010000050.1, on the reverse strand, counting down.
AAAGTTGTAATTTGGCTAGCATGCATTCCAATCAACATATCAAGAATCACACAAGCATGACATATCCTACACAAGATCATTATCATGCATGGTATTTATTAATCCAATCCCAAGTATAGGGCCCTTTGGTCGAAAGTTAAGGGTGGAGGTAGCTTAGGTTTTTGACCTCAAACATCCCATACAAGTATCATATATATATACATCATGTATCATACTAAGCATAGCATACATCATGGGGTAATCAACCTTCATAAACCTAATGTTCCATGCTTTGGCCGAATATCACATGCTAGGGAAAAATTAAGTTTTTCAATCAAACATTCCATTTAAACATCACTTGCATATACATATCATCATCTCAAACATAAGCATATCTCATAGGATAGTTTATCCTTTACAAACCCTAACTTTAGGGTGTTGGCCGAATGGTGTAGGGTAGGGGGATTAGGGTTTTTGGAAATCAAACCTTCACACAAACATTTACACAAACATCTCACATACATATCATTCAACATTATTAAACATGGATTTCATCATAGGTTAATCATGCACCCTAAACCCTAATTCTTCTAGGGTTGGCCGAAAGTGTAGGGTAGGGGGATTTAGGGTTTTTGAAATCAAACATTCATACAACCATTTATACAAACACCTTATCTACACTATCATGTCATACACTAACATAAGATACATCATAGAGTAATTCAACCTTTGAATCCCTAATTTTTCCATGTTTTGGCCGAAACTTGTAGGGGGTGCAAACCCTAATTTTTTTTATCACAACTTGAAGGAAATCAACATATAGGTATACCCTAAGTTCCAAGGGGTCTTCTCATGTATCAAAAAGTAACCAAGGCCTTCCCTTAAGGGGTGGCCGAAACTTACCTAGGGCAAATCCCCTTTTTCGCAAACTACAAGAAGAAGGAAATCATACACAGCAATTATGCTACAGGTGAGGGGCACTTACCTCTTTCGCTAAATATCCTTAAGGTATACTCGTAGATCGGAGGGGAGGTGCTTGTCCTTGCTCTTGAGGTCCTTGACTTCTTCTTGCCTTGCAAGAGTTTCAAACCTTTAATGGGGTCTTAGGATTTTCGAAAATTGAAGAGGGAGAGGGGAGTTAGGATTTCAAAAATTGAAGAGGGAGAAGGGAGTTCAATTTTCGAAAATTGAAAAGGGAGTCTCTTGGATTTTTGAATATTGAAGAGGGAGAGTGAGTGAGGGGCTTGCAACAATGATGGTTAGCCCCTTAGCATTCCCTCTTATTTATACTAAGGGAAGAGGCAAGGTGCCTCTTCTCCAAGTGTCTCTTCACTAAGGGGTTTCTCATCAAGAGTCTCTTCATCTACCCTTTCCCATTCCCTAACCCTTAACAAGAATTGCCCTTCCTTCCTCTCAGCAATCCCCTGCTGGGTGAATTGGTTACTTCGTTGCTTTTCAAGGCTTTGCTTACCAAGAGTTCCAAGGTTCGATCCTCGGCAAGAGCATATTTTTGCTCCTCTTTGGTTTTTCACTTTTGCAAAGCCTATTAGCCCAATTCACTCTCATATTCTCAAATCACATTTATGCAATCACATATTCCAATTCATGAAATCACATATTCTAATTTATTCAATTGCATATTCCTAATCCATCCTTTCTAATGAAATCACATAACATTAAATCATGAAATCACAAAAAAGGTAATTTTATTCATTTATGAAATAAATGTCATACAATCTGATAATATATATCGACATTTTTGTACCCTTTTTACAATCGGAAGCAAGCCCAAAATTTGGGGCGTTACAATCCCCTACACCTTATAGAAAGTTCGTCCTCGAACTAAAACAATTCTGGGTAACCCAACTCATATTATGCTTCCCCTAATATTCGTCCTTATTTGTTGCATGATTAATATAGGGTAAATGAGATCTTATTTATTATATCACCCAAAAAAAATTTATTTATTTATTTTTTTATTCATTCTTATAAGTCTACATAAGAATTAACGCTACTTTCTATTGTTATGCAAGCATAAATCATCTCTATATCTCATTACTGTACATGAAATAAAATAAAGCGAGGTTAGAATCTCTTACTTGGAAGCGGCAGGATGAGGGCTTGATGAGTGTGATAGTGGTGAGGTAGACCTGCTCTGATACCAACTTGTAACGCCCGCCCTTAATTCCCTAGGAATTCGGCGGCGCTACTTTAAGTTTCGCACATTACAACTACACGCATGCATTCATATTTTTCTATCTAATCTATGCATGGGCATATGTATCATTAAAGCATGCAAGGTTCATGTAGCGGAAGCATAATTTTTTTTCAGAACATTTAACCAAGCATGGACATCAAGTATTATATAAAAAGAGCATAACATGGGTTTAACATGACAAGTTCTAAAACTTGAAACAACTAAGAGCAAGATCTTTTTATCCACCAGCACTATCACACACACACTTGCCCTTCTCCTGCAGCCTCCATAGTTTAGTGTCCTTTATCTGTAGCATAAGGGGAATCACTAAACGATAAGCAATAGCTTAGTAAGACCCTGTCCTACTCACAAAATCGGATATCATAAAAAGGTAAGATAATATATCACATTCAAGCATGGTAAGCGTTTAAGCATGTTAAACATCTAAGCATGTTAAACATCTAAGCATGTTAACTACATAGGAAGGTTCTTTTGAAAACATATAAACATAATACTTGAACATAACATAATCATTTGGCCCGGCTTGTACTTCATGTTTTGCGCGCGCCCCTGAATAGGAACGAGGTAGCTAATCCCGAACCACTAGGGTTTACTAGGCCTTCTCAAAAGTCCTTCAGCCTAGTATCATAATCATTTGACTCGCTTTAAGAGTCTATAGTACAAGCCATTACAAAATAAAATAGTTATCATGTTCTTCATTTTCATAAAGTATGCTCTTAGTCCCAACCTTCTAGGGAAGCATTCTTTAGGCCCTAAGCCTTCTTTGTCCATGCCCTATAGGGCTCATTTTTATACATATATATACATTCATAATCGTGATAACTAGCATAGTATAAAGCATGCATTTCATGGGAGCAACCAAGGCTAGGGTCCAAGAGTTCTCTCTTGGCCGAAAGTTGTAATTTGGCTAGCATGCATTCCAATCAACATATCAAGAATCACACAAGCATGTCATATCCTACACAAGATCATTATCATGCATGGTATTTATTAATCCAATCCCAAGTATAGGGCCCTTTGGTCGAAAGTTAAGGGTGGAGGTAGCTTAGGTTTTTGACCTCAAACATCCCATACAAGTATCATATATATATACATCATGTATCATACTAAGCATAGCATACATCATGGGGTAATCAACCTTCATAAACCTAATGTTCCATGCTTTTGTAACGACCCGGAAAATTCTCTTAATATTTTCTGAAAATATTGAGCATGTCTAGATAATTTTCCGAAGGACCTAGAGGCATTAATACGAATATTGGCCTAGGAAATCCATGTTTTCTCATTTAAATTGAGGAAACCAAGTACTAATGGGCCTTATATGGGCTTCCTAGTACCATGATTATAGGTGGATTTTTAGGAAGAATTAGTGTAAATATAAATATGAATTTATTTGGGCACATTAACATGATTATGGGAACGTATTAGCCTAACGTTCCCATCTAAATTGAGGAATTTGGTAGTAATGGGCTTTAAATGGGCCCAAAAATGGGTATTAATTAGGTAAAATTAATATAAATATAAAAGAATTTTATTTAGGAATATTAGTACAATTATGGGTAATTTTAGGGGGGATTTTCAGAATTTAAGAAAATAAAGTAATAAAATAAATGAAATGAAAATAAAAATAAAAATAAATGTGCATGAGCCAAGGATTGAACCATGGACCTCTTACCACCAAGAATGCTTTATCCAACTCACCTAGCAAGGAATTCTTATGAGTAATTGAAGTGGAGGTTGGTTAAGAGGTAAAAGGAGGTGAAGGGTCATGGAGAGGCTCTTCATTTGCCTCCTTGATGGGTTATAATGAGAGGAGTTTTGGGAGTTACTTCTTCTCTCAATCAAGTGCATTTCCTCTCCTCTTCATTCCTCATTCTTGCCGAGCACCAAAGGGAGGAGTTCCTTGGAGAAAACTTCACATGAGGTCTCATCTCTCAAGATCTAAAGTTCCTACAAGGTGACAAGGTCTAGTTGTGGTCAAGAGATACCAAGTCCTCTTCCTTCTCCTTTTTCAAGGTTCGAAAAATCAAGAAATCTAAGGTAAGACTCCCTCACCTGTGGTATAATAGTTACCTATGATTTCCATGATTTTTAGCATGATATATGGGTTAGTTTTCGGATTTAATGTTGAAAGGAAACAAAATCAAGGTTCCTATGTTCAAAGGTTTCGGCCACTAGAATTTAAAGGTCTATAAATATGATAAAAATTATGATAATGTTATTTAATGTTCCCTTATTATGTTTATAAGTTAATTATAATTTTTGGGAGTTTTTGGAGTACCCTAGGACACCCTAGAGTTTCGGCCAACATGAAAGAAGCAAAACCCAGAACCTTAAGTTCAAGGGTTTCGGCCACCATGTTTTAAATGTCTAGAAATATGTTAAAAATTATGATAATGTTATTTAATGTTCCCTTATGATGTTTAGAAGTTAAGTATAATTTTCAGGAATTTTTGGAATAACCTACGACATCCTAGAGTTTCGGCCAACATGAAAGAAGCAAAACCCAGAACCTTAAGTTCAAGGGCTTCGGCCACCATGTTTTAAATGTCTAGAAATATATTAAAAATCATGATAATGTTATTTAATGTTCCCTTATTATTTTTATGAGTTAAGTATAATTTTCAGGAATTTTTGGAGTACCCTAGGATACCCTAGAGTTTCGGCCAACATGAAAGAAGCAAAACCCAGAACCTTAAGTTCAAGGGCTTCGGCCACCATGTTTTAAATGTCTAGAAATATGTTAAAAATCATGATAATATTATTTGATGTTCCCTTATGATGTATAGAGGTTAAGTATAATTTTTGTGAATTTATGGAGTACCCTAGGACACTCTAGGGTTTCGGCCAACATGAAAGGGGCAAAACCAAGGTCCCTATGTTTATGGGTTTCGGACACCATGATTTAAATGTCTATAAATATGTTAAAAATCATGATAATGTTATTTGATGTTCCCTTATGATTTTTAGAAGTTATGTATAATTTTTGGGAATTTTTGGAGCATCCTAGAGGCCCATATGGTTCGGCCAACCCCAAGGACCCAAGGGTTAGGGTTGAGTCTTTAACTTCAAGCATATGTTTATGTGTTGCCATGATATAAGGATGATGGATGGTGGTTATGTGAATTTTCACATGGCCTTGGGACTCCACAAGTTTCGGCCAATAAGGGTTAATAGGATAAAAGTTATGATTTATTACAAGTAAGGGTCCCAAGGGCCTTATGGTAAGATGTGATTTATGTTTATAAATGATAGGCCATGTTATGAATGATATGCTATGTTTACGTATGATATGCCATGTTTATGAATGATATGCCATGATTATGCATGATATGCCATGTTTATGAATGATATGCCATGTTTACGAATGATATGTCATGTTTATGCATGATATGTCATGTTTATGAATGATATGCCATGTTATGAATGATATGCCATGTTACGAATGATATGTCATGTTTATGAATGATATGCCATGGTTATGCATGATATGCCATGTTTAGGAATGATATGCCATGTTTTAGGATGATACGAACATATGCCATGCTCTATGAATGATGTGTACATATGTCATGTCTAAGAATGAAAATGATGAATGACAAGTATGATGAATGAAAGATGATGCTTATGTCTTTAAGGCATAAATATGCTAAACGGCACGGTCGATGGTCGACGGTACGACGGTCGAGAGGACCGATAAATGGGCCGGTAGACGGGCCGAGCCGTAATAAGTTATGCTATGATGAGTATGCCATGAATGTCTTATGAATGATGAAGCATGAAAAGTATTTTACTTTATGTATGGGCTTGTACCGGATCGAAGTATGGGTCCAAGGGATAGGCACCTTAAGAACGCCCCGGTTATGGACTACCGAAGCTGTCCACGGTTCTGGCACTACCGGAGCTGTGCAACAGGGATGGGCTCCTTAAGAAGCGCCTCGGTTCGGGGACTACCGATTATGCTGTCCTTACCCTAGTAGGTCGGGGCTAGCTACCTTGGATTTACTAGGGATGCGCGCTATGATGTATGTATGTGGTACAAGCCGGGTACCCCAAATGTTATGATGATGATGTTTTAGCATTTTCAAAGTATGTTTTAAAAGTTAAGCATCTTTATGTAAATGCATTCCACCCATGCATTCATACATGATATGCATTATGTTACGATAATGATGTCTTATACTTATGCTTGACGATAAAAGATATGCATGAATGATCTATGTCAGGATTATGTTAAGAAGATGTTCATATGATAGGATAGAAGATATGCCTATGTTATGCCATATAGGTGGATTTTTGTTACGTTATGCTATGCCATGTATTATGCCATGCTACTACGTTTAAGCTTATACCATGTCTTATGCCATGCTAGGGAAGATTATTATGTTATGTTATGCCATGTTTCATGCTATGCTTAGAATGTTAGTATGATTATGTTCATGTCATGTCTCATGCTATGCTACGAATGTTCACTTATGTTTATTATCAGGCCATGTCAAGGGTATGGTAAATATGATGATGTTTTATGTGCTTATTATGAAATGACGAATGTTTTAGTGAGTAGGAAAGAGTCTTACTAAGCCTGTGTGCTTATAGTCTTCTTTCCTTATACCGCAGATCATGCAAGAGGATAACGAGGAAGCAGCAGGAGCGCCTGAAATATGTGTGTGATGGTGACTTGGCCATGAAATCGAATGTGTTAACCGTTTATGCTAAGAACTTTATTTTTGCTACCTATATGCTCGAATAGTGACATATGGAACTTTATCATAAGATGTCAAGTATGATATGATATGAACCTTATGGTATGATGTTAAGCATGTTATGCCATGATGTTTAAGTATGAAGTCTGTATGTCTAGTGTCCATGTCACTATGTTAGAAATGGTAGTAGGGGCATGTAAAGTTTAAGTTATTCCGCTGCAGTATGATGTTACATGCCTTAAGTATGTTAGCGTAACGCCGCTTTAGGAAAAAAAAAGCGGGCGTTACAGGTTGGTATCAGAGCAGTTACCATCTCACTACACACACATCAAGCCCTCTTCCTGCCGCTTCCAAGTAAGTAACTTTATGTGTACCTTATGTTCTATTATGATTCTAGAATATGCAAGTATGGATGATACCTATGACTCTAGAATATGTAAGTATGAACAATGTTTTATGAGAAAAAGTACTTTAGGATAGGTACTTATGAACGGTATATATTTTTTTATGTGAATCAAATACTTTAGAATTGGATAGGGGTAGGGAATAAAACATACTGATATTGGCCATACTTGTCTTTGGTGAAGAAAAGTATGGCTAGACAACAGAGTAACCGAATTAATGGGAGTTTATGAATGAGAATTAAACAATAAGTAAGTAGTGTAGCTAGAAACTTTTTAGCTCATTTAAGGCAATATAACTAAGTGAATAACCATATGAATGTATGAGTTTGTAGATAATTTAACAAACTAGAATGTAGATAGAAGGGAAATGTAGTATTTGCTATATCAGTGTTATATTCTAAAAATATTTAACTAAAGAAATTAGTAGTTATCGATTTTGACAAATATTACCTAGCTATGACAACATATTATAATAATTTATAATAAGTTACTTATCTATTATGTTAGGTCTTAATCATTTTAAAGGCAAACTACTCATATATCTTGTTCATATTAAGATTACTAATTTTTATACTGTAATTATAAAACTCATAACAACTCTACATGTTTCGTTGTGCTTTCTAATAAATATAATAAAAGAGTATACATATCTGGAACTTACAGGGGTTATTGAAATATATTAATGAAAAGATCATATGTAAGAACCAAGGTTGTAGTAGATTAATGAACAAATATTGGGTGGAGAAGAGAAGTAGTGACCATGAATTGACAGAGCTGTAGAAGCATAGTCTACAAAGCCAATATAGGAAGATAGATATGCCTCCACAAGTTCTAGACTGCAAGTGATTAACGACCTTGCCTTCGGGAGACATAATGACATCCACTCACATGCTGCGTACGGTGCCGGTCGGAATCGCAGAAAGAGAACTCTACTGCGATCTGATAGTACTCGACATGCAGGATTATGATTTATATTGGGTATGGATTTTCTGAGCAAATACGGTGCTTCTATCGAGTGCCGTAAGCGAAAGATCGTCTTCCAACCCGAGACAGATTCTATGTTTGAATATATCGGAGAGCCAAGGAAAAGAACCGGAAAATTTTTATAGACTCTCAAAGCATAGAAGAGGTCAGGATTGTATGCAATTACCCAGAGATATCCCCAATGATCCGGAGCTGCGGAGAGCAATATTAGTAGAAGCTCACGGAACCCCTTATTCGATGCATCCAGGATCCACCAAAATGTATCCAGACCTGAAGGAGAAATTCTGGTGGTCCGGCATGAAGAAGGAAATGGGGCTCACAACGGATGTTATCGACAGTGCCACCCGAGCTATACAGAATATTCGACAACGGATAGCAACTGCTCAGAGCCGGCAGAAGAGTTATGCCGATGTCCGGCGTAGACCACTGGAATTTAAAGTTGGAGATTGGGTGTTTCTCAAAGTGGCCCCTATGAAGGGGGTGACAAGATTTGGGAAGAAAGGGAAACTAAGTCCGCGCTATGTGGGGCTGTACCTGATTCTGAAAAGAGTCGGTAAGGTGGCATATGAGTTGGAGCTGCCTCCAGAGATGTCAGCTATCCATAACGTATTCCACGTATCCCTGCTGAAAAAGTGTATCCCAAATATGGACCAAGTGATCGAGCCGCAGATAGTACAAGTACAAGAGGACCTAAGTTATGAGAGCAGACCCATCCAGATTTTGGATAGGGAAGTCAAGAAGCTGAGGAATAAGGAGGTACCTCTAGTCAAGATCTTATGGCGAAGCCAGCGGTTCGAGGAAGCTACCTGGGAACGCGAGGACGAAATGAGGCGCAAGTACCCAGAATTATTCTAAGTTCGAGGACGAACTTTCAAGAGGTATGGGGGATTGTAACGACCCGGAAAATTCTCTTAATATTTTCTGAAAATATTGAGCATGTCTAGATAATTTTCCGAAGGACCTAGAGGCATTAATACGAATATTGGCCTAGGAAATCCATATTTTCTCATTTAAATTGAAGAAACCAAGTACTAATGGGCCTTATATGGGCTTCCTAGTATCATGATTATAGGTGGATTTTTAGGAAGAATTAGTGTAAATATAAATATGAATTTATTTGGGCACATTAACATGATTATGGGAAAGTATTAGCCTAACGTTCCCATCTAAATTGAGGAATTTGGTACTAATGGGCTTTAAATGGGCCCAAAAATGGGTATTAATTAGGTAAAATTAATATAAATATAAAAGAATTTTATTTAGGAATATTAGTACAATTATGGGTAATTTTAGGGGGGATTTTCGGAATTTAAGAAAATAAAGTAATAAAATAAATGAAATGAAAATCAAAATAAAAATAAATGTGCATGAGCCAAGGATTGAACCTTAGACCTCTTGTACAACCAAGAATGGATTAACCAACTCACCTAGCAAGGAATTCTTATGAGTAATTGAAGTGGAGGTTGGTTAAGAGGTAAAAGGAGGTGAAGGGTCATGGAGAGGCTCTTCATTTGCCTCCTTGATGGGTTATAATGAGAGGAGTTTTGGGAGTTACTTCTTCTCTCAATCAAGTGCATTTCCTCTCCTCTTCATTCCTCATTCTTGACGAGCACCAAAGGGAGGAGTTCCTTGGAGAAAACTTCACAAGAGGTCTCATCTCTCAAGATCTAAAGTTCCTACAAGGTGACAAGGTCTAGTTGTGGTCAAGAGATACCAAGTCCTCTTCCTTCTCCTTTTTCAAGGTTCGAAAAATCAAGAAATCTAAGGTAAGACTCCCTCACCTGTGGTATAATAGTTACCTATGATTTCCATGATTTTTAGCATGATATATGGGTTAGTTTTCGGATTTAATGTTGAAAGGAAACAAAATCAAGGTTCCTATGTTCAAAGGTTTCGGCCACTAGGATTTAAAGGTCTATAAATATGATAAAAATCATGATAATGTTATTTAATGTTCCCTTATGATGTTTAGAAGTTAAGTATAATTTTTGGGAATTTTTGGAGTACCCTAGGACACCCTAGAGTTTCGGCCAACATGAAAGAAGCAAAACCCAGAACTTTAAGTTCAAGGGTTTCGACCACCATGTTTTAAATGTCTAGAAATATGTTAAAAATCATGATAATGTTATTTAAAATTCCCTTATGATGTTTAGAAGTTATGTATAATTTTCGGGAATTTTTGGAGTAACCTAGGACTCCCTAGAGTTTCGGCCAACATGAAAGAAGCAAAACCCAGAACCTTAAGTTCAAGGGCTTCGGCCACCATGTTTTAAATGTCTAGAAATATGTTAAAAATCATGATAATGTTATTTAATGTTCCCTTATGATTTTTACAAGTTAAGTATAATTTTCGGGAAGTTATGGAGTACCCTAGGACACCCTAGAGTTTCGGCCAACATGAAAGAAGCAAAACCCAGAACCTTAAGTTCAAGGGCTTCGGCCACCATGTTTTAAATGTCTAGAAATATGTTAAAAATCATGATAATGTTATTTTATGTTCCCTTATGAAGTATAGAGGTTCAGTATAATTTTTGGGAATTTTTGGAGTACCCTAGGACACTCTAGGGTTTCGGCCAACATGAAAGGGGCAAAACCAAGGTCCCTATGTTTATGGGTTTCGGCCACCATGATTTAAATGTCTATAAATATGTTAAAAATCATGATAATGTTATTTTATGTACCCTTATGATTTTTAGAAGTTATGTATAATTTTTGGGGATTTTTGGAGCATCCTAGAGGCCCATATGGTTCGGCCAACCCCAAGGACCCAAGGGTTAGGGTTGAGTCTTTAACTTCAAGCATATGTTTATGTGTTGCCATGATATAAGGATGATGGATGGTGGTTATGTGAATTTTCACATGGCCTTGGAACTCCATAAGTTTCGGCCAATAAAGGTTAATAGGATAAAAGTTAAGATTTATTACAAGTAAGGGTCCCAAGGGCCTTATGGTAAGATGTGATTTATGTTTATAAATGATAGGTCATGTTATGAATGATATGCTATGTTTACGTATGATATGCCATGTTTATGAATGATATGCCATGATTACGCATGATATGCCATGTTTATGAATGATATGCCATGTTTATGAATGATATGACATGTTACGAATGATATGTCATGTTTATGAATGATATGACATGGTTATGCATGATATGCCATGTTTAGGAATGATATGCCATGTTTTAGGATGATACGAACATATGCCATGCTCTATGAATGATGTGTACATATGTCATGTCTAAGAATGAAAATGATGAATGACAAGTATGATGAATGAAAGATGATGCTTATGTCTTTAAGGCATAAATATGCTAAACGGCACGGTCGATGGTCGACGGTACGACGGTCGAGAGAACCGGTAAATGGGCCGGTAGACGGGCCGAGCAGTAATAAGTTATGCTATGATGAGTATGCCATGAATGTCTTATGAATGATGAAGCATGAAAAGTATTTTACTTTATGTATGGGCTTGTACCGGACCGAAGTATGGGTCCAAGGGATGGGCACCTTAAGAACGCCCCGGTTATGGACTACCGAAGCTGTCCACGGTTCTGGCACTACCGGAGCTGTGCAACAGGGATGGGCTCCTTAAGAAGCGCCTCGGTTCGGGGACTACCGATTATGCTGTCCTTACCCTAGTAGGTCGGGGCTAGCTACCTCGGATTTACTAGGGATGCGCGCTATGATGTATGTATGTGGTACAAGCCGGGGACCCCAAATGTTATGATGATGATGTTTAAGCATTTTCAAAGTATGTTTTAAAAGTTAAGAATCTTTATGTAAATGCATTCCACCCATGCATTCATACATGATATGCATTATGTTACGATAATGATGTCTTATACTTATGCTTGACGATAAAAGATATGCATGAATGATCTATGTCAGGATTATGTTAAGAAGATGTTCATATGATAGGATAGAAGATATGCCTATGTTATGCCATATAGGTGGATTTTTGTTACGTTATACTATGTCATGTATTATGCCATGCTACTACGTTTAAGCTTATACCATGTCTTATGCCATGCTAGGGAAGATTATTATGTTATGTTATGCCATGTTTCATGCTATGCTTAGAATGTTAGTATGATTATGTTCTTGCCATGTCTCATGCTATGCTACGAATGTTCACTTATGTTTATGATCAGGCCATGTCAAGGGTATGGTAAATATGATGATGTTTTATGTGCTTATTATGAAATGACGAATGTTTTAGTGAGTAGGAAAGAGTCTTACTAAGCCTGTATGCTTATAGTCTTCTTTCCTTATACCGCAGATCATGCAAGAGGATAACGAGGAAGCAGCAGGAGGGCCTGAAATATGTGTGTGATGGTGACTTGGCCATGAAATCGAATGTGTTAACCGTTTATGCTACGAACTTTATTTTTGCTACCTATATGCTCGAATAGTGACATATGGAACTTTATGATAAGATGTCAAGTATGATATGATATGAACCTGATGGTATGAGGTTAAGCATGTTATGACATGATGTTTAAGTATGAAGTCTGTATGTCTAGTGTCCATGTCACTATGTTAGAAATGGTAGTAGGGGGATGTAAAGTTTAAGTTATTCCGCTGCAGTATGATGTTACATGCCTTAAGTATGTTAGCGTAACGCCGCTTTAGGAAAAAAAAAGCGGGCGTTACAGCTTTGGCCGAATATCACATGCTAGGGAAAAATTAAGTTTTCCAATCAAACATTCCATTTAAACATCACTTGCATATACATATCATCATCCCAAACATAAGCATATCTCATAGGGTAGTTTATCCTTTACAAACCCTAACTTTAGGGTGTTGGCCGAATGGTGTAGGGTAGGGGGATTAGGGTTTTTGGAAATCAAACCTTCACACAAACATTTACACAAACACCTCACATACATATCATTCAACATTATTAAACATGGATTTCATCATAGGTTAATCATGCACCCTAAACCCTAATTCTTCTAGGGTTGGCCGAAAGTGTAGGGTAGGCGGATTTAGGGTTTTTGAAATCAAACATTCATACAACCATTTATACAAACACCTTATCTACACTATCATGTCATACACTAACATAAGATACATCATAGAGTAATTCAACCTTTGAATCCCTAATTTTTCCATGTCTTGGCCGAAACTTGTAGGGGGTGCAAACCCTAATTTTTGTTATCACAACTTGAAGGAAATCAACATATAGGTATACCCTAAGTTCCAAGGGGTCTTCTCATGTATCAAAAAGTAACCATGGCTTTCCCTTAAGGGGTGGTCGAAACTTACCTAGGGCAAATCCCCATTTTCGCAAACTACAAGAAGAAGGAAATCATACACAGCAATTATGCTACAGGTGAGGGGTACTTACCTCTTTCGCTAAATATCCTTAAGGTATACCCTTAGATCAGAGGGGAGGTGCTTGTCCTTGCTCTTGAGGTCCTTGACTTCTTCTTGCCTTGCAAGAGTTTCAAACCTTCAATGGGGTCTTGGGATTTTCGAAAATTGAAGAGGGAGAGGGGAGTTAGGATTTCGAAAATTGAAGAGGGAGAAGGGAGTTCAATTTTCAAAAATTGAAAAGGGAGTCTCTTGGATTTTCGAAAATTGAAGAGGGAGAGTGAGTGAGGGGCTTGCAACAATGATGGTTAGCCCCTTAGCATTCCCTCTTATTTATACTAAGGGAAGAGGCAAGGTGCCTCTTCTCCAAGTGTCTCTTCACTAAGGGGTTTCTCATCAAGAGTCTCTTCCTCTACCCTTTCCCATTCCCTAACCCTTAACAAGAATTTCCCTTCCTTCCTCTCAGCAATCCCCTGCTGGGTGAATTGGTTACTTCGTTGCTTTTCAAGGCTTTGCTTACCAAGAGTTCCAAGGTTCGATCCTCGGCAAGAGCATATTTTTGCTCCTCTTTGGTTTTTCACTTTTGCAAAGCCTATTAGCCCAATTCACTCTCATATTCTCAAATTATATTTATGCAATCACATATTCCAATTCATGAAATCACATATTCTAATTTATGCAATTACATATTCCTAATCCTTTCTAATGAAATCACATAACATTAAATCATGAAATCACAAAAATGGTAATTTTATTCATTTATGAAATAAATGTCATACAATCTGATAATATATATCGACATTTTTGTGCCCTTTTTACAATCGGAAGCAAGCCCAAAATTTGGGGCGTTACACTTCTTCCCTTAGGATTGGTTGCCGTGAGCTATCAAGGAGAAGGAGAAGCCAAGACAAGAAGAAGAAGACGCGGATCACAACTCCTCTCTTCCCAGAATTTAGATTCTGTTTCTTGTTGGTGAGTTTCCATTCTTTTCTCTTGTTCTTCTAGTTGTGCCTTTAGAAAATCTAGTAGTTCTCGTCGGCACAAAACTCGTGACTTTGCGAAGTCATCCCGAAGAGAACTCGGCGTGGACGCGAATAGAGGCGAAGCTTCCAAGGGACGCTACGGTTGGATCTTGTCCCTTACTTCGAGTTACGAGAGGTACTTAGTAAATTTGTTTACTTTTCTGCAATGTTTTAATTTATGATTTTGTCAACACATCATAAGGTTGCATGCTAGATACGTGGTTAAAATAATTTAGGAAATTATTTTATGCTAATTCTTCCGCTGCACGTAAAAATTTAAAAATTTTACGAACCCGTATCCTTGTCGACATGCACCCGGTCCCAACAAAGTCAGCCTTTTTAAATTGATTCATTAAAGAAGAAGTTTATGTAGGACAACCCCCAGGGTTTGAGGACTTACACAAACCTAACCACGGTTACAAACTAACCAAAGCATTATATGGGCTAAAACAAGCACCTAGGGCCTGGTATGAACGGTTATCAACCTATTTAACTTCTAAAGAATTTAAACAAGGCCAAATTGACTGAACTTTATTTATTAAAACCCTAGGAAAAGATATATTTATTGCCCAAATTTACGTAGATGACATAATCTTTGGATCCACCAACACAAACTTCCTAAAAGAGTTTGTCAAAATAATGGAAAATGAATTTGAAATAAGCTTAGTTGGTGAGCTTAACTTTTTCCTAGGCTTACAAATTAAACAAACTAGGGATGGTAACTATGTTCATCAATTCAAATATGCTAAAGAGTTAATAAAGAAATTTAAAATGGATAACTCTAAAAGCATAAGTATCCCCATGGCCACTAATGTAAAAATAGATAGTAACCCTGATGGTAAACCAGTGGACCTAAAACTCTATAGGAGTATGATAGGTAGCCTACTGTACCTTACAGCCAGTAGACCTGATATTCTTTTTGCTGTAGGGATGTGTGCTAGATACCAAACCTGTGCTAAGGAAACGCACTTAGCAGCCCTAAAAAGAATACTAAGATATGTAAAGGGCACCCTAAATGTAGGGATTTGGTATCCTAGGACCTCAATTTTTGATTTGACAGGATACTCAGATTCTGACTATGCTGGCTGTAAATTAGATAGAAAGAGCACAAGTGGAAGCAGCCAACTATTAGGTCAGAGTCTAGTTAGTTGGTGCAGTAGAAAACAACACTGTGTAGCTCTATCCACAACTGAAGCTGAGTATGTGGCCTTAGAAGAGTGTGTTGCTCAACTGTTATGGATGATGCACACACTGAAGGACTTCCAGCTCAACTACACCCAAACTCAAGTATTTATTGACAATATAAGTTCAATTAATTTAACTAAGAACCCAATCCAACATTTCAGAACCAAACATATAGAAGTCAAACATCATTTTGTAAGAGACCATGTAGCCAGGGGTGAAATAGTACTTAAGCATATTGACTCTAAATCCAACATAGCTGATATATTCACAAAACCCTTACCTGAATCTGAGTTCTGTTCACTAAGAAGGCAGTTAGGATTGTGCTCAGTAGAATAGATTAAATCTATTTTTGTATTCTCGTACTACTCTACTTGATTTAAAAATTTGTTTCTAAAAATAGAATTTGAAAAACTGTTTTACTTAATTTCAAAATCAGTTTTTATTTTCGACATAGTTTTATTTTTTTTAAACTACCCCCTTTCAAAACTAGGGCTTTTTCGAAAATGGACGTAGCCTAGGCCCTAACCCTAGAACTGCATGCACCTATAAACTTAGAAGCCAGGATCTCACAAGCACCTTAGGGTACTTTTGATTGATAACCTAGAAAGGGTTGAGATGCTTAGGTCTTTGCCTTAATTGATGCTGCTTTAAGTCAGTGCATCTGCAGTAATTGGGGCACTAAATACAACTTACACAGTAATCAAGTTAAGTGTCAAGTCTAGAAAATATAACTTGAACAGAAACACTTAACTTGACTAAACCTAGCAAAAACTATTGTTTATAACAGTTAGTAATTAGCTAATTGGGTTAGACAGGTCCCTACAGAGAAAATTGACTGATTTGGTTTAAATCCTATTATGAATTGGTTCAATACAGCAAAATCTTACTTATTTCCTTTATGCAATCTTATTTCTGCTGTATTTATCTGTTTTGATATATGGCAAAGGGGGAGAGATAGGAAAGGAGAGAGTAAAATTAATTCTTTTTAACTCTATCCTTTATTCAAAAAGTTCAAAAATTTTCTTATCCTTTATTCAAAAATTTTCTTATCCTTTATTCAAAAATTTTCAAAAATACTTAAGCTTTTCAAAATTGACTAAAGTACTTAAGTTCTTAAAGCTTTCAAAATTTTTTTACTTAAGCTTTCAAAATTTTGCTAAGTACTCAAGCCTTTCAAAATTGTCTTACTTAAGCTTGTCAAAATTTTTTTCTATAAGTACTCTAAGCTTAAGTTTTTCAAAACTGTATAAGTACAATGTTACTAAGTACTTAGGTTTTTCAAATTTATTAAGTACTTAAGTTTTCCAAATGTACTTTATTTATTAAGTACTTAAGTTTTCCAAATGTACTAAAGTGTTTCAAATCTTACTAAGTACTTAAGCTTTTCAAATCATACTAAGTACTTAAGCTTTTTAAATCCTACTAAGTACTTAAGCTAACACTTTCAAAACATTTGAGTACCTTAAAACTTAAGGATTCAAACTTTTTAAGTACTCTAAAATCATGCTTCAAAAACTCTCCTATGTACTTTCAACTTAAGTTATTAAAAAATTGCTAAGTACCTAAAACTTAAGTTTTCAAAGTACAAGTAAAGTTTTTTTTAACCCCACGAATTTTTGAAAAATCTAGGGGGAGATTCCTTCCAGGGGGAGGGAACAAAATTTAACCTTTTCATGCTTGCTTAAACTTAACTTTTTGAACTAGGGTTGCCATTAATCAAAAAGGGGGAGATTGTTGGTGCAGAATGCACCCAAGTCAAACCTGTGTTTTGATAATGGCAACAGAGGTCAAAAGTTAAGTCTTACTTGTTTTCTAACAAGTTACTCTAGTGTGCAGGAAAAGTCCTAGCGAAGGACTGCTAGGCACTGGCGAAGGAATGCCAGGGTAAAAAGCCCTAGCGAAGGACTGCTAGGCACTGGCGAAGGAATGCCAGAGTCAAAAGCCCTAGCGAAGGACAGCCTGGGACTGAAGCACTAGCGAAGGAATGCTAGGCACCGGACGAAGGGCAGCTCAGCATCCAAGACCTGACAAAGGACCGTCAGGCAAAAGTCCAACCAGAGGAACGATTGGCATCAGGTAAATTCTCCCGAGAGGAGTAGGTGAGGACGCGTTCCCCGTCGAGGGAATAGTAGGCGTCGGTTCGACCTAGGGCTCCATTTTGGAGACCAAAGTCAGAACCAAGACAGCTAAGGCTGTATAAACCAACCTTTTAATGTCTTGTTGTGTTTTGGACTAACCCTGGATGCAGGACCGAAGGAATGAGAGTCTGCAGCTCAGAGAGCCTCAAAGGAGTGAGGCAATAGCTGACTAGGGCGCCCGGAGTGTCCCGGGCGCCCCCAAGGTGAACACAAAACACACAAATCAGAAGCAAGCTTCGACAGTGCATCCTGCGGGCGCCCCCGTGCTCCCGGGCGCCCCCGTGCTCCCGGGCGCCCCCAGCGTCCCGGGCGCCCCCAATAACAAAGCATCGAAGCAGCCCCAGCGAAGCCTAAAGGATAAGTGTTTGACCCGGTCAAACCGGGCGCCCCGAGCGCTCCGGGCGCCCCGGTCAACATCTATCCCGAGAAGGAAGGAATCAAACGGTGACCGAGATCCAACCGGATCAAACGCCATGTGGGGGGGCGCCCACGACGTCCCGGGCGCCCCCAGGCCCTATATAAAGGGCCCTCGACCAAGGCTTCAAGGCATCAATTCACTCAACATCTCAAAGCTCTTCTGCTCTCGCGCCTTGCTCCGGAAACCTTCCAACTCGAGCCGACGACGTCCCGCTGCTCCAAAAAAGTCGATCTACTCCGGACGTCAGTAAAGAAGATCGTGTTTTTTTTAGTATTATTTACTGCACTTATTTTGTAATCAAATTTTGTAAACTAATTGCGCCGTATATAGAATTGCACGAAGTAAACGGTCAACGACCGTGGACCTTGGAGTAGGAGTCGACACAGGCTCCGAACCAAGTAAAATCGACTGTGTCTCTGTGTTGTGATTTTTAATTTCCGCTGCGTACTTGCTCTAAGTTTTCTGAAAAACGATTTCCGATATTCATCCCCCTCTATCGGTTTACTCGATCCAACAACTTCAGCATAATATATGGCAAGAGATTCATCACAATAAACAACATTAATTTTAGGCACTGATAACCGTTTTTTGTCGTGTTACGATTTCAAATACAATTTAAGTACCGAATTCCTCTAAACTAATGTAGCATAGAGTAACTCGAGTCGTCTCCCAACGAATGTAGTTGGTGCAAGATAATTCTTAAGATCGTATTTTATTGCTTTTGGGTTTTGGATATGAAATTGGGTTTTGGATTTGAACGATTATACTATGAAAAGAAATGACAAAGCAGGTATGAAATCTAGTTCTAATTAAAGAAAGACAGTGCAGGTTAGGAAATCTAATTTATCCTAACTATCATTGCAGAAAAGAAAAGGACAACTGAGAATTAAGCATTAACAAAACTGAACACAGAACATAAACCTACAGCATTAAAGAAATCTAATCTCCTAACTTAATTGCATTAAACTGAAGACAAGAAACCTAAAGCATGGGAAAGAGCAACACAAAATCTAAGTAAGCAACTAAGAAACATTACAATGGAAATTACTAGTTCTAAGCAACATTTGATCAAACACATGCAAGGCATACTAAAAATTGATTTGAGTACGTGCCAATTGATAGGGGCAAGATCTATCCAATACAAACGTTTTAACATCAATCACAAACAACTCAATTAAGCACAATCAACATTCGAATCTAATTGAACATCCAATTGAAACATTCAATTAAGAGGTAAGCTGCTGCCAAATGGTTCTGCCGAAACTGATGAATAAGAAACTGCTGATGCTATGAAAAACGGCTGGAAATGAAACTGTGAAAGGAAATCTGTTTGATGCTAAATCTGCTGTGACGTAGAAGAACGAAAATGCTATGAGAAAATTGATCTACTATGAAGAAACAAGCTACTGAAATAAACTGCTGGAAGAAATTTGAGCTGCTGTCGGAATTGAACCCTGTAAAGAAGAAAATGTAAACGAAAGCTAGGAAGAAACTGCTGACTAAAACTGTAAGAACTTGGACGAATTGCTGTAAAGAAAAACAGAAGAAAGAAATGCAGTAAAAATTTGATCGCCGGCTACGGGTGAAGTGGATGATCGTCGACTAGGGCTCGAACCCCGTGCCCTAGCTGTGGAGGTGTTGGACGAAAGTGCTGCGACGGCTACGTTTGGCTGAAGCTAGGAACCCCCAAAGCCCTAGCTGTCCGGTAGCGTGCGGTGGAGATGGCTGGTTTCTCTCCGAACCCCGAAAGAGAAAACCCTTACTCTCTTCTCTCCGAACCCCGAAAGAGAAGAGGTGGATGTGGATACCGGCCGGCGACGATGGAGGTGGATGTCGATCGCCGGCGATGATGTGGAGAGGGTGAGTCGCGTGTGATGGATCCCCTTGCCGATCGATGCCCTAGCCTTCGCGTCGCTGAGGCTTTTGTTGTCTCGGCTGCACGTGGTTTGGCTCAGCCAACTTCAGCTCTGGTCCAGCTCAGGCAGTTGAGTTCAGTCTAGGTTCAGTTCAGCAGTCCGGTTCAGCTTGAGTTCGGCTCAGCAATTGGCTCAGCCCAGCCTTGGGTTCAGCAGTTGTGTTTGGGCCTGGGTTCGGTTCAGACTCGGTTCAGCCAACAGACCAGCCTCGGGTGCAATCAGTCCAACAGTTGGGTCAGTCAGCCAGGTCAGCTTAGAAGGAGATTAACAACGAACGGCTGAGATCGATTTGGCTTCATCCAACGGTTAGATCTCTTCCAATCTGAACCAAACTCCACAGATCTCAATCAATGGTCTTGATCTATCTATCCCCAGCTCGGATTAACCAAATTAGTGGCGGATGGTCCAGATCTTCCCTTTTCTTGAATGGATGGTCTAGAACATCTTGAGCTTGATCCAACGGTCAGATCTCTTCCGATCTGGTTGAAATTTTCAGATCTTGATCTATGGCCATGATTGATTCTATCTTAGATTCGGATCGACCAGAAATTGACCGATGGCTCAGATCTAGCCGTTCTCTGAAATGGACAGCTCCTATTAATCTGATGCTTGATCCTTGTGATCTGGATCCAATCCTGACTCAAGTCTGACCCATTTTGATCTAGGTCCATGATCAATTGAAGCCTACAAAATAATATTCAAATTTAGTGCCAAAAATATCCCAAATATACAAAGATTAGAATTAAAAGCCAAAATAGGGAAAATACATGAAACCTAATAAAATTGCAAACTTAAGCATATAAAATGTAGATCAAACATAGATTTTAGAGCCGAAAATAATCAACAAAATGATGGTTATCAGGCACCTCCCAGAATTTTTCAAAATCATTTTTAGCATAATATATATCAAGAATATCATCGCAATGAATAAAATCAAGTATAGGTGCCTCTATGGAATTCTCATCATTATTTTTCACAAAAGGTGTATCAAGACATGCTTCACATGCAATTCTAGACACCTCTCTGAAATTTTCTAAAAGAAAAGGAGAAATACTTACCTGATCGTGCTCATGTTCTGGTGGACACTCAATTGGAATAGGTGATCCTTGGGTTCTTGCTCTCATCATGCAAGTCCCTACACTTTCTGGCCTGTCCTCTGAATTTCCTAATGTTGGTGGTCCCTAGGGCTCTGTGCAATCCCCTACACATGTAGAATCATCTCTTGTGCATGCTTCCTCAGTAATATCTGCAACAACCTCATTAGAAAAATTAGGACTACCAATAGCAATATCACAAAATAAAAGATAAGAAGAGTCCTGCAAAGCTTCAGTTTCCAATTCAAGGCTGTCACATGCTTTTCCATCCATCTCCTCTAATGCTTGCAGAACGGATGCATCCTCAGCTTTTTCTGAAATCCCATCTCCTCCCACTATGTCAAATGCAACATCATCAGCAATCAACTGTGCCTCAACAGTCTCATCTGGGGTATCCATGCTCATAATAGAGTGACCTCCCCTAGGGTCCTTCATGGCATCGAAAATGCTAAATTGAACTACCGTGTCTCCAATCTCCATTGAAAGCGTACCAACATAAACATCTATTTTTGTTCTAGCAGTCTTCAAAAATGGTCTTCCTAAAATAAGTGGAGAACGGTGTGCAAAATAATCTCCCTCCATATCTAAGATATAAAAATCTGCAGGAAATATTAGCTCCTTACCTTTACCAAAACATCTTCAATTATACCGGCTGGGTGGGTCTGTCTCTGGTCTGCTAGCTGTATCACCACACCAGTAGGCTGTAAAGGGCCTATGCCAAGCATCTGGAAGACTGACCTGGGCATCACGTTTATGGAAGCTCCAAAATCTAGCATGGCATCATGGAACGTGGTGCTCCCTATCTCACAAGACACAGTAAATACTCCAGGATCTTCACACTTCTAAGGTATGGCATGAATAAGTGCTGAAACATTTTTCCCCAAGCTGACCAACTCATTTTCCTTAAGCTTTTTCTTGTGAACATAGAGATCTTTCAAAAATTTGGCATACTTAGTGTTAAATCCGACACTGTTGACTAGGTCCTGGTAATTTTCAGAGGATTACCAGATAGGTTCCGGGGTTTCCGAGTCCTTGGACACAAATTTAGGGACCAAAATGTAATAAACCAATAGTTACAAGGGTTAATGAGTACATAACTTTAAACCCTAGGGGTGGTCTTGCAATTAGACAAAAATTATGTGGACTAAAGTGCAAAAAGGCCACCAATAAGAGCAAGTTAGGGCTCTGCCCGCCGCATTCCACCCCACTCCATGCCCGATTGCAACGCCTCTCTTCCCTTCTCCTCCAACGTGCCCTAGCCGCATCAATCGCTCGACGCCGAGATCCCAAGTCCTCCCTCGCGATCTCATCTCGTTCCCCTGCTTCACGTGCGAGTGCGGGTTGCCCTAGCCAGCGTTCATTCCTGCCACGGTTGGGTATTGAGGAACTGGGCTCACTAGATCCGGGCAAGGGAGACTTCATCAGCACAAACCCATGAATTGGTTGGATTGTTGCTGCCGTCGGAGCTGTGGAGGTCGCCGGAAAGGCGAGGTTGTGGTGAGTTCTGTTGTGGCTATCTCGATTGATATAAATGAATGCTTTGTCGTGAGGCTTTGGTTTGGATAAGTGGTTGTGTTGAAGCTATATTGGATTGGCTTGGCTTCTAAATTGATCAGATTCGAATTAATTGGGGTTATAGCCTCTCTTTCCCACTCCAAACTCTCGGTCAAAAATTGGAAGGGGCTGGCTCAAGTAAGGAGATGGTTTAGTTCTAAGTTTGGATTTTTCTTAAGGTTTATTGGATTTAATCCATCGGGTAACTCAGATTATGATCTTTTTGGAAACCCAGGTATGAATGGTAGTTGGGATGTGATCTGTTAGAGCATTTAATTTTTAGTAGCTTTAATTGGGAACCTGTTATATAATTTGGATAGGTGGTGGGATGATTAGAATGAGGTTAGGTTTAAATTGGAGATTTAAACCTAATAAACTAAAGTAGAATTTGAATTGAATTTAAAGTGAACCCAATCTTAATTACATGGGGTAATTAGGAACCTTGTATTTAATTAAAGGAAATTAAATAGAAAGAAAAGGATTTGGTTAACCCTAAAACAAATTAGGGATTAATTAGCTAGTTGTTATTTTTGTAATGGCTAATTAAATCTATCCCTGATACAAGGACTTGATTTGCTTTACGGTTGCGGATTATATTAGACGGGTGGTTCTCCCATTTTGATACGGACTTCTACTCTTGGAGGCGGGTACCTTTTGACTTATCTTTTCTGATATTGTCATGTTGTTATGCATAGACTGTTATAGATAGCAGTAAGATTATACGCTATCCTGGTTTATTATGCTTGTTCTGGATACTTGTTGTTTATCCCTGAGTTATTATGCTGTTAGTTCCATACAGTCTCAGGTATTGTCATATCTATACGTATGCTCAGATATCGTGATGTATCTCTTGCATTTGACATTGAGGGATCAGTAGTTTCCGGCCAGTATACCTTGTAGGTTACCTGTATTTCCTGTTATAGGATTCAGACTGAGACTTAGTATACAGAGGACTTGGTGAGGGAGGTATGTGTACCTATCATACACCATCTTTGCATTATTGCATGCCGACGATCAACGACTCTCTTGTGGTTGAGCCTATCGTCTTCTGGTACACGATATGCGCACATGGCCACTCATGGGTTAGTGGATACCGCAGGGTGTGCGCATTTGCCATGTATTGCTCCGTTCGGCCACTATTTGGAGGGTGGGTCCGGGCGTGGTAGCAGCCAGGGATCCCTTCTCGTACTGAGCCACGAGGAGATGAGAGCTAGACTCCCCCATTGCTTGGGGTAGGAGCGGAGTCTCCACCAGCATCCTGTCCACCCGGTCACTCAGGAGCAGTGATAGCAGGGTGCGTACAGTTGTCATAGCTCTACCCTCTCAGACTCCTCCTATGACAGGTGTACGATGATCAGACTGGTGTCAGGGTGACACATGTCATTGCACCATGTGCATATTTTGCATCGTGCATTGTTTGCTGCACTTGATTTCTGCACTTGTTTGACATGCATATACTGGAGACTTGTTATTTGAGATTATATGTCTATTGGTGTTCCATGTTGGGAACGAGATGGCTATAGAGGGGGGGGGTGAATATAGCCGGTCACAATTTCTTGGCTCTTTTCGAATCTTCTCTGCACTTAAGTTAGTAGCAGCGGAAACAACACAAATGCAGAGAAGCAAACTTAATAAAACTGCAGAAACAGACAATACAAACCAAGGATCGTTTACAAGGTTCGGGGATAACTTGCCCCTACTCCTTGGCGTGCCCGTAAGGTGGGCGATCCCTTGATCGTCGGCAGATCAAGCCCCGGTGAACTCCGGATAGTAGAAGCCTCCTTCTCGGTGGAGAAACCTCTCCACAAGTGATCTCAAGAAGATACAAGTTAAGAACACGAGACACTCGAGAAGACAAGCTCACAAAGATGTACAAGAAAGCTCAAGCACAAAGCAACAGAGAGCACGAACACAGCCCAGCCAAACTTCCCAAGTTTCTGTCTTGTTCGCCCCAGCTCCTCTGCTTCCAGCTTCGTCACCTAAGCTCTGCTCACCATCACAAGCTTCATCAGCATCCACTGAGCCAGCCAGAACCCACTGACCTCCCTGAGCACTCAGTTCACTGAAGACCTCCTCTCTAGCTGAGCCTCCGTCAGTCGCCAGCTGCGTCAGTTGCCCGTTGAAACCTGAGAATGAGAAACAGCCAAACCTGCTCAACGGAAAGCCTCCCATTGACCCTCCTTGAGTGTTTGAATCACCTGCTATCACCTGCACACTCCAACAGAGGCTTAGCAATGCATATCAAAACATATCAGCAGTGTATCAGAGAATCGGCAGTGAAAACAGACTTCTGACAGCATATTTGAATTAAAGTTCTGCGCCTGATCGGTCACCAGACCGATCAGGAAGGACCCTGATCGGTCACCAGACCGATCCAGAAGCCTTCTGCACACTCCTGATTGGTCCCCAGACCAATCAGGCTCCTGCCTGATCAGTCACCAGACCAATCAGGCTTCTTCCAGACCAATCAGGAGTCATCCTGATCGGTGATAGTGAGAACCTTGCGACAAATGATCGTTCACTAGACCGATCTGAGCAGTATCCCTGATTGGTCACCAGACCGATCAGGAGTAGATCAGCAGGGGAACTCAACTCACTGTTCGCTCCCTGATCGGTCACCAGACCGATCAGGAGCTGTGCAGTGAGTGAAACACACACTCCCTGATCGGTCACCAGACCGATCAGACATCGCTGGATCGGTCACCAGACCGATCCACGAAGGAGCAGCGTGCCAACTCCCTGATCGGTCACCAGACCGATCCAGGGACACAGACCTAGCCTTCCAAGCTAGGATTTCATTCACCTTAGCCCTCCAAGCTAAGGATTTTTCAATCTAACTCTCCAAGTTGGGAATTTGCACCTAACCCTCCAAGTTAGGACTTTTCACCTAGCCCTCCAAGCTAGGACTTTTCACCTAGCCCTCCAAGCTAGAACTTTTCACCCAACCCCTCCGAGTTAGACCTTCATCCAACCTAGCCCTCCAAGCTAGGCACCTGACCCTCCAAGCCAGGACTTTTCACCTAATTCTCCAGGATGGGAATTTGCACCTAACCCTCCAAGTTAGGACTTTTCACCTAGCCCTCCAAGCTAGGACTTTTCACCCAACCCTTCCGAATTAGGACTTTCATCCAACCTAGCCCTCCAAGCTAGGCACCTGACTCTCCAAGCCAGGACTTTTTCACCTAACTCTCCAAGATGGGACTTTTCACCTAACCCTCCAAGTTAGGACTTTTCACCTAGCCCTCCAAGCTAGGATTTTTCACCTAGCCCTCCAAGCTAGGACTTTTCACCCTCCTCTTTCGAATTAGGACTTTTCAACACCTAGCTTCACTCACTAGGACCCGGCTTCACTCACCGGGATTTCCATCACCTGGCTTCACTCACCAGCACCCGGCTTCACTCACCGGGATTTCAACCTAGCTTCACAAGCTAGGACCTGACTTCACTCACCAGGGTTTCATGCCCAGTCCCCGACCAGGACTTTAACCTGAATTCGCTCAACCAAACTTAAATCATTGTCAAACACCAAAACAACAACCGGGCCAGACTGCATCAACAATCTCCCCCTTTTTGTTGTTTGACAACCCGATTTAAGTTTAGGTATCAATCAATTGAAGTCCGTTCAATTCTCATAGGGGAATCATGATCCTCCCCCTATAATAACCATAAACTTAATTAGCCATTTTCTCCCCCTTTGTAAAACATCGAAAAGGGTATGGTTATTAAGTTTAAACATCAAACTCCCCCTCAACCAAGGGTCTCCCCCCAAAATAATCAAAGGATAATTTTTGAATTGCATATGAGAGGCATATATCCTAAATGTATCATGGCAACAATGTATACGCATCATATGACAACAATTATCGCAGTTCCATCAAACTGATGATCGATACAGAA
>JAGFNQ010000050.1:378667-412137 GCA_024364735.1 Boesenbergia rotunda | reverse complement strand
TAGTAATATTCGATATTTCAGAAACAATTCCGAAATACGACATTAAGAATAAGAGTCATGAATCAACAAACCCTTTCTTATGAATTTGAACATTCCAACATAGGTTTGTATCAAATCACTATTAAGTACCAGGTTTGTATTACTTGAACAATTTTGTGCTCCCTTAGTACCAGGTTTGTGCCAATGGATGATCAAAGTATGTTTCAATTGTACTTGGTTTGTATCAGATTTGTGTGTGGTATGATCATTACACTGATACAATGAGAAAGAGTTGACTTGAGGAGGTTTTGGATCAATTTGGAATCATCTGGGAGCTCCTTGATCAAAGTTGGTTTGATCGGTCACCAGACCAATCAGAAGCACCCCTGATCGGTCGGTGGACAGATCAGGGATGATACAGAATGGTTTCTGAACTGATCAGTTTCAGAAACAAGTTCGTTTCAACTCTTAATCACTCTAATCCCTAATACAATCAGATTTACTCCCTAAATGAGTTCCATTAACCATAAATCATTTAATCAAAACAAGCAATCTGATTGGGTCTCTTAACTAAGCTTCATTCCATATCAAGCATTAAGAATTTCCATGGATCAATATACCATCACTAGGTTGAGTGATCAATTATGTTCTAAGCATGTTCTTGCATGATCTTGAGTTTTCAAACGATTTATGTCAAAGCATGATAAGTATGCTCTAAGCATGAACTTGAATGTCAAAACATGTTTGTATCAAATTCCAAGACAGGTATGCATACCATCATTTGAACAGGAGGTTTATAATCATGGATAGCATGGATGCATTTTGCTATTTATCAACATCAATACATGAATGAAGTCTATGTGTGCCAAGGCATGATCAGTGGGAAATCAAACAAGTCATGGAACTTAAACATCATAACCTATGTGATCATGTTGTTCTTAACCAAAATTAGGTTTGTGCCAATTCCAATGGATGATCAAAATTCCAAAACATGCTTATTTCACATCATGATCAATTTAAGCTATGTGTTGATATTGTTCTTAATCAAAATGGGCATGTCATAGATTAATGTTAATCATCCAAACACCAAAGTCATGGCATACTCATCTAGGTTCATCTCCAAATAATAAGAAAAGCTTAAGCCTAGGCCTTAAACTCATGTTCTTTGTCTAATCATGTATTGTGAGATTTTCATAGTGATTTTCACAAACCATGTGTTCTTCATGTTGGCATAATACATACAAGAAAATCATGGCATACTTGATCATGGAAGAACTTAAATACTAAAGTAGATTATACCATGACTAAGTATTTTAACACATGAATATCATAAAAATCACTAGCCAAGGGATTATATTGTCATAAGATTTAAAACAATGGAGTTCAAGCATTTAATTCGAATTTTCCATAACCATCCATGTGAATGGACAATTTTGCCTTTGGTCATGGGTTTGGAGCACCAAATATTAACCTCCCATGTTGATAGATGCTCCCCCTCAAATAATGCTTATACAATTCTAAAGATAGAAGTTTTAGGTACCCAAATTTTGGGACCTAAAGAGTCTACAATGAATGACTTTGGCACCCATGCCTTAGTCAATTTCTTTTTGACTTTTCGAACCTTAGAATCATTTGATGATCTAAAATAGGTTCGTGACATTAAAGATAAGACACTAGGTTCTTTAGGTTGGTAACCCAAACCAACCTTGTTGTACATCGCCCTTTGTGAGTTGAGTATCATATCTAATGTTTTAGAGCTTGTTGAAAACTTCTCAAGAACATTCTTGAGGTTTTCAACTTCGCTCTTCAAGTCCTTATTTTCATTTTCAAGGGTCTTAACATGCAAGTCATCATGAAAATCATTAGCATCCTCATCCTTAGAGGTTTTCAATTTTTCTACCTCTAATCTCAAGGATTTAATCTTGTTCTTAGACCTTTTGAGCATGTTTGTCAAGCAAGCTATTACTCTATAACACTTATCTAGCTCGGGAGAAATTACCTCTTCATCATCCGAAAATGATGAAGGCGCGGTTGAGGAGTCACTTGATTCATCACTGCTCTCATTGGATGATTCTTCTAAGGCTACGAGAGCCACATGACAGTGTTCTTTTCCTCTTCCTTCTCCTTCTTCTTCTTCCTGTCACATGCCACAAAAGCCAACCCTTTCTCCTTTTGGCTTTGGTTAGAGATCTCATGTAGTTCCATTTCACAAAATAGATCTTCTAACTTAACTAAAGAAAGATCCTTGGAAACCTTGTAGACATCCACCATGGATGACCACAATGTATTCCTTGGAAAAGCTTTTAGAACTAACCTTACTAGATCCCGGTTTTCTACCTTCTCATTGATGGAGTGGAGGCCATTGAGGATCTCTTTGAATCTTCCATGGAGTTCACTTACCTTTTCATTTTCTTCCATGGACAGATTTTGGAGTTGACTGTGAAGGAGGTCCTTCTTGGCTATTCGGGTGTCTTGAGTTCCTTCGTGGAGCTCAATGATTTTGTTCCAAAGATCCTTAGCACTTGTAAAAGGACCCACCTTGATCAACTCCTCCTTCGTCATCCCACATTGCAAGGTGACAATAGCTTTGGCATTGGCTTCCCCCTTCCGGATTTGCTCAGCTGACCACTTGGAAAACTCAAGCTCCTTTCCTTCATTATCCTTTGGAAGGGAAAACCCCTCTTTGACAGAGAACCACAAGCTCATGTTGGTTTTGAGATAGAACTCCATCCTTGACTTCCAATATGAAAAATCAGTGCCGTCGAGAAATAGAGGTCGGTTTGTGCTCAATCCTTCTCTTCCAGCCATCTTGTTGTAAGCTCTCGGATGTTAAGCCGTGAACAGAGCCCCAAGCTCTGATACCACTTGTTGGAACCCGGATGGCTATAGAGGGGGGGGGGGGTGAATATAGCCAGATACCCACAAGTTCCTCTTTTGAAATCGTTCTCTGCACTTAAGTTAGCAACAGCGGAAACAAAGCATACGAAGAGAAACAATCTTAACAGAAATGCAGAAACAAAGAATAAAAACTAAGGATCGCTAACAAGGATCGTTTACAAGGTTCGGGGATAACTTGCCCCTACTCCTTGGCGTGCCCGTAAGGTGGGTGATCCCTTGATCGTCGGCAGATCAAGCCCCGGTGACCCGGATAAAACAGCGTCTCCTTCTCGGTGGAGAAACCTCTCCACAAGTGTCTCAATAGGATACAAGATAAGCTCACGAGACTAAGAGAAGGATAGCTCACAAAGATGAAACAAGAACGCTCAAGCACCAAGCAACAGAGAGCACAACACACAGCCCAGCCAAACTCCTCAAGTTCCTGTTTGTTTTCCCGTTGTCGCTCCTCTGCTTCCAGCCTCGTCTTAAGCATCTGCTCCCATCATCAAGCTCTCCATCAGCATCCACTGAAGCCACAGCCTAGCCCCCTGACTCCCTGAGCACTCAGTCCACTGAAGACCCTCTCCAGCTGAGCCTCCGTCAGTTGTCAGCTGCTCTCCAGACGCCGTTGAGACCTGAAACAAGGAAACAGCCAAACCTGCTCTAAGGAAAGCCTCCCATTGACTCTCCTCCAATGTTTGAATCATCCCTGTAAAGCCTGCACACTCCAATAAAGCTTAGCAACTCATATCAACATATATCAGCAGTGTATCAGAGAATCGACAGAGAAAACAGCGCGATCAGAGCTTCTGACAGCGTATTTGAATTAAAGTTCTGCTCCTGATCGGTCACCAGACCGATCAGGCTCCAGCTTGATCGGTCACCAGACCTATCAGGCTGCTCCCAGACCAATCAGGCTCCATCTTGATCGGTCATAAGGAGAATTTCGCGACACTTGATCGTTCTCTAGACCGATCTGAACAGTATCCCTGATCAGTCACTAGACCGATCAGAAGTCGAGCAGTAAGGTTCCCAAAACCCACTGTATGATCCTTGATCGGTCACCGGACCGATCAGGCTCCAGCCTGATCGGTCACCAGACCGATCAGGATGCTTCCAGACCAATCAGGCTCCATCCTGATTGGTCATAGAGAGGAACCTGCGATGCTGGATCGTTCACCAGAACGATCTACACAGTGATCCTGATCGGTCACCAGACCGATCAGGAGCAGATCAGCAAGGGAACTCAACCCACTTGTGAGCTCCCTGATCGGTCACCAGACTGATCAGGAGTCATTCAGTGAGTGAAACGCATACTCCCTGATCGGTCACCAGACCGATCAGTCATCGCTGGATCGGTCACCAGACCGATCCACGAAGGAGCATCGTGCCAACTTCCCTGATTGGTCACCAGACCGATCCAGGCAAGCCCAAATGCACTCTAAGTCACGAGAACAAGCCTCCAACCCTTCTCTGACTCGTGCCATGCCCAGCTTCACTCACTGGGACTTCAACCTAGCCCTCCAAGCTAGGACCTGGCTTCACTCACCAGGGTTTCGGTCACCCGGCTTCACTCACCGGGACCCAGGTTCACTCACCGGGATTTCACCCTAGCTTCACTCACTAGGATTTCAGTCGCCCGGCTTCACTCACCGGGACCCGGCTTCACTCACCGGGATTTCAACCTAGCTTCACTCACTAGGATTTCAGTCACCCGGCTTCACTCACCGGGACCCGGCTTCACTCATCGGGATTTCAACCTAGCTTCACTCACTAGGATTTCAATCACCTGGCTTCACTCACCAGGACCCGGCTTCACTCACCAGGATTTCCATCACCTGGCTTCACTCACCAGGACCCGGCTTCACTCACCGGGATTTCCATCACCTGGCTTCACTCACCAGGACCCGACTTCACTCACCGGGATTTTGACCAATCACCTAACCCTCCAAGTTGAGACTTTTCACCTAACGCTCCACGTTAGGACTTTTCACCTAGCCCTCCAAGCTAGGACTTTTCACCCAACTCTCCAAGTTAGGACTTTTTCCATGCCAGCGTGCGATCTCCCAGATCCACCTGGACTTAACCCAAATTTCATTCAACCAAACTTAAATCATTGTCAAACACCAAAACAACAACCAGGCCAGACTGCATCAACACAGTACACGTCAATTACTGATGTCCAATCCGAGATTCTCGGGAAAGCATTTAGTGTGTATCGTTGAGCGTTGCGATTTGTTACTTTTTCACCGAGGTTCTCAAGGCTCGTGATTAGCCCTTTTATCTTGGCATGCAATTGGGAAACTGATTGTCTGTCTTCCATTCGGAGGTTAGTAAGCTGGCTTCGAAGGATATCTCGTCACACCAATTTTACCTCCGAGGTGCCTTCGTGCAATTCCAGAAACTTTTCTCAAAGTTCCTATGTCGAGTCGTACTTCCTGATTAGATTGACATATTGTTCGGGGAGGACGATCAGCAAATGAAATTTCGCCTTTCCGTCCGCTATAGCGTCTGCTTGCTCCTTCTTGTTACAAGAACAGGTTCCTTAATCATTTCTTCATTATCTTTCGGAGCTGAAAAATCATTTTTCATTGTGAGTAATAATTCATAATCGGTAGTAAAAAATACCTTCATCTTCCTCTTCCATGTTGCGAACTTCCCCTCAAATGTCAGTGGGTAAATCACTGGTCCAACCATTTTTTAGATTTTGCTGCAGCTAGCGGTTAGCCCTTCTGCGACATCCTAGCTCTGATAATACTTGTGAGATCGATGTGAACCGACAAGAAGGGGGTGAATTACCCTTGTAAAATAAAATAAATCTTTTGTACGACTCACAATGATTTCAGATTAGTTGCAACAATAAATTAAATTAAAGATTAACTAATTAAACTACTAAAAGGCTAGAACACAGAAAGTTACTTGGTTGCAACCGGGGTGGTTGCTAATTCAAGAAGGTTGTAGCTTACAATCAAAATCTCCTTATGGCGGAGAAGCCTTTTATAGACTTTGTAGCACAAGACAGAAGCTAGAAAAAAAGAAGAAATTTGTATTCTTTAATGGATGATTTGGAACTGAGTTCTAGGGACCTATTTATAGCACCGGTCAATTCTATCTAATTGCTGACGTGACACTATAGGGGCGCCAGAGTGGTTGAGGGCGCCTGACACATGGCTTGTGCGTTATCCGATGCGCAATGTTCACAAACGGCTAACTAGGTAGATAAAAACTGCACTCGGGCACTTGTATGCACAAGGGCGCCCGTGTGACTTTTGGTCAGCAACTTGCTGACCAGTCTCCATTCTTGGGTGATTTCTAGCCAACTGGAGTTAGGCTCACTCGAACCCGACTGCGGCCTTTCACCCCTGTCCTTCCTTCTAGCTTCCCGTCTCTCGGACGCCGTGCACGTCCTTCTCGCTCCACCGGTGTACTCGTCCACAGCTTTCACGTTCCTCTGATGCACCGAGCCTGTCGGCACACTTCCTTGTGCAATCCTTCTTGTCCACTACGTCTTTCGCTTGACTTCCTCCCTCCTAAGCTCCTGCACACTTAGACAAAGGGATCAAAAATACAGCATGGCCTAACCTAACATGGTTGATCACATCAAAACCAACTGGGGTACCAACAATCTCCCCATTTTTGATGTGCATCATCCCAAATTCAGTTAGGGTTAAAAAAACAACAACACTAACTAAGTCAATTAAGCATAAAAGAAATATTGCAATTTAAAACTATAACCTCCCCTGAACTTAAGCTAGTCTCCCCTCTTGATCATAGTAAAAAGTTGGGGCACAAAAATAAGAGTAGGCAAAGGGAAAAGAAAAAAAAAGTGAATTTCAAAATATTTTCGTTGAAAAAATTTTGAAAATTTTTGAGTAAGTGTAATAAAATATTTGAGAATAGGTCAAAAATTTTGAAATGAAATAAATTTTCTATAATCGAAAATAATCAAATATTCAGAGATTAAAATTTTTCAAGATAGAATTTTTAAAATTCAAAATTATAAAAAAATTAAAGAAAATTATATTTAAGTCAACAAATGATGAGTAGATCTAAAAAAATTGGATTTGATAAAAATAATTTTTTTCTCAAAATTTAAAATTATAAATCAAATTTCAATAAAAAATTTATAAAAAATCGCAAAAATATTTAAAAAATCTGAAAATTTTTGTGTAAGTGAAAAATAGAGTTTTAAGCTCGTACAAAAATTTTCTACTTTAAAAAATTTATCTAAGTCTAAAAATAAATTAAATACTGACAGAGTGGAATTTTGAAAGAATAAATATTTAAAATTTAAAAACACTTCAAAAAATTCGTATAAAAATTTACTAAGCCTGCTGATCATATCTAGATCCGAAAAAATTGGATTTGGGAAAATAATTTTTTTATCTATTTTTAAAATTTAAAATTTGAATTTCGAACGCAAAATCATTAATATTCGAAAAAATATTCAAAAAATCTCAAAAATTCGAAATAAGTAGAAAAAATATTCGTGTATTGAGAAAAAAATATGACCATGATTTTATCAAAGTAAAATATGACTAACAACCTTTTTTCAAAGAAGGTAATAATGAAGAGTGACAAAAAAAATTGTTTTAACAAAAAATGTTAATATGTTTCTTGACAGCACTAAAACATACAATGACTAAAAATTAATTTAAAAATGACTTAGGAACCCAAAATAAGTTCCTATCTACAGGGTTAATTAAAAATTTGGGAGGAATATAATTCTTGGGAACTTTTCTAAGTTGGCCCTGTGATTTTTAATATACCGGTTCAAATTATTAGGATAACTATTTTTCCTTTGTCGTAAACATACAATATCAAATTCTAATTTTTCAACTAAATTTTTCAAATTAACATTTTCATTTTCTAATTCTCGATTCTCTTTTTCTAATTTACAGTTTGTTTTAAGCATGGCTTTTATTTCAAAATATAATTGATCATGAGGGAGAAAATATACCTCACTTACCGAATCGCTTTCGAAAAGATGGACTCCCCCTTCGTCGATACTTTCTTTTGACGTAGCTCCCCCTTCTTTAGTGCTCTTCTTTTGATGACTTGCCATCAGTGTAAGCCCAACGTATTCTTCAGTTTCTGATTCATCAGACGAGGTCTTGTCCCAGGTGGCTTTCGGTGCCTTTTTTTTCTTTAGCTGGTTCTTGAGTTTGGAACACTAGTCTTTTAAATGACCCTCCTGTTTGCAGTTATATCATCGGGCTGTACGTTTCTTCGGAGATCGCCTTTTGCCCTAAAACTTTGAAAATTTATTAGCCTTTTTAATGAAACTTTTAAGGCTTTTTACCATCTCCGTCGTATTTTCATTGTCTGTTGACGACTCCTCATGGTTTTTCCTCGCGTTCAGAGCCATGTTGTATGTTTCCCTGCTCTTCCCTACACACCGAGATTCGTAAAGCTAAAAAATCGAAAAGAGTTATTCTAGAGTACTTGCCTAAAGGTGTTTTGATATAAAGTACACGTCGATTACTGAGGTCTAATCGGGGATTCTCGGGAAGCATTTAGTGTGTACCGTTGAGCGTCGCGATTTGTTACATTTTCACCGAGGTTCTCAAGGCTCGTGATTAGCTCTTTTACCTTGGCGTGCAGTTGGGCAACTGATTGTCCATCTTCCATTCGGAGGTTAGTAAGCTGGCTTCGAAGAATATCTCATTGCGCCAGTTTTGCCTCCAAGGTACATTCATGCAATTCCAGGAACTTTTCCCAAAGTTCATTTGTTGAGTCGTACTTTCCGATTCAATTGACATCTTTTTCGGGGAGGATGATCAGTAGATGGAATTCCACCTTTCCATTCACTTAAGCATCTGCTTGCTACTTCTTGTTCCAGGAATTAGGTTCCTTAATCATTCATTCACTATCTTTCGGAGTTGAAAATCATTTTTCATTGTCAGTAATAATTCATAATCAGTAGTAAAACATACCTTCATCTTCCTCTTACATGCTGTGAACTCCGTCTCAAACTTAATTCGGTGGGTAGATCATTGGTCCAACCATTTTTTAGAATTTACTATAGTTGACGGTTAGTCTTTCTACGGCATCCTAGCTCTGATATTGCTTGTGAGATTGATGTGGACTAGCAAGAAAGGGGGTGATTTGCCCCTGTAAAAATAAAATAAATCTTTTGTACGACTCACAATGATTTCAGATTAGTCGCAACAATAAATTAAATTAAAGATAAACTAATTAAACTAGTAAAAGGCTAGGACACAGAAAATTACTTGGTTGTAACCTGGGTGGTTGCTAATCCAAGACGGTTAAAGCACACTATCAAAATCTTCTTCTGGTAGAGAAGCCTTTTACAGACTTTGTAGTATAAGTCAGAAGCTAGAAAACAAGAATAAATTCGTATGCATTCATGGATGATTTGGAAATGAGTTTTAGGGGCCTATTTATAACCCTAGTCAATTCTATCCGATTTCTGATGTGGCACTATAGGGGTGCCCGAGTGGTTGAGGGAGCTTGATGTTGGAACCCGGATGGCTAGAGAGGGGGGGGGTGAATATCGCCAGACACTTAAGCTTGAAGCTTTTAAAATCTTTCTGCACTTCAGAGTTAGGCAGCGGAAGAAAATGCAGAAACAGAAAACTAAAAACAACAAATCAAAGCAAAGGAAAGCAAACCGACGCTAACACCTCGATATACAAGGTTCGGGGATAACTTGCCCCTACTCCTTGGCGTGCCCTTAAGGTGGGCGATCCCTTGATCGTCGGCAGATCAAGCCCCGGTGAACACCGGATAAGATAGAGTCTCCTTCTCGGTGGAGAAACCTCTCCACAAATCTCACGAGTGATTGAACTTGAGTACAAGAGATCACACAAGAAGGAACACTCACAAAGACCTCACAGGAATGCAACAAGATCGCTCAAGCACAAAGCAACAGAGAGCACGAACACAGCCCAACCAAACTTCCCAAGTTTCTGTCTTGTTCGCCACCGCTCCTCTGCTTCCAGCTTCGTCACTTAAGCTCCCTCTCACCATCGTAAGATTCATCAGCATCCACTGAGCCAGCCTGAACCCACTGACCTCCCTGAGCACTCAGTCCACTGAAGACCTCCTCTCCAGCTGAGTCTCCGTCAGTCACCAGCTGCTCCAGTTGCCGTTGAAACCTGAGAAGGAGAACGAAACAAACCTGCTCCAAGGAAAGCCTCCCATTGACCCTCCTTGAGTGTTTGAATCACTTGCTATCACCTGCACACTCCAACAGAGGCTTAGCAATGCATATCAAAAAGAATCGGCAATGTATCAGAGAAAATAGTCGCGATCAGAGCTTTTGACAGCGTATTTGAATTAAAGTGATCGGTCACCGGACCGATCAGAGAGCCTCTTGATCGGTCACCAGACCGATCAGGCTGGGTTCAGACTGATCAGGCTCCATCCTGATCGGTCCCCAACGCTCAATCAGAAATCGCGATTTCTCAGGGACTCTCCTTGACCGATCACCAGACCGATCCCAGGTTGTGGATCGATCACCAGACCGAACCACACCTTTGCTGGGCAATTTTTGAGCTTCGCAGTCCAAACCTCCTGATCGGTCCCTGGACCGATCAGGGAGCCTCCTGATCGGTCACAAGACTGATCAGATCATGACCAGACCGATCAGGATCCGTCCTGATCGTTCATAGTGAGGAACTCGCAACGCAGGATCGTTCTCCAGAACGATCTGCACAGTGATCCTGATCGGTCCACAGACCGATCAGGAGCAGATCAGCAAGGGAACTCAACCTCACTGTGTACTCCCTAATCGGTCACCAGACCGATCAGGAGCCAAGCAGTAGGTGAAACGCATACTCCCTGATCGGTCACCAGACCGATCAGTCATCGCTGGATTGGTCACTAGACCGATCCACAAAGGAGCTGTAGGATCGATGCACGTGAGAGGGGGGGTGAATCACGTGACTTTTTAAAAAAATCAGAGCGCTTTAAAAAGCGTGCACAGCGGAAAAGATAAAACACGAACGAAAAACCAATACAAACGACACAGGTAGTTTTACTTCGTTCGGAGCCTTCGGCGACTCCTACTCGAAGGCCCAGGTCCCTCGGACCTTTCCGTTGGGCAATCCACTAAAACTCTCTACCGGTAAACCCCGATAGAGTAGGCGAGTACAAAAGAATTGAAAGTGTGACAACCCCACACTTTCAAGTAATTAAATGCAATAAAGTATTAAAAAAATTACGCTCTTCTTTTTACCGACGTCCGGAGTAGGTCGACTCTTTCGGGGCAGCAGGTCGTCGTCGGCTCGAGGTGAAGCGTTTCCGGAGCAAGGCGCGAGCGTAGAAGAACTTTGAGGCGTTGGAAGAATTGTTGTAGGAGGCATGGGGTCGAGGGCCCTTTATATAGGGCCTGGGGGCGCCCGGGACGTCGGGGGCGCCCCCCACGTGGCCTCTGATCCGCAGAGCTCTCGGTCGCGTCTGATCCTCTGGATCCGCTTTGACCGGGGCGCCCGGAGCGCTCGGGGCGCCCGGATTGACCGGGTCAAAGTCCTATCTCCTTGGCTTCGAGGGGTTCGGTTTGAGGTATGCGCATGGGGGCGCCCGCAGAGCAGGGGCGCCCGGGAGCAGCGGGGGCGCCCGGAAGCACCGGGGCGCCCGGCCCAGCATGTATTCGAACCCTCTTTTGCTTTACCTGTTTTGTATGGCCCTTGGGGGCGCCCGGGACACTCCGGGCGCCCTACTCAGCTACTACCTCACTCCTTTGAGGCTATCTGAGCTGCAGACACTCCTTCCTTTGGTCCTGCATCCAGGGTTAGTCCAAAACACAATAAAACACAGTGTTATATTATACAGCCTTAGCTGTCTTGGTTCTGACTTTGGTCTCTGAAATGGAGCCCTAGGTCGAACCGACGCCTACTGTTCCCTCGACGGGGAACGCGTCCTCTCCTACTCCTCCAGTGACTTACCTCACTTACCCTTTGTGCAGCTTTACTTGACTTCTTGACCCACCAGGACTTCCTGCCAAGGCTCAACCACCCTGGTCTTCCTGCCAAGTCTCAACCAACTTGGTCTTCAGCCAGTTGTCAGGTCCCGTGGACCCAACTCGACTTTCCGCCAGGACTCAACCATCCTGGACTTCAGCCTGGTGTCTGGTCCTAAGTCTTTCAACCCTGCACACTTAGTAAGGAGGTTAAAAACCAACCACCCTAACTTTAACCACTTTGTCATACATCAAAACCCGAGTTTGACCGTTAGTGCAAACTGCACCAACAATCTCCCCCTTTTTGATGTATTGACAACTCAGGTTAAAGTTAGAAAAAAACAGCAGATATGAACTTGCATAAACATGCAAACAATATAACACAAGCATAGGTATGAAAGTTGCAGCACACAAGAAAGCAGAGGTAAATAAATGTGAAATAAGCATGCTGTTTGCAATTTTCTAACCCTTTTACCCTACTCTCCCCCTTTGTCATTCATCAAAAAGATATAAGCATAACAAGTTTAAGGGAGTAGAAATATAGGCTAAGTGTTAGAAAAAAAAAACTAGTCTTAAATCTATTAACTTAGCTTTCAAAAAAAATTTCTTTCAAAAATTTTTTTTTCAGAAAATATAATATCAATCTTAATAAAAAAATATTTTTAGGGATTAGCTGAACTCCCTCTCAATCTTTATCAACTTTTATCAAAATTTTCAAATGTGTTTTGTCAAAAATGACATTTTGAAAAAGTGTTTTGGCCTCTGCTCCCCCTGGACCAAGTAATGATTGTGGTCCCTTTTCATGTGTCTAACCCTAGTTACTGACTAACTATCTAGATGATAGTAGTGTTCACTGGGTTAGTCAAGTCAAGTAATAATGTCTAGCTCAGATTTTAGTGCAAGACTACTTGACTTGATCACTGTAATGTTGGTATTTTACGCCCAGACTTACTGTGATGCACTGACTTAAGCATTCGGAAGTCCAGGCAGTATCCTATGCATCTCACAACCGTTCTATGTTTTTGCAAACACAAACAAGTTAATCTTAATGTGTTTTGTGAGATGCGGCTACCTAAATCTATAGGTTCATGCAATTCTAGGGGTCAAGCTTAGGCTAAGTCTGCCAGTTTTGAAAATCAAATTTTGAAAGACAATAAAGTTCTTGAAAAACAAGTTTGAAAAGTCTGTGTTTAAGTTAAATTTTGAAAGACAATAAACTTTTGAAAAACAAGTTTGAAAAATCCATGTTTTTAAACTCACAAGCTTAATTAGTTAAACCAAACATCAACTTAAGCTTATCAGGTCAGTCCTAGTCTATAACACACATTCCTATTAACCTTCTTAAGTTGCTAAATTCAGATTCAGGAAGTGGTTTGGTAAATATATCAGCTAGGTTAGACTTAGATTCAACATGGTTAAGTTCAATTTCTCCTTTATTTACATGATCTCTGACAAAATGGTGTTTGATTTCTATATGTTTGGTCCTAGAGTGGTGGATTGGGTTTTTGGTTAAATTGATTGAACTTAGGTTATCTATAAAAATTTTGACTTGTTTAAAATCTAAGTGAAGGTCCTTTAGGGTATGCATCATCCAGAGTAGTTGGGCTACACACTCACCCATAGCTATGTACTCAGCTTCAGTGGTGGATAGGGCAACACAGTGTTGTTTTCTACTAAACCAACTAACTAGTGAGGGTCCTAGAAGTTGGCATCCACCACTGGTACTTTTTCTGTCTAATTTACAGCCAGCATAGTCTGAGTCAGAATATCCAATAAGCTCAAACTGGGCTGTTCTAGGGTACCAAATTCCTAATCTTTCTGTTCCTTTAAGGTACCTAAATATTCTTTTAACTAGGGTTAGGTGTGACTCTTTAGCACATGTTTGATACCTAGCACACATACTAACTGCAAAAAGAATATCAGGTCGACTTGCAGTTAAGTAAAGTAGGCTTCCTATAGCACTTCTATAGTACTTAAGGTCAACAGGTTTGCCTTTTGGGTCACTATCTATAGTTTGATTGGTAGCCATTGGTGTCTTAATCTCTTTTGTATTATCCATTCCAAATTTTCTAAGTAGTTCTTTTGTGTATTTTTGTTGATAGACAAAGGTACCCTCACTGGTCTGTTTTATTTGTAGCCCTAAAAAGAAAGTTAATTGACCTACTAAACTCATTTCAAATTCAGTTTCCATTATCGTTGTGAAATCTTGTAAAAAGTCTGAGTTAGTTGAGCCAAATACTATATCATCTACATATACTTGGGCTACAAAAATATCATTTTTTAGGGTTTTAACAAATAGTGTTGGGTCAATTTTGCCTTGGTTAAAACCTTTTGAAACTAAGTAGTTAGACAGTCTTTCATACCAGGCCCTAGGGCTTGCTTAAGTCCATATAGGCTTTCTTAAGTTAAAGACATAGTCAGGGTTTCTAAGCTTTCAAAACCAGGGGGTTGACCTACATAAACCTCTTCTTTAATTAGGCCATTTAGGAAGGCTGACTTAACATCCATTTGATAAAGCTTAAATCCCTTATGGGCTGCATAACTTAAGAGCATTCTAATGGATTCAAGTCTAGCTACAGGGGCATAGGTTTCATCATAATCAAGACCTTCTACTTGGCTAAACCCCTTAGCTACTAGCCTAGCCTTATTCCTGACTGTTTCTCCTTGTTCGTTAAGTTTATTCCTAAAGACCCATTTAGTTTCAATAAATTTCTTGCCTTTAGGTAAGGGTACTAAGTCCCAGACTTGACTACGTTCAAATTGGGCTAACTCTTCCTGCATGGCTATGATCCAATCAGGGTCAAGTAAGGACTCTTCTATAGACTTGGGTTCAATTTTTGAAATCAAGGCAATTTGACTAAGGTTCCTAAAAGCTGATCTAGTCTGAACCCTTAGTTCTGGATCACCTATGATTTGATCAGTTGGGTGGGCTGAGCTAACTCGAACAGTTCTGGGTTGGTTAGGTTCAGTTTCAGGTGTGGGTTCAGTTAGATCATCGTTTTGGTCCTCAATTGGCCTTTCATCAGGGTTAGTACTGGATCTAACAAAGTCAATTGGTTGGTAGGTGGTTTGATCAGAGTTATTTGGGTCAGATTTTTCATCAAATTTTACATTTGTAGTTTCTTCAATTTTTAGGGTAATTTTGTTATAAACTCTATAGGCTCTACTGGTAAGGGAATAACCTACAAAGATACCTTCCTCAACCTTAGAAGTAAATTTTCCTAAGTGTTCTCTAGTATTTAAGATATAGACTTTACATCCAAATACTTTAAGGTATTTAATGTTAGGTTGTTTGTTATAATAGATTTCAAAGGAGGTCTTTCCTAGGTTTTTAATTATAGTTATTCTATTTTGTACATAACAAGCTGTACTAACAGCCTCAGCCCAAAGGTATTTAGGTGAGTTGTATTCATTTAGCATTGTTCTAGCTGCTTCTTGTAGTGTTCTATTTTTTCTTTCTACAACTCCATTTTGTTGAGGTGTTTTAGGGCAAGAGAATTCGTGATGGTAGCCATTTTCTAGACAAAATTGATTAAATTTGTGATTTTTGAATTCTCCGCCATTATCGCTCCTAAGTCTTTTGATTTTAATCCCTTTTTCATTTTCTGTTAATTTACAAAATTGAGTGAGTGTATCAAAAGTTTCATCTTTATTTTTTAAGAATTTTACCCAGGTAAATCTTGAATAGTCATCTATAATTACTAGGCAGTATAGGTTCCCATTAATTGATTTAACCCCATGTGAGTCAAATAGGTCTAGGTGAATTAATTCCAGAATTGACTTGGTTTGAGTTTGATTAGTTGGTTTGTGGGTTGACCTAGTTTGTTTTCCTTGTTGACAAGCATTACATAAGGTTGACTCAAGGTTAGATAACTTTGGTAGGCCTCTAACTAAACCATTTAGTTTAGGTAGTTTTCTGAAGTGAGTGTGTGAAAGTCTCCTATGCCAGAGCCAAGTCTCATCCTTATGGGTTAAGAGGCAGTTTTCTAAGGGACAGGTTAACTTAATTTCATAAATGTTATTGTGCCTAAGTCCTCTAAGTGTGATGTTTGGGTTGTCATTGTGTTTGATCAGACATTCATTGGATAGGAACCTAACCTTATAACCAGTGTCACACAATTGGCTAATGCTTAGTAAATTGAAGTTGAAATTTTCAACAAGTAATACATTTGTTATTATGAAATCAGACTCAAGTTCAATATTGCCTAGGCCAATTACCTTAAGTTTACCGTTGTTTCCAAAAGCAACGGTCCCTAGTCTTTTGTACTTGAGTTCTGTAAATTTGGTGGGATCCCCAGTCATGTGTCTGGAGCATCCACTGTCAATGATCCATTTGTTTTCCTACAGTTAAGTAAAAGGTTTAGACCTTAGGTTAAGTTTTTGAATTTTAAAAAAATTTAAGAAGATTTAAAAACTTGAGTTTGAATTTTAAATTTGAGTTATGTTAATTTTGATTTTGAATTTGATTTTTATTTTTGAATTTGAATTTTATTTGAATTTGAATTTTAATTTTTGAATTTTAATTTTAATTTTTGAATTTGAATTTTATTTTAAT
Organism: Boesenbergia rotunda; assembly: GCA_024364735.1. Lineage (NCBI taxonomy): Eukaryota > Viridiplantae > Streptophyta > Magnoliopsida > Zingiberales > Zingiberaceae > Boesenbergia > Boesenbergia rotunda. Next base: position 395,800 of record JAGFNQ010000050.1, on the reverse strand, counting down.
TTTTGAATTTGAATTTGAATTTAAGTTTGAAAGTTGAGTTATCAATCAATAATTTGAATTTGGTTATCCTTATTCATCTCACTTGGTCTAAGTCATCAATCAAGGGAGTCCTATGATTTTGTGAGATGATTTTGAGTTTGATTAGAAAAGTTAACTTGACCTTGTGTTAGATCCAAGTTTAACAAGTAGTAATTTAAAAGTACACTTCAATAATTGGCTTCCAGGCCATGGCGAGGCACAGTGGCCTTCTTTGGCCGAAGCCTTATTGGAGCAACAACCATTTTCTAGGCAAAGCCGCTTAAAGAAGTTGGACTTTTAACTTACTCATTGAAAACCCTGGTACTAAATAGTACAAGAGTCAAATTAACTTTGAAGCTAGTCCTAAGTGCCCACCTGGGCAAAGGCTGATTTTGAGGTGCCAACTAGTTTGGAGCCTCCCCCTAAATTGTAGACTGGGTGTCTAGGGTCAATGTAATGGATGTCCCTTTTTGGGACATAAAATTGATTCTGACCTACTTGCTTTGTTAGATAAGCTTTCGGAACCCACGCTTTTCGTTGATTTTTGCGGGGGTGGATAAAGGAGATAAAGGATCTTTGGGTCGATCTTGATTTATATCCTATCCCAGATTTGTTGTACATGCCCTTTTGTGATCCAAGAATAAGGTCAAGGTTCTTGGATCGGGTTGTGAAAGTTGCTAGTAGATCCTTAAGTTTTAGGACTTCGCCCTTTAGGGTTGAGTTTTCAGTTTCAAGCTCAATTAATTTTTGATTTTGAGTTTGTTCAGTTGATGTTCTGGTATTAATTAATTGCTCCTTAAGGTCTTGATTTTCCTTAAGGAGCTGGTCATTTCTAGATTCAGATGCAAGCAATTTTTTATTTAAAGCAGAGATAATCTTAAAAAAATTTTGATTAACTGAATCTAAATATACCTTAGTCGAGTCGTCCGAAAAGAGTCCGATCTCTTGACTCGACTCGTATTCGGAATCTTCGTCGTGCTCTGAGTCTGACCCGGGTCCGGTTGCCATTAGTGCGAGATAGTTTGAGTTCCTTGGTGGTTCATCGTCGGAGTCGTCTGTGCTGTCGTCCCAAGTGGCTTGAAGAGCCTTCTTCTTCTTATTCTTCTTGGGTTGATTCTCCTTTTTGTAGGGGCATTCGTGTTTGAAGTGTCCTTTTCTGTTACAGCCGAAGCAGGTTATTTTACTTTTGTCTTCACTGCTGGTGGGCTTCATTATCCTCTGGAGGTCCTTTCTTGAGAACTGGCTTTTCTTTTTGGCGAAGACCTTTCTTACTAGGTTGACCATTTGTTCCTCATCATCTGAGTCTGAGTCTGACTCTTCTTCTGATTCTTGAATTTTCTTCTTTGACTTGCCTTCTTTTGATGAACCTGCAAATAAGGCAAACCCTTTCTCGGCCTTGGCGTTAGTCTGTTCGTGCAGTTCTAATTCACAAAACAATTCATCTAAATTAATTTTAGAAAGGTTCCTAGAAATTTTATAAGCATCTATAATAGATGCCCATAGTGAATTTCTAGGGAACGCATTTAAAGCATACCTTATGATGTCTCTGTTTTCTTGTTTGTGCCCGATTAGGTGGAGTCCATTTAGTATGTCCTTGATCCGGGCGTGAAGTTGGCTTGCAGATTTTCCTTCCTGCATTTTTATGTTAAATAACTTATTTAAAAGTAAATCCCTTTTTGTTACCTTTGCATCAGAGGTGCCTTCATGTAGTTCAATCAGTTTGTCCCAGAGCTCTTTGGCAGATTCAGTTGGGCCGATACGGTTCAATTCCTCTTTTGTTAGTCCGCACTGGAGGATGTTCTGCGCCTTGTACTCAGTCTGGGCCTTTCTCTTCATATCAAGGTTCCATCTGTCAGGCTTCAGTAGTGCATTGTTTCCCTCGTCCATTGGTGGTTCGTAGCCAGATTGCACCGCGAACCATTGATCCATGTCTGTCTTTAGGTACACCTCCATTCTTCGTTTCCAGTAAGGGAAGTCTTCCCCATTGAAGAGTGGAGGACGGGCAGTGCTAAACCCTTCACCTTGAGCCATCTGAAATAGACCACACAAAAACTTGTCCCAAGACTAGGTCTTGGATTAGTAGTGTGGTAGGAAAAAGGAGAAGAAAGAGAAAGAGCGACTCGAAATGGTGTTGCACCAAATTCGAGTAAAATCAAACGAACGAAAAAAAATAATCCAAATCTAGGCAACAATACCTAATTTAGATCATGTGTAGCGAAAAACCAAAAATCGAAAAAAACTGGATTTCCCCCGGCTCTTATGGTGGTTGCACCGATACAGAGCGTACCAGGCTCTGATACCACTTGTAGGATCGATGCACGTGAGAGGGGGGTGAATCACGTGACTTTTTTTAAAAAATCAGAGTGCTTTAAAAAGCGTGCACAGCGGAAAAGATAAAACACGAACGAAAAACCAATACAAACGACACAGGTAGTTTTACTTCGTTCGGAGCCTTCGGCGACTCCTACTCGAAGGCCCAGGTCCCTCGGACCTTTCTGTTGGGCAATCCACTAAAACTCTCTACCGGTAAACCCCGATAGAGTAGGCGAGTACAAAAGAATTGAAAGTGTGACAACCCCACACTTTCAAGTAATTAAATGCAATAAAGTATTAAAAAAATTACGCTCTTCTTTTTACTGACGTCCGGAGTAGGTCGACTCTTTCGGGGCAGCAGGACATCGTCGGCTCGAGATGAAGCGTTTCCGGAGCAAGGCGCGAGCGTAGAAGAACTTTGAGGCGTTGGAAGAATTGTTGTAGGAGGCATGGGGTCGAGGGCCCTTTATATAGGGCCTGGGGGCGCCCGGGACGTCGGGGGCGCCCCCCACGTGGCCTCTGATCCGCAGAGCTCTCGGTCGCGTCTGATCCTCTGGATCCGCTTTGACCGGGGCGCCCGGAGCGCTCGGGGCGCCCGGATTGACCGGGTCAAAGTCCTATCTCCTTGGCTTCGAGGGGTTCGGTTTGAGGTATGCGCATGGGGGCGCCCGCAGAGCAGGGGGCGCTCGGGAGCAGCGGGGGCGCCCGGAAGCACCGGGGCGCCCAGCCCAGCATGTATTCGAACCCTCTTTTGCTTTACCTGTTTTGTATGGCCCTTGGGGGCGCCCGGGACACTCCGGGCGCCCTACTCAGCTACTACCTCACTCCTTTGAGGCTGTCTGAGCTGCAGACACTCTTTCCTTTGGTCCTGCATCCAGGGTTAGTCCAAAACACAATAAAACACAGTGTTAGATTATACAGCCTTAGCTGTCTTGGTTCTGACTTTGGTCTTCGAAATGGAGCCCTAGGTCGAACCGACGCCTCTGTTTCCTCGACGGGGAATGCGTCCTCTCGTACTCCTCCAGTGACTTACCTCACTTACCTTTTGTGCAGCTTTACTTGACTTCTTGACCCACCAGGACTTCCTGCCAAGGCTCAACCACCCTGGTCTTCCTGCCAAGTCTCAACCAACTTGGTCTTCAGCCAGTTGTCAGGTCCCGTGGACCCAACTCGACTTTCCGCCAGGACTCAACCATCCTGGACTTCAGCCTGGTGTCTGGTCCTAAGTCTTTCAACCCTGCACACATAGTAAGGAGGTTAAAAACCAACCACCCTAACTTTAACCACTTTGTCATACATCAAAACCCGAGTTTGACCGTTAGTGCAAACTGCACCAACAGGAGCACCGTGCCAACTTCCCTGATCGGTCACTAGACCGATCCAGGCAAGCCCAAATGCACTCTAAGTCACGAGAACAAGCCTCCAGCCCTTCTTTGATTCGTGCCATGCCTAGCTTCACTCACTGGGACTTCAACCTAGCCTTCCAAGCTAGGACCTGGCTTCACTCACCAGGGTTTCGGTCACCCGGCTTCACTCACCGGGACCCGGCTTCACTTACCAGGATTTCAACCTAGCTTCACTCACTAGGATTTCCAAACACCTGGTTTCACTCACCAGGATCCGGCTTCACTCACCAGGATTTCAACCTAGCTTCACTCACTAGGATTTCCAAACACCTGGCTTCACTCACTAGGACCCGGCTTCACTCACCAGGATTTCAACCTAGCTTCACTCACTAGGATTTCCAAACACCTGGCTTCACTTACCAGGACCCGGCTTCACTCACCGGGATTTCCATCACCTGGCTTCACTCACCAGGACCCGGCTTCACTCACCGGGATTTCCATCACCTGACTTCACTCACCAGGACCCGGCTTCACTCACCGGGATTTCATGCCCAGTCCCCGACCAGGACTTAACCCAAATTCGCTCAACCAAACTTAAATCAAAACTTAAATCGGTGTCAACACCAAAACAACAATCAGGGTCAGACTGCATCAACACTTGATACGTGGCTTGTGCGTTATCCGATGCGCAACGTTCACAAATGGATAGCTAGATGGATAAAAACTGCTCTCGGACGCTTGTATGCACATAGGCGCCTGAGTGCTCGGGTGCCCCTATGCATACGGGCACCCCTGTGCATAGGGCCGCTCGAGTGACTTTTGGTCAGTAACTTACTGACCAGTGTCTAGTAGGTCTTCTTAAGTGATTTCTGGCCAACCAGAGTTAGGCTCATCCGAATCCGACTCCGGTCTTTCACCTCTCGAGCATCCTTCCTTCCGGCTTCTCGTCCCTCGGACGTCGTGCACATCCTTCTCGCTCCACCGGTGTACTCTTCCGTAGATTCCGCATCCCTCGGATGCATCGAGCTCATCGGCTCACTTCCATATACAATCCTTCTTGTCCACTGTGTCTTACGCTCGACTTCTTTGGTTCTTAAGCTCCTGCACACTTAGACTAAGGCAGCACACAGTAGGGTCGTACCACCCTGGCACGACCCATGTCCCAGATGCTGCATGTGAAATGGCAGGGTCGTGCCACCCTAGCACAGCCTGTGCACACCCAGGGTGGGGACATGCGTGATGATTTAGCTTCTTTTTCTTTTTCTGGTGTGTATGTCTCTGACTTTGCTTTCTTTCTATCCGCTCCATAGTTATTACCCTCGTAAGTGCTCTAGCCAGATTTGCCTCAACCCTCTCCTTGTGTTTTCCCCGAGGGTGAGTAGTACTCCGTTCCAGTATTTGTGTACTTGCTTGTCGCTTGAGTAGTCTATGCCTCCCCCCGTATGAATAGTGACTTTTCCTTCCCTGGAGCCCCACTCACTATTCCTAACTCTTCCCTATCCTCGCCTCCCTCTCCGTATCTGGTCCCGTGAACAGTGTAGTAGTAGGAATAGTTTCCGGATGTGTAGCCACTGTAGCCTCTGTAGTATCCAGATGGGTGGCTTCCCCCGCTTCTGTAGTAGTAGTCGCGGCCATAGCCTTCTCTGTATTAGCAGCCGCGTTAGTTGTTGTCTCTGTCTCTGTTGTATTTCTTCCTTTACCCTTAGTAGTAGCTCCTCTTTTAATTCTTTCTTTTGAGCTCCTTAAAAGGAATGTTTTGATGAGTCTTTTCATTATTATTTTACTGGGTAGGTATATTTCCTCCTTAGCTTGCTATAAAAGGGGAGCTCCTATCCTTTGCTTGGAGAGGAAGTTTCCCCTTGGAGAGACACCACTCTTGGCCACCCCTTTCATTTTGGGCGCTCTCCTATGACTCGAGGATGATCTTCGACGCTCTCCTTCATCACTCGAGTTTGGATTGGTTCTAAAGACTCTCCATTGCGAAGGTTAAACATCTCTCTTTTGATAGATCAGTGTCTTAGTTGCTTATTTCTTGGAATCTTTGATTTGTTCTCCATGTCTCGTGAGTAGTCTCCTTGTGTTCTGGGATTTTGGGAATATTTGTGATATGGATTTGATATAAACTTTATGGATTGCTCATGTGCTTGTATTGATGACATGATTTGAATTATATTCATTTATTATATTTTTACTCTATAAATTGTATATATTTATTAATATTATATATTTATTTATTTCTTTATAATTCCTTATAAATAAAATTTATAAATGTAAAAAATAATTAAGATAGATAATAAAATATATTGATGAGCAAAATTAAAGATATAAGGATGATTTACTAAAATAAGCTATGATTCTGCATTGTTGCTGCATCGTTCTATGCCAACTAATATGGTATGAGAACATAATTGACATTCATTAGGACTAAGTTTAGACACTACAAATACAATCTCCTAGCTCAACTCTAACTAGTGATATCGAGTATTGAGAAATCCAAATATCCTAGGTCCATTAGTGGGGTTTCATCGAAACCCACTGATGGACCTATAAAAGTCCTATTGCAACAAATTCTGAAAATATGAGTTGATGGTCTGCAATGAACCCAATTTTACTATGCATTATGTATTTAGGTAGTATCCATATAGAACCTTCTTATTTCAAGTTTAAATAAATGTAAGCATGTTTTGATCATACCTGAATATTTCAATAAAATTAGAGGATTTTGTCACAACTTGTAGAATTATATAATAGATTACCCTATAAATAATTAATTTAATAAATTATGATTAAATATTATAAAAAATATTTTTAAAATGAAAAAAAAAATTTGAGTCCGCGCTGGGCCTAAAGTCATTTGACTTCAGGCCCCATGTGGGTCTGAACCTGAAATCATATGGTGTGATAGGTTTTTTATATATTAATATATTATTTAATATATTAATTTATATTAATCAAATATAAATAAATATTTCTTTATATTTCTGAAATCACGCTGAAGAGATATTTCTTTTAACAGAAATACTTACGTTTTTTAGTCGATTCCCATAATATATTATTTTAAATTGAAAAGTCTAAAAAAACGGGTTCAGATATCTCGGAATTCTAACTGAAAAAGAGAAAGAGAAAGAGAACTCTTGAGGGAGGGGTATAAGAAGAAGATCACTACAATTGATGCGTCCTTTGGTAAAAAGGAAACCTTAATACGGCTTTCGGTAATTCTTAATTCTCAAGTGCGCCCTTTGGTAAAAAAAACCGTGTATTTTATATATATTATTAATGTTCAATTCATGATCTATTATTATATATTGATAATTCTAATATCAGCATCCTTTTTATTTACGTACCAAAGTAATAAAATATCTACGTAGGATGGATTTTTATATATATTCTCTGTATATTGTTTTGTGTGTGTACCTGTATGAAAGTGCAAATTTAGGATTCGATTTATACTAAAAACAAATGACTCGTGAGCAAGTGTCCATGAGTGTAATTTTGGCTTTAATTTTTTTGCATTGGTTGATTGCAAGTGCTTGAGAATGTGTTCTTTTGTTTTAATTAATTTAATTCCAGTGTAAACTTACACAAAATTAGGTCTAGTTTGAAATGTTATCCCAACAATTTGATATATGTGGATTAAGTGCTTTGTCAGTGTAATGATATTTGTGAAACAGATGAGAACTTGCAGAATTGTCATACCCAATTATAAAAATAAATAAATAAATAAATGAAATATCATCGAATCTAAATGACAGACAATTTGATGAAAAAAACAATTTTATAAAAAATTTTCATCGATCATAAAATTAAAAAGTATTTATAACGGATCGTAAAAAACTTAAATTTCATGATTGCGACCCTAGCCAATTGCACGAGGTGAAGTTGCAAGTGGTTTCCAATGCACTGACCAAGTCAAAATTCAGCAATAATGAGAGTCGCCTATCCTACTTCCCCATTCGATTAGTTTTTATCGTCGACGTTTGACTTTCTGGTGCACAACTAGTGGACGCGAAGGATTTATCCGATTAAAGCCAAAAGAGAATTAATCAGTCTTCTTCTATCACGTAGATATTTATCTCTCTTGATTTGGGATTGATATGTACGACAGATATATGCAGGAGATCTGTAATAATTAAATCTTTAAAAAGAGATTTTTTTATAATTTTCAATATAATTTATTGATATTATATGAAAATTATATAAATCTATTAAAGCATCTCTAATAATTAAATATCTCAATTAACTTTTTTTTAAATATATTATATCCACGTTATAAATATAAAAATCTACTATTCTTTATATAATATCTCTATATAATTTTTATTTAATAGTTTAATTAATTATTATTTTTAATGTAATTCATTTATAATTAATAAGTTAATGATTTTTAATTTAATTTATAATTCTAATTTAGTATTTACTTAAGTTATGAATGTTAATTTAATTATAGTCATTTGTATATATATTTTTTAAAATACAATATTAATTATTACTAATAATAAAATAAAATATTATAATTAAATACTTTAAATAAAATAATTCATTGTTAATTGTTTTGAAAGGGTCAAATGTAAAATTTATCTTATCATTATTGATTGGCTTCACACTAGAGAGAGAAAAAAAGATTTGATATTCAAACCTGCTCTTAAATTAAATGGCAATTTACCGAAAGACGTAGCTATGAATTAAAAATTACCAATTCGCGTACCATGGTTTCTAATTTATCAAAGGGCGCAGCCTTTTAAGTGAACTTCCTATTATAACTCTCCCGTCACAAAATACCTTTTTCGATTCATATTTTCGAGACTTCCGAATCACTTTTATAGTAAAATAATAATTTATGGTTCGGATGGCCAGGTAGTGGAAATTTTCTCAGCCTATATATATATTACTACCTTGCACAAGTCGAATCATCACGAGGGTACGTATATATTTCGACCTTGCACAACTCAATTCATCACCAATGCAGCTGAGGAAGATAGATGTTGAAGGAGAAAAAGCAAGAACAGATTGGTAACAAATACAAAAAGTAATGTACGTATGATTGTCATCTTTGATATGGTATCAAACCTAATTTTATACTTATCAACTCTTTCTACGATTTTTATGTTTGGAGGAGTCTAAGGGTGATATGCATTACATAATAAAGGCTCTCTGAAATTTGTTAAAATTAAGATAAATAAATGCTTGAATTCGACCTAGGGGTGATATCTTACCATATCAGGCCTTAGGAGGGCCTGAAATTAAAGGATTTCAATCCCTAGGAGTGCATGATATTATTAGATTTCAGGCCCTAGGAGGGACTGAAATATGTTATTTTCAGGCACTGGGAGGGCCTGAAATAAAAGGAATTCAGGTCCTCCCAGGGCTTGAAATGAAAAGTTTTCAGGCCCTTCCAGGGGCTGAAATCATTGGATTTGAGGGTCTGGGAGGGCCTGAATCAAAGGATTTCAGTCCCTCCAAGGGCCTGAAATATACTGATTTCAGGCCCTGTGAAGACCTGAAATCAAAATATTTTATCATATAATATAATTTAGGTTATATCTATTTTTATTTCTAAAACAAAAACTAAATTTTTTATATATCATATATATTTCTGATTTATCAAGTGTAGTTTATTGATTATGTATTTATATTTAATTTTCGAGGCTCTAAAATTCACATATAGATGAACGACACTGGGCTTAAAATAAGAGTTATTCAGGCCCAAAGAGGGCCTGAATATCATTGATTTCAGGCCCACCGTGGGCCTGATATGTCAGATAATCAGGCCCACCAATGAATGAAATTTTTATTTGCCATCTTAAAAAAAATAATTATTTATTTATCATGAATTATTAGTTAATTAGGTATATCAGTGGGTAAGGTGTCCAAACCTGTAATCTTGCGGTATCACCAAGGCTACAGGAGTAGATTAGGTATATCAGTGAGTTTTGAGTAAAACTCACTGATAGACCTACCATATCTGAAATCCTAAAAACCCTATATCAGTACACAGGGTTGAGCTAGGAGATGAAATTTTTGGTGTTCAAACCTCTAATCTTGCTCTATCATCAAGGCTATAGGAGTAGTTTAGGTATATCCATGAGTTTTGAGCAAAACTCACTAATGGACCTACCATATCTGGAATTTTAAAAACCCTATATCAGTAGATAAGGTTGACCTAGGAGATGAAATTTTGGGTGTCCAAACCTCTAATCTTGCTGTATCACCAAGGCTATAGGAGTAGTTTAGGTATATCAGTGAGTTTTGAGCAAAACTCACTGATAGACCTACCATATCTGGAATTCCGAAAACCCTATATCAGTAGACAGGGTTGAGCTATGAGATGAAATGTTTGGTGTCCAAACCTCTAATCTTGCTCTATCACCAAGGCTATAGGAGTAGTCTAGTGAGTTTGAGCAAAACTCACTGATGGACCTACCATATTTGGATTCTGAAAACCCTATATCAGTAGATAGGATTGAGCTAGGAGATGATATTTTTGGTGTCTAAACTTCTAATCTTGCTCTATCACCATGGCTATAGGGGTAGTTTAGGTATATCAGTGAGTTTTGAGCAAAACTCACTAATGGACCTATCATATCTGGAATTCTAAAAATCGTATATCAGAAGACAGGGTTGAACTAGGAGAAGAAATTTTTGTTGTCCAAACCTCTAATCTTGCTGTATCACCAAGGCTATAGGAGTAGTTTAGGTATATCAGTGAGTTTTGAGCAAAACTCACTGATGGACCTACCATATCAAGAATTCTAAAAACCCTATATCAATAGACAGGGTTGAGCTACAAGATGATATTTTTGGTGTACAAACCACTAATCTAGCTCTATCACTAATGCTATAGCAGTAGTTTAGGTATATCAGTGAGTTTTGAGCAAAACTCACTGATGGACCTACCATATCTGGAATTCTGAAAACCCTATATCAGTACACAGGGTTGAGCTAGGATATGATATTTTTGGTGTCCAAACCTCTAATCATGCTCTATCACCAAGGCTATAGGAGTAAATTAGGTATATCAGTGAGTTTTGAGCAAAACTCACTGATGGACCTAGCATTTCTGGAATTCTGAAAACCTTATATCAGTAGATAGGGTTGAGCTAGGAGATGATATTTTTGGTGTCCAAACCTCTAATCTTGCTGTATCACCAAGGCTATATGAGTAGTTTAGGTATATCAGTGAGTTTTGAGCAAAACACACTGATGAACCAACCATATCTGGAATTCTGAAAATCTCATATCAGTAGACAGGGTTGAGCTAGGAGACGATATTTTTGGTGTCCAAACCTCTAGTCTTGCTGTATCACTAAGGCTATAGGATTAGTTTAGATATATCAGTGAGTTTTGAGCAAAACTCACTGATAGACCTACCATATCTGGAATTCTGAAAACCCTATATCAGTAGACAAGGTTGACCTAGGAGATGAAATTTTTGGTGTCCAAACCTCTAATCTTGCTGTATCACCAAGGCTATAGAAGTAGTTTAGGTATATCAGTGAGTTTTGAGCAAAACTCACTGATGGACCAACCATATCTGGAATTCAGAAAACCCTATATCTGTAGACAGGGTTGAGCTAAGAGATGATATTTTTGATGTCCAAACCTCTAATCTTGCTTTATCACCAAGGCTATAAGAGTAGTTTAGGTATATCGGTTAGTTTTGAGAAAAACTCACTGATGGACCTACCATATCTGGAATTCTGAAAACCCTATATCATTAGACAAGGTTGACCTAGGAGATGAAATTTTTGGTGTCCAAACCTCTAATCTTGCTGTATCACCAAGGCTATAGGTGTAGTTTAGGTATATCTGTGAGTTTTAAGCAAAACTCACTGATGGACCTACCATATCTGGAATTTTGAAAACTCTATATCAATACACAAGGTTGAGCTAGGAGATGAAATTTTTGGTGTCCAAACCTCTAATCATGCTCTATCACCAAGGCTATAGGAGTAGTCTAGTGAGTTTTGAGCAAAACTCACTGATGGACCTATCATATTTGGATTCTGTAAACCCAATATCAGTAGATAGGGTTGAGCTAGGAGATGATATTTTTGGTGTCTAAACCTCTAATCTTGCTCTATCACCAAGGATATAGGGGTAGTTTAGGTATATTAGTGCGTTTTGAGCAAAACTCACTGATGGACCTACCATATCTGGAATTCTGAAAACCCTATATCAATAGACAGGGTTGAACTAGGAGAAGAAATTTTTATTGTCCAAACCTCTAATTTTACTATATCAACAAGGTTATAGGAGTAGTTTAGGTATATCAGTGAGTTTTGAGCAAAACTCACTGATGGACCTACCATATCTGGAATTTTGAAAACCCTATATCAGTAGACAGGGTTGAGCTAGGAGATGATATTTTTGGTGTCCAAACCTCTAATCATGCTCTATCACCAATGCTATAGGAGTAGTTTAGGTATATCAGAGAGTTTTGAGCAAAACTCACTAATGGACCTACGATATCTGGAATTCTGAAAACCCTATATCAGTAGACTGGGTTGAGCTAGGAGATGATATTTTTGGTGTCCAAACCTCTAATCTTGCTGTATCATCAAGGCTATAGGAGTAGTTTAGGTATATTAATAAGTTTTGAGCAAAACTCACTGATTAACCTACCTTATCTGGAATTCTGAAAACCCTATATCAGAAGACAGGGTTGAGCTAGGAGATGATATTTTTGGTGTCAAACCTCTAATCTTGTTGTATCACCAATGTTATAGGAGTAGTTTAGGTATATCAGTGAGTTTTGAGCAAAACTCACTGATGGACCTACAATATCTGGAATTCTGTAAACCTTATATCAATAGACAGGGTTGAGCTAGGAGATTATATTTTTGGTGTTCAAACCTCTAATCTTGCTGTATCACCAAAGCTATAGGAATAGTTTAGGTATATCAATGAGTTTTGAGCAAAACTCACTGATGGACCTACCATTTCTGGAATTCTGAAAACCCTATATCAGCAGACAGGGTTGAGCTAGGAGATGATATTTTTGGTGTCTAAACCTCTAATATTACTGTATCACGAAGGCTATATAAGTAGTTTAGGTATATCAGTGAGTTTTAAGCAAAACTCACTGATGGACCTACCATATCAGGAATTCTGAAAACCTTATATCAGTAGACTGGGTTGAGCTAAGAGATGATATTTTTGGTGTCCAAACCTCTAATCTTGCTCTATCACCAAGGCTATAAGAGTAGTTTATGTATATCAGTGAGTTTTGAGCATAACTCACTGATGGACCTACCATATCTAGAATTCTGAAAACCCTATATCAGTAGAAACGGTTGAGCTAGGAGATGACATTTTTGGTGTCCAAACCACTAATCATGTTGTATCAACAAGGCTATATGAGTAGTTAAGGTATATTAGTGAGTTTTGAGCAAAACTCACTGATGGTCCTATAATATATGGAATTCTAAAAACCCTATATCTGTAGACAGGGTTGTGCTAGGAGATGATATTTTTGGTGTCTAAACCTTTAATCTTGCTTTATCACCAAGGCTATAGGAGTAGTTTAGGTATATCTGTGAGTTTTGAGCAAAACTCACTGATTGACCTACCATATCTGAAATTCTGAAAACCATATATCACTTGACAGGGTTGAGCTAAGAGATGATATTTTTGGTGTACAAACCTCTAATCTTGCCTATCACCAAGGCTATAGCAGTAGTTTAGGTATATATCAGTGAGTTTTTAGCATAACTCACTGATGGATCTATCATATCTGGAATACTGAAAACACTATATCAGTAGACAGGGATGAGCTAGGTGATGGATCGTTTAGGCGTGCAGAGGGGGGGGGGGGTGAATGCACTTTCTCGGATCGTTTTGATCTCTACAGAGTTGTTAGCGCAGCGGAAATAATGTGTAAAGGAAATTAAACAATGTTAACATGAATATTTTACTTAGTATCCACCCAGATGGGTGACTAATCCAAGGATCCACGCCGCGAACACCACTTTCACTATGAATGCCTCCTTTAGGTGGAGAAACCTTTACAACGACGATCTTCCTCTTTACAGAATAGAGTAGAATGAGTGAGAGGAAGCAAGAACACTTTCCAGTTGGGCACCACTTTGATACTGTACGGAACCGTGCCGTGCACGTGTAACGAGGAGCTCCTTTTATAGGTGAAAAGGACAGACTCGCAGTCTGTCCAGCCCCGCACCAGTCGACTGTCCCGAGGGCAGTCAACTGGTCCAGCATTAAATGCTGTCCAACGGCTAGCCAACGGCTAGTTTTGGGGTATACCAGTCAACTGCCCCAAGGCCAGTCGACTGGTCCGAAGCTGCGAACTTTCTGTGGGTTTTGGCAGTCGACTACCTCTGGGCCAGTCGACTGCCCTGCCTCCCAGCTCAGCTCCAGCCACTCCGGACCTTCTCCTTCGCGTGTGCCTTCAGGTTTGCTCCCTTGGTTCGCCCTTTGAAGTCCTCTTCCTCTGGCTATTGTCCCTCGGATGCGCACGCAAGCCTTCCCTTGGCTTGCCTCCATGTCACCCTTCACGTGTGCCCTTGAACTCCACTTCCCGGCTTGCCCTTGGAGCTCTCCTCCCTCGGCTCTCGTCCCTCGGATATGTCCACCATGTGTGATTCTCCAAGTCCTGCAAACTCAATCACACATATCAAATACAACATAACACTCTAACTTTGAACATATTCGCCCACACATCAAAACCATGATCTTCCAATCATTTAAGGGTCGATTGCCTCAACAATCTCTCCCTTTTTGATGTGTGGCAATATGTTTAAGTTAGAGATAAGCAACAATCACAATAGCAATAGCAACGTATAGCAATTGAAAAATCATGAGACATAGTAACCCTAAGAGGTAACCTCCCCCTTAACCTATGTCTCCCCCCATTTTCAGTTCTAGTCATAATCCAAATTAAGTTTCCACTTAATAACAACAATATGTTAAAAATATATATAAGACATATCAGAACCTAAGAGGTACCTCCCCCTTAATCCATGTCTTCTCCCAAATTTTAACCTTTCATTGTCTAAGTTGGACAAAATACCTAAAATCATTCATTTTAAACCAAAATTCTAACTTAAACCATCCATTCTCCCCCTTTGACACCATCAAAATGATTGCCTCAAGCAACCAAAACCCATGGCATCAAATGAAAGAATTTTTAATTTCTGAAATTTCTCACAGTGGCTGAAAACCTGCGTGCCAGTCGACTGCCCATAGGGCAGTCGACTGATACGCCATCAGTCTGATGTTTCAGCTTTTCTGCAGAATTTCAGAAACTCCCAGAAAATTCTAAAAATTGTAAAAATTTGCATACATGTTTGAAATATTATACTCTATCAGGGAAAAATATTAAACCATATAAAATTTCAAACATGCATGACTTTTGATAAAAATCCAAAATCTTTGATAAACACTACATTTTGTATCAATCTTTGAAACCAATTTTACAATTATATGAATTCTAAAAGCATGGCAAAGTATGTAAGACATAAAATAGTTTACAAAAGTTTAAAATGTTCAACTATGATCTTTGGGCAAAGTGTCCATTGATTAAACACTTGTTTTCCCAATAGTTAGTCTAGTTTTCATATTTTGATACTCTCAATGGTTCAACAATGTGCCACAAGCACAAGTGAGCCAAATGTATCACCCTAATGGATCAAGCACCCTTATTCAAAGCTAATGTCTCCAACTTCATCCTATACTTCCACAAAACACATTCCAACCCCTCTTCTTAAGGATGTGAACTCCGATTCCGGAAGAGGCTTGGTAAATATGTCGGCTAGGTTCGACTTTGATTCAACATAGTGTAGTTCTATGTCTCCCCTTGCCACATGGTCTCTAATGAAGTGATGTTTCACTTCAATGTGTTTTGTCCTAGAATGGTGAATCGGATTTTTGGTTAAATTGATTGTGCTTACATTATCACACAAGACTTTGACTTTGGCTCATAATCTTCTAAGGTGTGCATGATCCAAAGGAGTTGGGAAACACACCCACCTATTGCCACATATTCGGCTTCCGTTGTTGATAGGGCAACGCATGGTTGTTTCCTACTACTCCAACTAACTAGCGAAGACCAAAGGAATTGACACCCTCCACTTGTACTTTTCCTATCTAGCTTACACCCCGCATAGTCCGAGTCGGTGTATCCAAATAGATCAACACTAGGGGTTCTAGGATACCAAAGTCTGACATTGAGGGTCCCTTTCACATACCTTAAGATCCTCTTGACTACAACCAAATGGGACTCTTTGGCACAAGATTGGTACCTTGCACACATACCTACCGCAAAAAGTATGTCGGGTCTACTAGCGGTTAGGTATAGGAGGCTACCAATCATGCTCCTATATTGTTTAGAGTCTACCATTTTCCCTTCAATGTCACTATCCATTTTCACATTGGTACCTATGGGTGTAGAAGCTACCTTAGCATTTTCTAAACCAAATTTCTTTAACATCTCCTTAGCATATTTGGTTTGAAAGACATGTGTACCTTCATTAGTTTGCTTAACTTGAAGGTCTAAGAAAAAGGTTAACTCTCCTACAAGACTCATCTCAAATTCATCTTCCATACACTTGATGAATTCTTGTAAGAAGTCATTATTTGTTGACCCAAAAATGATATCATCCACATAGACTTGGGCAACAAATATCTCCTTGTCCTTAGATTTTAAGAACAATGTAGGGTCAATTGTTCCTCTCCTAAACCCCTTAGACACTAGAAATGAAGAAAGCCTTTCATACCAAGCCCGGGGAGCTTGTTTCAATCCATATAAGGCTTTTCTTAGTTTGAACACGTGTCTTGGAAAGTTAGGGTCCTCAAACCCAGGGGGTTGTTTTACATAAACATCTTCCTTAATGATCTCATTAAGGAATGTCGACTTCACATCCATTTGGTGGAGTGTGAAACCCATGTGAGCGGCATAGGCTAGTAGAATTCTAATTGATTCTAGCCTAGCTACGGGGGCATAAGTCTCATCATAATATAGTCCTTCAACTTGGTTAAACCCCCTAACTACCAATCTAGCCTTGTTCCTAGTGATTTTACCTTGGTCGTCTAGTTTGTTCCTAAAGACCCATCTAGTGGTTACAATAGTGCAATCATTGGGCCTAGGAACTAACTCCCAAACTTCACTCCTCTCAAATTGATTTAGCTCTTCTTGCATAGCTAAAACTCAATCAACATCTCCCAATGCTTCATCAATGGACTTAGGTTCTAATTGGGAGATTAGAGCTATTTGACTAGTTTGATCCCTAAAGTAGGACCTAGTCCTTACTCCTTGAGTGACATCACCCATAATTTGGTCAATAGGATGATCATGGTGATGTCTCAAGGGTCTAGAGGTTGTAGGTTCATTTACTCCTTCTTCCTCATCCTCTAGGTACTTCTTACTCCCCCTTGATCATTGCCCTCCAAATGTAGGTCTTGGATTTCTTTGGGCAAAGGGTTGGACTCTTCTATATCCTTA